>WEIT01006628.1:60218-106163 GCA_013389985.1 Dryoscopus gambensis
GGGCTGGGGCTGAGGATGCTCCGTGCGGCGCCTCCGCCGGGCGCTCCGAGCCGTGACGGGGGCGCGCGGGACTCCGCAGGCTTCTCTCACCGAGTTTCACCCAGCATCCCCCCGCCTCGGGCTGCCGGTGCCGCGCTCCCGTCTCCTTACCCTTCTAAACACAGTGTACCTTCAAAGGCAAAATTTTCTTTAAGCATCTGCCAGGCCGTGAATAAATTAGAACGGTTGTAACAAGCCGCGCTGCTGTTAATACTCCAAATAACATACATTGCTTTGGGATTATAGCGTTAAGGCATTTGTGGGCTGAACCATAGCTTTTTTGCCTTTTGTAAGGGAAGCATAATTTTCATTCTTATTTTTATTTTAAGCTTCGAGGAGTCCTTACAGGATGGGTGCAGCGAACTTTCCAGAGCACCCAGGCAGCTACGGCCTCCCAGAACACCTGTGCTGCTGACGACAAGGCTACAAGCCCCGTGCCCAAGGACTGTCTTGTTTGCTCCTACAATGAATGGGATCCGCTGGAAGAGGTCATTGTGGGAAGAGCTGAGAATGCTTGTGTCCCACCTTTTTCTGTTGAGGTTAAGGTAAACAATAAAAAATAACCTTAAATAGAGAATGTGGAGTTGGAGTGTATATATAAAATTTACTTAAGATGTACAATGCATAAGGTGTGGTGTTTACTCTTGAGGATTCTTCTTTCCAGGTAGTTGTTTACATCTGTGAAGCTTTACAGCATACCTGTGATAAAAGATGTACGGTTTGTAATACCCATGTTGGTGAGGGATGTGCTTTTTTCCTTTGGACTTTCAGCTGAATTAGCTATTTTAACAGAAGTCACTGGCAAAGAGAACCTCTAATATGTGTAATCTACTCTAGTAATATAGCCCTGATGTTATCAAAGTACACGCACAAGGTTTTGAGATAGTTGGTTGGACTGATGAAACTTTAATTTGGCTTGAAGCTAAGTAGGGTAACCACTTGAAACAAAAGTGTAGTTTTCTACTTAGCAGTCTGAGCAAGATTGAGTTCTGTAGCTGTAGACTAACAGGAGCCTTGTGTCAGACAGCTCTGAAGTAGTTTACTGAAACTCCTGTGTGCTACAGCAAATATTTTGTGGAAATGCATAGTCCACTGTTTTTTCAGGATTTTTCTGTGCCTAAAACTACGTCAGCAACCTAAATAAATCCATGTTTCTTTGGTCTCCGGAATCTTGTATTTAAAACAGTAATACTCAAATAGTGGGTTTGCTCAAGATTTTTGTATACTTTACCTGGAGTTTAAAGTTGCTGCGTACGTGTGTTGCCTGCATTTGTGGGCATGCTCTTGGGTCTTTCTCTTTCATTCTTACAGTACAGTACAGCCTGCAGGGCAGCCTGTAATCCATGGCTACCACAGCAAAATGAGCTGGCACACGGCTTCTGCCTAAGAGACCTTAGTAAAAGTTTAAAGGATATCCTGACAAAGTTGACCTGAAGACCTCAGTTAAAAAAAAAAGGAAAGAATTTTTATCTGACATTGAAAGGATGGCAAACAAAGATACCGAAAATAGGTTTTAAGTGCTGGAAATGATTGTTTAGGGGAAGTTTGAGATGTACTTGTATAGAAGACTTCTCTTCCCTTACCCCTTTTTAAATTTCTGTATCTTTATTGTTTTTGAATCTGGGTTATGTCTTTCAGAGACTCCAAAGATATTCTAGCAGCTTCAGACAAGGAGGTGAATGAGGGTTAGCATTTCTAATACACAAATGTATGTATATGCATTTATGTAAGACTGACATAATGAAATACAGAAAGAGTAAGGAAAAAGATGTCTAACATTTTACATTGTAACATTAAATGAGGCAAAATTCTGTTCCTAAGCAGTGGACAGGGGCTTGCTTTAGCATGAGGAAAAAAACATTCCAAGTGTCTAACTTGCTGAAGTGTCACATGCTGCACAGGTTTTACTGCCTGGGGAGGCAGAGCTACTCACATGAGGTCAGCACTTCACTTTCTCTTACGTGTGGCATCAAAAGCTCAGTGGGGAATGTTGAAGTATAGGATTACATCTGCAATTCAAATACCTATGACTTAGGGTTAAAGCAAGCTTTAAATTTGCTTTATGTCAATTGCCGGGTCCAGAATGGGTAATGGGAACAGAGCCAGCTGAGATGTGGTTTCCTCTAGTTTTCTCTGCTTTTGTCTTAAATGTGCTGTAGAAACTGCAACAGTAACACCTGGAGGGTGTTGCTGAATAATCCAAGCAGCAGTCCAGTCCCACCTTATTATTAATTAATAGATTCATGATTGTTCGCCTCTCCATGAGGCTGAAAGGTAAGGGGTGTGGGTGTGTGTTGCTCCAGTGCCATACAACAGCCAGAAATCCCTGCTCCTGCCCCATAAGTCACAAAACTGGAGCTGATGGGTATCACATGCTGTCTGCTGAGTGCATGAGGGTCACTGCTTATAAAAACTGCAGTATAAAACTAATGAATTCTGCTCTTATAACGAAAATTTGAAGCTTTGGACCTGAGACACTCTAAAAAACGTATCTCAAATTATAGCAGTTTGGTAAATACTTGTGTTGAGGTTATGTTTTAAGATTGTGTGCATGTTTATTTACTAAATATTTAAATGCAGGAAGTATGGCTGCATTCAGCACTCTCTTGTACTTTGAGACAAGGGTTTGGTATACTCAAGTGTTTTTGCTGTGATGTGGGAATGATGTGCTTGGCATAAGAAGGAGGAAGGAAGGAATTGAAGAGGGAGCCCTGCATATCTGATGAATATTAATGAGCTGACACTTTATTGCATATCCTTTTCAGAGCTGGAAACGAGCTATGTAGAGGTAAATACAGTATTGGAAAACTTGAAAAATCTTAACATTAATTAGGAAATCCCTTTTTTGAATCAGCACTTCAGTGAAAAATCCCACAACCGAGATGTGTTCTTCTGGAGCAGTCAACAGTCAAGCAGTTGAACTTTATAGCTTTGTACTCTGCAAGGCTTCTCAGTCTATTTTGTGAATAATAATGCATTTTGGGTGAGGAGGTATTATTAACACGGATCATTATGCCTTGAGTGAAAAGATGGGAGTGTCTACGTGTACTTACTGCTGAATTAGGCAAAAAGAATTTTGATCTGAACTTAAGTTTTAATATCCCAAATTTAATAACTGTCAATACTAGGTTTAAGGTACAGCTTGTTAATTATGTTCCATGACAAATGTTTAGAGTAAATAGCGACGATGGGGAGCAATACTGCTGTTTCTTAAAGGCAATCTTTCCTTGCAGCACACTCCTAAATTTCTTTCTGAAAAGGAAGAGTTTGTTTTAAATGTTGCCTTTTCTGTGTCCTGTCCATGGTCCTTTTTGAACAGTGTGAACTGACTTGCATGTGTATGACCAAAGGGGCTGGAAATATCAGCCCTGATTTGCTATGAAGTACATGTCCTGGCCATGTACCCTTTTCCCAGTTATTCAGAAGGCAGGGAATATGAGCAGTGTTACAGTGTTAACCTTTATTCTGTTGTAACTTTAAGATTCCTCCATTCCATTATTGCAACACAAGTGTGGTTCCTCAGGTTTGAAAACAAAAAGCAGTACTGGAGGATGTGGTGGGGAGAGGAGCTGCACCTCTTAGGGATTGATGATATTCACATACACCGTGGCTGGCTCTGAAAATAACCAGCTTGACTCCACAGGATGAAGTTATCTCATTAGCAGAACATGTTTCCACAGGAATGTTAAGCACTTCGTGTGATCTGCATGTGACTTCTGACCAGCTGGCAAGTTTGAGGTGATCAAATTACCCAAGACCTCACTTATAGAAAAAGAACAAATTCCCTCAGGAAAGATGGGAAGAAGCTTCAGTACTGGAGGAGCAGGATGCCCATGCTGAGGCTCTCTGTGTAAATGTTAAGGCTGAATTTTCTTTCTTCTCTCTTACCTCTGTAGCATGAGGAAAATATCCAGAAACAGTAGAGGATGGAGTGAATAGCCTGGATTGTTAAAGGGGATCAGGCATGCCTTCGGATGGATGAAGGCAGGGATGCTCAGGGCCAGTGGCAGTGCTAGCACAAAGGAACGTTATTGCTCTGACTTTGGTGAGAACATTGTGTTCTGAGAGGCAGCCAGGACTGCAGTGTCAGGAGACACCTCATGTTTGGGAGGACAGGTTCTCCTGCATCTCACTGCTGTCCCTCACGCTGCCTGGCATGGGTAGAAAGAACCAACCTGTTCCTGACCCCTTCTGCTGTCACTCCAGAAGGGCTCCATATGCACTTGCATCTCTGCTAACACTGATGTGACAGAGGAACATCAGATACATCTGCAGACTCAAGCAGCATCATTTGTTTTGACTGTATGTCTGGGTTTTCTCACCCGTGAGAACTAGGACATCATTTTGAATTTGTTTTTAGTTTAAGAAGGCTATCACAGCATTTCAGCAGAGGATTTATGTCTTTAAATGTTGTCCTTGCTTTAATCCAACCCTGGCAGGTGAATTTAGTATCTTTTGCCTCTTCTAGACTGCTGCTGCACCTGAAGCATGGCCCCTTCTGGCCAGCAAGGCATGTTACCTGTACTTGGGATGGCTTTAGAATTTCTGATGTCACCATTGTGGCAGTGCTGAAGTGAGTTTGTAATAAGGTGACTACAGATGTGTGTGCTTTGGAGATGAGCTCAAGGTTGTTTTAATTTAAAAACATATCTGATAGCCTTATTAAATAGCAGAGCCTACAGTGTTTGCCATGCTTGGTGTGTTTGCACGAGTGTGCTGTAGTAGGGACCAAATGGCCACTTGGCAATACTAGTCACTCAATTCTAACTGAAGTGTAATGTAGTCAAAATATTGCAGGAATCAGATAAAAGGCACACTCCAACATGTTATGACCAAGAACAAGAAACTTTGAACCTTAAGAATTGTGTCTTATGCATCTATTTCACTCCAAAGGAACTGGTGCTTATTCTTTGTCACTTCATGTCCTTTCGTTTTAGGCAAACACATATGAAAAATATTGGGGATTTTACCAGAAATTTGGAGGCCAGAGTTTCCCCCAAGACCATTTAAAAAAAGCTGTTGCTGAAATTGAAGAGATGTGCAATATTTTGAAGGGAGAAGGTGTTATTGTCAAGAGGCCCGATCCAATTGACTGGTCTGTGAAGTATAAAACACCTGATTTTGAGTCTACAGGTAAATGTTCTTCCATTGTTGAAGGTCTTGTCTGTTTAGCTCTTGTCTGAGGATTTTTGGGTGTCTTCTAGTCTACCTTCCAGCTAGTAGCACAATTATCACCAGCACTAAGTGAGGTCAGTGACTGTTTTCTGTAGCTACGACTTGGAAGATCTGCAGGGATGGAGATTCTGCCACCGGATTTGCTGAGCTGCTTCAGTGCTGCATGAATTTCCTGATGAACGACCTTTGCCTGATACCTAACCTGAGCTTTCCCACACCAGCATCTCTTGCCAGGTTCCAACTCTTTGTTGTCACTGCCACTGCCAAGAAGTGTTAATCTGTCATGGCCCTCAGAGTGGCTGTAGACTGTTACTGCTTTGTCCCGTACTTGCCACATGAAAGTCAAGTGCTCTAAGGCCCTCTGACTCTCTTGATAGCTCTTTGTTGGATCCTAGAGTTGGATCCATCTTAAACTGTGGAGGACAAAACAGCTGGAGGCAGCAGTTTACTGGGAAGATCCTCAGAAGTGTCAAGGAAATTTGAATGTCTCTTTACCTCCACGCATTCCTCCAAGTACAGCAGCACATGGCCTTGGTTATCTGCAGTGAGAGCCCACTGGCTCACCAAGCTTTGCACCAAGTGTAGTCCTCAGGCTTCTTTTGTGTCAAGTATGTTCTTAAATTGTTCCAATGAAATTCAAACTCATTAAGGAACACATAATGTTAATGAAAAGTCTTAATGGGACTACTTTTTGCTCTAGTTCTGTGTTCCATCAAATTCCTCTTCTTTGCTATTGCTTTTTAAAAGGGTAGTTTGTAAAGACATGATGTTCACTTGGAGAATTTGCTGCCCATCATCACTTTTTAAAGTCATCTGGGTAATTCATGAGCCTTGGTCTCGTTAATTTCCATTAACCAAATTATGAAGTGGAGGCTTGATGGTGGATGGCTTTCATCTAGCTGTGAATTTGTTATGAGTGAGGCTTTGTAGCAAAATTTACATGGATTTTGAACAAAAAATGTTACTCTGAAAAATTACTGGAGACTGTAAGGACCTGGTGTTTTGTGCTGGCTTCCTCACATTGTTTACAATGAGGTTTGCAATTATTTTGGATAGAAATAATGGCAAAAAGAAGGCTAGAAAGTGCATGAGCTGAAAAAGCTGAGAAAGGCATGTTTGTCTCGTTAATGGCCACTTTCCTTTCAGGTATGTATGCTGCCATGCCAAGAGACATCCTGTTAGTGGTGGGAAATGAAATTATTGAAGCACCTATGGCTTGGCGTGCTCGGTTCTTTGAGTACAGGGCATATAGACGACTAATCAAAGATTATTTCAACAGTGGTGCTAAGTGGACAACTGCCCCCAAACCCACAATGGCAGATGAACTCTATGATCAGGTACTGTTCTAATTTTCCTTCAGAACTTAAGTTCCTGTTACACAGAATTTTGTGGATAGTTATCAACCTGATAGCTACAATTCACAAACTTGTGGGGCGGAATGACACAGAACAGCTCTGGAGGCTTGTTTTTTTTCTAGTGTATGCAAACGTGCTGCAGCCTTTCCAGCTGAAACTCAGTGTGTGCAATTCCAGAACAAGGAACAGGAAGTTGTGTCTATTGAATTCCTCTGCTTTGAATTGTTTTGGTTACTGGCTGTAACTGAGCATTACTAAAGAGGAAGGAATGCTAGAAAAAACATCTCAGAGATTACTTTAAAGAATGAAGATTCCCTGAGAATGTCCACATGTCCTGGGTGCATTAGGGAAGTGGGAAATAATATAAATTTTGTCACAGAAAAAACCCCTCCTCTCATAATCCTTGTTTTGCATGATGATTAGTATTTTGAAAGTTACATAAAAGAAATAGTGAAGGATCTAAACTGTATTTACCTTCCAAATATGTTAATGAATAGTTTCTTAATTTTTTTCCTAATAATTTTGGTTTGGACAATTTTGGTAGTTTCCTAGAGGGCCCCAAATGCATCAGAACCTTGGTGATGGCATTTCTAATAAATGCAGTAAACTAGTTGTGGAATGATTGCAACTTTCTGGGAACAGTGTCATCAATGATGCAAAGAAGTCTTTGTTAAACAAAATTAGCTTAGAGTCACCTTCAGTATTAGAAAACTTCTAGAGCCTGTAACTGCTTACCTGGTATTTCTCATTTGTGCTGGATTTTTACATCTCATTTGTTCTTAATTGCCTTGTTTAATTTAAAAATTATTTATAATCATGAAGATCCATCTTCTAGTTTGAAGTACTTGTCCATTCTAAAATGTTGAAAAGTAGGGAGTCCACATTCATTAGGAAGCAGCTTCCATTCCAGTATTTCTGCCACTGTGCAGTGATTTGTTGGACTGGTAGTTAAACTCCACTGGTAATGAATACTTTTGATCACAAAGTCAGAATATTATCCACACAGTGATTCTGAAAAGCAATTCATTTCTTGATATAACTTTCGTCTCTTATCTCATGACCTCCTCTTGAATGTGCTTAAAGCCTTTTACTTTTATGTCCACATTTAGATTTTCTTTTCTATTCTAGTAAAAAGGAACCAAAACCACCTCCAAGGAGCATGCTAGCCATCAATATTAACAATTTTCCTAATTTCAAATTAGTCTTCAGTAGCAAGTTATTTGAGAACTTTCTTTTAACATCTCCAACCTAAAGTTGTTCTCTTTTCTACAACTAGAATTATCCAATCCACTCTGTTGAAGACAGGCATAAACTGGCTGCTCAGGGAAAATTTGTAACTACTGAATTTGAGCCATGCTTTGATGCTGCTGACTTCATTAGAGCTGGAAGAGATATCTTTGTACAAAGGAGCCAGGTAAACAAAGCTTTCCTTCCAACAGATTTGGTATCTGTCTTAATGATTGTTATTTTGTCTTTTTAAATTCCTGAGCAGCATTAAAATAAGAGTGTTGACAAAAGAAAATGCTATTCATAGAATGTTTAATTCACAGGATAAGACTGCCTTCCAGCTAAGGAGTTAGCTAAAGGCACAAAATTCTCTATTATTTTGGCTTTAAATATTTAATTAAATAAAACCTTAGACAAACTAAACTTGGATGCAGTTTATATTCTAGCCTAGTAAAGCTCAATTTGTCCTGTTTTTCAGGTTACAAACTACATGGGTATTGAATGGATGAGGCGACACCTTGCACCAGACTATAGAGTGCACATAATATCCTTTAAGGATCCCAACCCTATGCACATTGATGCCACTTTTAATATCATTGGGCCTGGTCTTGTGCTCTCTAACCCAGACCGTCCCTGCCATCAGGTGAGAGTGTACAAGGGGGGAAAGTGTCTTGTGTTTAAAAACCACTCAGCTGGATTAGTTCCCTGCTGGGTAATTACTATTCCACACATCCCACTGTGTGCTGCTTCCTTGGTACACGGTTAAATATGATGGAAGTAATCTAATTTTTAATGATGTGTCAAAGCAAGCACCTGGGTTATGCTACTCTGAACATTCCTAGTGCTTAAATACTTCAATTGTATCCTAAGAGAAACTGACGGGTTTCTGCTGTGCAGATGAGAAATCTCCCTTTTTATTCCTATTTTGGAAGCCTCTCCTTTGGTGTTATTGAACCAATGGCAGGAAGCTGGTAGTTGCTCAGGCATTCAGCTTTGAATAACTGAACAAGAAATACCTTCTGAAGAGCAGGGAAGAGGACAGACCTGTAAAACCTGCTACTACACTCTGAGAAAAAGCTAATATTGCTGTCAGCACAGTGAGATCAGAAAGCCTTGCAGAGAGCGGGAGCTCATCTCCGTTACAGTCGCGTTACCTGCACTGCGGTGCTGGAGGAGTTTTGTGAGGATCCCCGGGACTGCAGAGGCTGTACAACCCCTCGGGAATAGCTGAGCTGACACTGAATCAGAGGGATGGAGCTGGGTGCTGCACATTATGGAGCCATGGGCACAGCACAGCTCCTAAAAGCCCTGTTAGTCTCTCCTCAGCAAAGTGGTTTCCATGCAAATGGTTTAATGGAATTACTGCCTTATTTCAGCATCTGCTCTAAGAATCTAATTTTTAAAACAGCTTTATTTCTTTCTCCCCTTTTCCCTTCCACAGTTTTTTGTAATCTTACTTGAAAGAGCATGTTTTTTTTGGTCTCCTTGTATTAAACCCATGTTCTGGGACTTTTTTCAGGGAGAACTGCTGTCTGTGTAGACAGAAAAGATAAATGCAGCTTGCTTTCATAAAAACTGGTTTGGCAGCTCTGGATGACCGGGATTGTGGTGGGGGTGTGTGAATGGTGCGGATGAAGGGGGGCTTTTCTTGAATGGTGCCGATGAAAGGGAACTTTTCTCTAAAACCCTGGCAGGCCAGGCTGGTTATTAAGTGCTCGGGGTTGGAGCTCCACCCCGTGGTAACGCTGGGACACTCGCGAATACTCTTCCAGCTATTCAGACAATGAAGCTGAAAACTCAATTCTCCTTAGCCAAATCATCCTCCTCTTGTTTTTAACTTAGCTGTGTAACCCTTAGAGAAACAAATTATTCCTTAGGATGCCTTTACAGTGTTCCCTTTGTTAAATGAACTGCATAATAATCTTCTTATGAAGTGTGAAGGAAAGGTAGTTTTATGTTATTTCTGATGGGTTTGTTTTTAGAAACATCAGTGTAATTCATATCAATGGCTTTTACAATTATATGGGAAGAAATAACACCAAAAAAAAGATAATTGAATATGTTTTGGTTGTTACCAATGCATTCACTTAACAAGATCCAAACTGCAAATGCTCCCTTTTGTCTTGAACGTATCTTAGTATGCCTAGAATATATAAAATCAAGAGAAACAAATGCTATTGGTATGCAAAATCTAAAAAGACTTTTCAAAACCGCTTGTATGAAAACTGGGTTTGTAGATGAAGCCTGAATGAAGGCCAGAATAGCAAACTGAGGGCAGGGGATGTCAGGCAAATTGGAATATTCTGGGAAAATCTGGCATAGGCTGGAGGACACAATGTGATACTCTAAGAACCCTCTTGAGAATATATTTAAATTGCTCTTCCAGATTGAGCTCTTCAAGAAAGCCGGCTGGACCGTGATTCAACCCCCGGTGCCACTCATCCCAGATGGTAGGGTCACTCTTCCAGGGATTCCAAGAGTATTCTTAAGGGTATTACCATGGAGTAACATTGGTACAGCACAAGGTTTATTCTCCTGTGTTTAGATCACCCGCTGTGGATGTCTTCTAAATGGCTCTCCATGAATGTCCTGATGCTGGATGAGAAACGTGTGATGGTGGATGCCAACGAGACATCGATTCAGAAGATGTTTGAAAAGCTGGGTATGTCCTAACACATTCCCACATATACTTAAAAGAAAATTATTGTGCTACCAGCCAGGGTAAATGGAGGTTTCATGTAAAGTAGCCAAAGCAGCCAGCACTGGAAAAAGTACTAAACAGTTGGATTAGCAAGTAAGGATCATTCTGTGATTTTTTTCCCCCGGAATACTTCAGTCATAGAAATATGGTCTTCTTTTGCCCCCTACAGCTTGCTGCACATAAAGGTATGAGCAGCAACTAAAGTTATTGCTAGAATGCCTTTGAATGAGCTTTTTTAATGCAAACTGTCTGTTCAGTTTAAGGTCAACATCTGTCTTGGGGAGGCTGAGTGCACCTACTGGTGAATCATATAGATTGGCTGGCTGTCATTGCCAAAATACTTCCAGATTTTTCTGGTTGCAAACTCTTTGTACTTTAAAATGTGAAATTAGGACACTTAACCCAGGTATTTCTGCTCATTTATGGAGAATCTCAGTCCTGTGAGATGTAACTTCATGATAGTGTGGAATTCCTTCAGATATGCAGTGACAGGAGAACTGTAATTGAAAATGAAATCTGGAAGTCTTATTATGCACAGCTTCTCAGTCTTAGGTTGTTTTAATGTATGACCAAGGAGTTGAGGATTTATAAATGCTTGAAAGTACTTAAAAAATGAGGCTATTAATGCTAACCATGGTTTGTCTTTCACACTTGAACTGCACAGTCTATGTAAGTTCTGAATAAACTCTGGTAGTCGGAGTTTGTAGGACTGAGATGGGTCTACTGGGAACAAAGCTATTGCTGACCTAGGTGATAGATGCTACTGAGCTGCTCCTGAGCTCCTGAAAGTACTGAGAAGCAAAAAGGCAAACTCTGTAACAGAGAAGTTGTCTGATCCTTCTGTTAGGACTTTGTGTAAGCTGAGCCACAGCTGAAACATCAGAGCTGAAGAAAAAGGGGAGGAAGCTTAACCTAGGTAGCAAGTGTAAGAGCCTCTTTTCCCTTTCAGAGAAAGAGGGAGTCAGAGCTCTCTACCTTGAATACTTCTTTTCTTGAAAGGCTCTTGAAAGAGCACATTCAGTGTCTGAAGCAGAAATGCTCACACATATTTATGAAAATGTGTCTAGTTCATACATTGTAACAGAATTTCAGCTAATTCTTCACATACCCCAAAACCTGAATTTATCTTTTTATTGCTGGCATGTCGTAACACATCGGACACTGGCTGTGCTCCAGGCACTGTGTATTCCTGAGGGTATCACCAGAATAAACAAGCCAGCTATGTTCCTAATTTCGTTCTCTACCTAGAATTTGGGAAAACAAATTCTTAACCAAGTAGTAGGAGGTGCCTTCCACGCTTGCATCTAGCCATGATGCATAAGAAGTATCATCCAATGTTCTGATCAGTGCTTGCCACGTGAAGCTGAGAGCCTAACTTTAAAGCGTGCATTGTGTATTTCTGCCAGGCATTGCCACAATTAAAGTGAACATTCGCCACGCCAATTCTCTGGGAGGCGGCTTCCACTGCTGGACGTGCGACATCCGCCGCCGCGGCACCCTGCAGTCGTACCTGGACTAGGGATGAGCCAACAGGAGCAATGGTTAGCTTCTAAAGTAGGCATAGGAGATGAGCAAATCACTGTCACTCTTGTTAAAATGACTGCATGAGCTCTAGTGCTTGATAAGTGGTGTCCTCGTAATGGTCTGGGAAATGTTTTATTCTTAAATACCCTTCACTTTCACTGCTTCCATCAGTAATACAGGTTTTCTGGCTGCCTTTTTGAAAGACATCCTCCATCTATGAAGCCTTTTCACACTGGCTTTGAATGTAAAAGCTTGACAAGATAGCTAAGAGGCCTTGTTAGACTTGGCCACTAATATTGGATATCTACCTCTGTTTAGTTACCTTATCAAATAGGCAGCTTGAAATGTGGAACTTGAGTAAACTTTTCTTATTCCTTTTAATCACTTTATCCTTCTAATATATTCATGTCTAATGAAGCTGAAATAGATGCAACTGTATAGATCTTTTAGGGAACCAAGTAATTTTATCATGTTTCTCATGTCTAGCCATACAGATATTTACAGAGAATTTTCACTACGACCTAACTTTTGAGACAGGTTCACTTACTTGCCATGTTCTACATTTTCTTCTGATGCATGTCATGCACCTGAGTACGTTTTTATATTGCTTTTTGTATTGCTGAAATTGGGTTTTATTTAACTTTTAAGTGTACAAATGATGGCTAATATTCTGCTTGTACAGGTTTCATTCTGAGTTGTTTACATAACTTAAAAAGAAGCACAAAATAAAAACCCAACAATAACTCCCCCCAACCTTAAGCTTCTGACATCTTACAATCCAGCCTTCCTTCAGCTGTAGCAGATACAGGAATATGTATCAAACATGCCAGATGCCATGAAGGAATTTGACTATTGATTCCTGAATATGTACTTTTTATGCTAATAAAGTTTTTTGCATTCTCAATTTGTTGCCCTTCTGTTAATGTGTCAGTATGAAATGTCTGCATGGAGACAAAATACACATGGGGTTTTTTTCCCCCCTGTAAAATAGGTAACATCTTAAACACTTGCATAATGCAGAAAACGTTTGTAGTGTATTATTCACGTACCATATTTCTACTTCTGTTTGTCACAGAAGAATGACTGGTGGGGGAAAGTAACACTGATGTTTCTTGCCACGGTGTGGAGGAATCTACTATTACAGTGCAGTGTACCCTGACAGAAAAGGTGTGAGGCAGAACATGCTCACATATAAGCTGTATGGCTGTATTTTAGAGTTGGGTAGGGCTAAACAGGTCAAATATCAACAATCTAGAATGCTTTGATATCTGCCAAATGGAAAGACAGAATTATACAGCTGCCAGCACCTGACCAGGTAGAGCTGTTGTCTATTTTCCCTTTGAAATCAAGGCTTCCATAGACAATGGAAATTTGTCTGAGAATTTCTGTTTTGTTTTCCACTTTTGGCACTGGGGCTGGGCAGCTGCATTAGAGCAGCCCACACAGCATCTTTACCTTTGCTCTGTATGCTGCAGTGCCAAAATGTCTGTTTGTCTGTGCTTGGCATAAGATACCACCAGGTATGGCTGAAACCACTAGAAACTGGCATAATGTGGAATAATAGCAAGACACGTGCACCCTGGCTGCCTCCAGGATTAATGAGGCTGTATTTTCATATCCTGTTACACATGACACTCTGGCGTTATAAACACTTCAGCCTTTTCTCAGCGTTTTTCTTTACCCCTTTTTAAATCTTGGGGGTCGTTTTGTTTTGTTTTGGTTGGTTGGTTTTTAACCCTAAACTCTGCACACAGTAGCAAGTCTTTCAGCATCAACACTGCCATTATGTTTCTGAAGATGCTTGGGGGGTTTTTTCTGCCAGTAATACAAGTTCTTTTACCTAGTTCACAGATCCTTTGACTGGTTTGGGAACAGACTTGTCTCTTAAGTCATCTTTCCTTCAACAAGAAAGGCAGGGAAGTTGTTCCATTTGAGCAGAAGCTTCCTGTTCAACACCAGCAGGAGTGTCAGATTACTGAATATGTCAGAATACAGACTGCAGACACACGGTACCCGGAACCCACTGACCTGAGGAAGTGTTACCACCATCACTTCAGGACAGAGCAGGACCCAGTGCTGTGAATATTATTGGGACTTTCTCCTGCTCCAGCCTACAAAAGCCAGGACTATTTAGGAGCAATGTGNCGAATATTATTGGGACTTTCTCAGACCTGACCCTTTCACTGACCCGAAGGCAGTCAATTAGCCAGCCCATTTCCATGTTCAGTTGCAAGGGAACTACACCTGGGTACTCCCTGAAGCATAGCAAGGGTTAAACAGTAAGTGCCTGGGACCTGCTCCAGCCTACAAAAACCAGGACTATTTAGGAGCAATGTGGGATTCTCTCTAAGTCTCCTGCAGCACGAGACCAGGGAGGACAAAGTTTGTATCTCCCCTGGAACAATACTATTTTCCCACCAGTGCAGGGAGCAGTTTATTGACATTTATGTTTAAAAATGTCCCTTGGGTGGATATGAATGTTTGTATTGCCAAATTCAAATGTAAACCTGCCCTGTCTTACAATCTCTTCTGTGCTATCAGTGTCAGTTGGAGACACGATTGTGCAGCTATAGGACAGAATCTATGGAGTGGAATGCAATGATAAAAACAGTTCAAAGGTAAATTTTAAAGCTCTAATGGGCTTTCTTTATAGTGGAATAACTTGAAAAATGCTGATAAGAGGCAACATTTTCCCCAGTAACCTGTTCAAGAGGGAGTGATACAGAGACAGCAAAGCCTTTAGGGGAATGATGAAGGGAACACGATATATAATAGTGTGATGCTGGATGCCACCACATAGTAGTGATACGCATAATCTTCCAAGTTATTTTTATTCTTGCAGAGAGGGAGGTCAGCCTCTGTCACAGCTGGTTTTGGTTAGACAAGAACCTGAGAATAGGAGTCTGCAGTGAGAAACAGAGGGCCTTGGTTTCTGCTCTGCTATTGAATTACAAGTGATTTTATGAAGCCAAATTACACGTGGGCAACTGGGGCCTGTTGGCCACAGGAAGCAGGCGTGATGGTATTTGAGCATCTCTGTTCCACACTGCAGTTTATATGTAAATAAAGCAAATTGCATGGGGGCTGGACTTGAATTCTCCATAATTTGTTTTTCACTGGCTATGCAGGCCTTAAACACTTGCTATTGCTTCAGAGAAGGTCAGCTTCAGCTTTCATACCAGCCAGCCTAAGGCTGCATCAGTTAGAGCTGTAAGGAAAGATGATAAATCAGTCGCCCAGTTCCAGAGGTTTTCAGGGTGGGCTCAATCAGCTGCAGGGAATTATCTGACCACTCCCTGGGCGGGGGCTCTGGGGAGCTGGGGTTTTCCTTCCATTTTCCTCCTGAAACTGGGTTCCAGTAAACTTGCAGGTTGTGACAAGGCATGTGTGCTTGCATAGATACCTGTAATAAAGATTCTTCGTGTCTGCTTTTTAGACAAGATGCAATTCTTAAAGTACTAGCCAGAGAGGATGAGGAATGAAGGTAAGGTCTCTGAGGCAGGAATAACCTCCTGCTTGTCTGTGTAGTTCATGTTGGGAATGCTGAGGGCCAATGGCCACAAACCACAGGAAGGGGTGGGGGGGGTGTTTGCCCTACGTGGGGGGCAAAAGGGGAAAGAAAAGCCAAATGAGCTTTGTCTCTTTGGCTTTTCCAGTTCCCCATCCCACCAGGGAAAGTGAGCAAGAGGCTCCGTGGGGCTTCACTGCTGCTTGGGTTACAGCAGTCTGACACTTGTTGCTTTCGGGCCGCGTCTCTACGTTACTTGGAGACTGTGGGAGCAGTCTCATTGCTTTCCACTGGACAACAAAAAAATAATCTCTGCCTTTGCACTGGTCTTTATTTCTGTAATTTGGGTGTTACTGGCCTGTAGGTGCTGTTAACACAGCTAATTACAAGCTCTTTCTGAAAATAATTGTTAGTAATGGTGGATGTGTCTCCATGGCCATCTAGTTCTCATTTTGTCCATAAGATGACGTTGATATTCTGACCTTATTGTGAGCTGTGTCTAGGACAAGAGAAGTTTAATCCTGACACCAAATGTCAAATTTTATCCAGGGAGTGCTGGCAAAGCCCAGTGACAGCAGCACTAGAGGGTGCTGCTGTGACGCCAGTAACTTTCCTCCAGTCTCTCCTAAGGGATGTTTTAGAACCATTTTTTGTTTATTCATCTTGTTTCTGATGATGTTTTGATTGAAGTCCTTGAAAATACCTCAGGATTTTTCTTAGCTGTAGATATTATTTTTTTGACAATACAAAAAGTACTATTTATCAGCATCAAAAAGTACATATCTATACACGTGAAAACAATGGCTTTGAGTGTAGGGACACAGACATTTCCTTAAGGGCTGGCTGTGTTGTTTAGGCTTGCACAGGCTGTCAGAAATTAAATCAGGGCCAAATGAGGATGACTGTTGCATTTTTAAACCTCCCTCACATGGGCTGAGCATCACATGTTTTGACGTAGCCATTAACTTTAAAACCCTGGCCCAAAAGCCACACATTTGTAGGGTCATCCCCTGTCCTTTTAGATATCTTCCTGGGGTTCAGTTATGCCTCCTTCTTTACAGGAAACTAAGACCAAATATTGGTATTTTAGTGAGAACCAGTACAGGTGAGATTTCTGTGGATGACGTGATCTATGTTGGCAGTTCCTGTTCCCTCAGATTACTTCTAGAGTATTTCCTTCAGTTAATGAAAATATATTGCTTGCTCTTAGAAATATAAAATGTATTTGGAACAACTAGAATTTAAGATGAACTGCAGTCTATTCACATTACCCTTGAGAAATTCCAAGTCATTAGGACCAAATGCAATTTAAGTTTCTACAGAAGTAGGAATTGTTTATGAATTGCTCGTTACTTCTTTTGCAAGTTGAAACATCATCTTGGTAGTACCTCACTTATGCTGCACTTTTGAACAGCAAATTTAAATCCAAACACAATCTCTCCTGTTTCCTCTTTTGCCTGTATTACTTCCGAGTCAGCAAGGCACTGAAATAGCTGCTGGGTGACCTGCTTGATGTTCACAGGGATGCTGGGTAGAGTTTGGCCCTAAGCAGTTGTGATACTGAGCTGTGTTCAAGGGAGCTGCAGTGCAGTGACCCAGGTTTTGTTACTCAGCTCATGCAGAACTTGTGAGGTTTTGTCCTGCAGCTGACCAGTGAGCAACACGACTGCCACTGAGCGTGGGGCATCCGTGTGGAATAGGAAGTGATAACACATTTGGGTTTTTTAAAATATCATTGAAAAGTACCATTGCTTAACACTCTGTCAGTATTTATCCAGCACTTAACACATACAAGTATTTGGTTTACCACAGGCTCTTCTCTCACGGGAGAAAATAGTCATTGCATCCTTCAGTGTGGCAGTGCCAATAGAGGGCGTGGCCTTGCTGTTCGCAGGAGTCATGCATTTTGGAGCTCAGGGATCCCATACATCCCTCTTCATTTCAGGGTGAGAATGTGTGAACCCAATTTCTTTGGTCTTGCGGTGGGCTGGACTTTTCTTGGGATTGCTGACATCAGGAGCTGGCATCTCATGCCGGGAGGTGCTCTGGTGCCCTAGGGAGTCCCTGAAAAGAAGGGTGAAATGGGAATGGCTCTCTTGATTTGAAACAAGGCATGAAGAAACCTTATTCTTCTGCAAGGCAAAGCCCTCCTAAAAGTCTCCTGCAGCACCTTGTACAAGGTACCTGATATGGCTTTCTTTGAAGGGATAGGTTTCTCCCCCAACCCTATTTATAAAGCCCCATTCCTTGGGAGAACTCAAGGGCTGTCAGAAAGATGGTAAATATTGTCATGAAAGGAGGAAAAAAAATAATTGCAAAGACTGAATTACTTGGCCAAAGGTGAAAGAGGAAACCAGACTAGACATGGAGATAAATTCTCTGTCTTCTGTGTGTGTGGCTTGTACTTTAACCACATTGCCATTCTCTTTTCTGTATATCCAGTAGTGTGTGGTAACTGGGATGCTGGCCAAGGGGAGGCAGGGAGAGGATTGCAGCGGTTGTCCTTATCAATTGTTAGGCAATGATTTCACAATTGTAGCTCGTTTTCTTCACTGTGAGGCTGAGAGACGGGCTGTACTGCACCCCTGCTGTCTGCAAACACCAGCATATTCAGATCCTGCCCCTGCTTCTGCTAAAAGATAAGCACAGTATCATGAAAAATGAGATTTCTTTCCTAAACAAGAAAAGATTTATAATGGTCAAACACTCAAGGTATGCCTAGCAAATACCAAGACCTAAATCCTTTGCAATGGTCTTCAAGACACTGTCATTTCCCTGATAACTTGGGCCCCTGAGTTCAGCTCACAGCCTTTTGTAACTGGAACAAACAGGTTTATTTTGCTATACCAAGAGTCCGTGTTTTCTCACAGCAGCCCTGATCCCCGCCTTGCAGCTTATCTTGGGAAGGAAAAAAAATGTAAACCTTTGTTTAATGCTGGCTAACAGTGTTAAAGTCACAGCAGGGTGTCTCTTAACCTGTTCTGACACATCTGCTTGAGGCAGCAGCTTAGAAGTGCTGGGCCAGGGCAGCCTCCACAAAGGGCAGCCTTACCAGGGCTTGGGTCAAAGCCTGTCAGATCTGAGGTCCCGGTTTTATGCTTGCACCCCCCATGTGTGCAGCTGAGCATGCAGTTTGCTGAGGTCTGAGCAGTGCCGGGGTGTCACTGAGGGCCAGCACTGCCAGGCTCGGGCAGCTTGGAATAAACCTGCCCCCAGACTGATGTCAAATGCACCCTGTCTGTGGCACTGGTGCCTTCCCTCTGGTCTGCCTTCCCATGTGGGTCTTCTCAATGGTGTGAGCTCAGCTGGGAGCCTTCCACTCCGGGGATATTTGCAGGACCTCTGGTCTGCTGGGCCACCTACTTTTGTGAGCCTGGTGTCTCCTCTCTATTGAGTTTGCGTGAATCTGGTCCCATTTCAAGGAACTCGGGCAGAGCCCACAAGTAATACAGTGCAACTTCCTTAGGAAACAGAATAAGAAATAGTTTTTAGCTTTTCTGGCTGGTCCAGAAGTAGTAAAAGTAATTTCAGACACTTTCTGTTTGCCTCTGCATTAGAAATGAAAAGAGCTGTTCTGTCTCTGTGGCTCTTCCATTTAATAGCAGCTTCTGCTCTCCTGTAGAGGTGAGTGTTGCTCCTGCCTGCTTTCCGAGGGAGAAACTCCAGCATGCTGTGGGCGATCCTGAAATAAAAAAGGAAACTGATACCCAGCTGCAATTACAGCTCTCACTTCCTGATCTCCGCTCCTGGGCTGTACTTCAAAGCCGTCTTTAGACCCGTTCTGTACTTTCCCTTTTCTTTTTCATCCTTTCCTTTCCTTTCCTGGTGGACTTTGACATCAGGACCGCAGATGCACAAACGGGCTTGGTGCTGGGGCTACGTCCTCCAGCTGCAAGTCCCCTCCAGATGGGGGAAAGAGCTGTCACCCATTTCACAGGGAAAACCACCAAGCTGCAGAGACAAATGTGTCTGGCCTGTCGTTGCCCAAGAAGCTTGTGACTCATCCATGAGGAGAGTTCTGATTTCCTAAATTAGTTTGGAGTAAACCAAGCTGTGGGCTATCCTTCCTGTGATCTGACACAACTCGAAACAGATGTTTGGTTTACACTAAAGGTTGAAGCTGAAAACCCTGTGAGTTTGCCTCTCCACAGCAACCATAGGAAAGTTTATCTTATGTTATGCTGCGTATGTGGAAAGTGTTTCCTTTGATTGCTCTGTTTTAAATTAGGAAATGGCCAATTCAGAACCAAAAAAACCTGTGAAAATTACTGCCACAGAATGTCATCAAAGCAGAACACGTAACACGGACACCTACGTGGATAATGAGATACAGCACTTTTGGTTGGTATTTAATGCAAGCAAACTTCAGAAGGCTGGGTTTGCCTACTCTGGAACATGGCTAATATGTCACTAAATGGGTGACCTTAAAGAGAAACCAGAGAAAAAACAAAATGCAAAGCAATTTGATATTTCAGGCAGGCCCCTTGCCTGCTCTTTTAAAATTCAAATGGCAATTAGTGATCAGAGATTTTTTTTGCCCAAGAGAGTTAAAGGAATGGTGGAAAAAAGAGTCCTTGAAGCTGCTGTAATAAACAGCCCTTGTGAATAATTGGGGCAAAGATTGGCATAGTCCCCTCCCTTGTTCCTGTCTCGCACCCTGCCTGAGGCTGAGCTGACTCCCAGCTGTGCAGGAGTGCCCTGGGAGCCAGGACTGAGAGACCCTGGGCTTCTGTGCTGTGAAAGCTCTTTGGCTCTCAGAAAATGACCTGGCCATACAAAATCACAGGAAGGGACATTTAAACTTGGTGAATATTTGTAGCAGGATCTTCCAGCTGGGAAGGGAGTACCTCATCTGGTTATCTGCTGGTTTGGAGAGCAAGTTGGTGTGAATTATTTCAAAAGAGACAAAACTTGCTCAGCTGTGTGGCTGCAGCGAAATGAGCCTGTGCCCGGGAGCCCAGGGCCTGTGGGCTCATGCTGGGCCCTGGCAGAAGGCTGGGCTGGGGTTGCACTTGTGCATGTGGGGATAAAGCCAGCTTTGCTTTTCCTTGAGTCTGTGCGGGCAAACGAGAGAAGGAGCCTGCCTGTCAGTAGAGAGAGGTGCAAGTTTGATGATTGAACATCTCCAGTGCCCTTGTTTGCTGGTTAAGCTACTAATGCTGAGTATTGCTGGTCTCACAGCACACGAGGGGAAACTGAGGCACGGGGCTTTTGATTTACCCCTTGAAATCACAGAATCAGTGGCAGAGACAAGCTAAGTTGCTGGTTTCCAAATCTGCACTCATCGTTTGCCTTGCTCTCTCCATGAAGACACACCTATGCCCTCATAATTCCTGCCTTTTTTGTCGCATTTGTCTTTACTTCCTTGAAATAAATACATAATCAAGCAATGTGTACACTGGGCTCAGTCTGATGTACCCCACTCAGTGTTTGAGGGCCTGTAGCTTTTATGTCACAACAAGACAGACACTTGCAGTTACTGACAATTTTGATAAAATGTAATCTCAAACTCCTTAAGGACCAGTTCTAATTAAACTGTTGAGAAATATCTCATGAAACCCTATGTGACTAACGATGAGTATAATTGAGCATTTGAGCTCAGCCAAATCACTTATGCACTTTGTACTTCAGTGGCAGAAAGAGGCCTAAAAATCAGACTCCTGTACAGCTGAGTTTTAATGATGCTACCAATATGACCATTGGATTAAAATATTTTATATTTGCACAGAATTAATTTTAATCTTCCTGCACAGTTGCCGCTATTCCCTCCCCTCCCCCAACCCCCCGGTTGTTTCCTGCCATATAGAAAGAAAAGTTGCATATCAGAGAGGGGGAAAAGTTTGTCTTTAAATAGATGTCAGAGATCACAGTTGGTTTTGAAATTTTAGGGCACCAGCTATCTGCAGTGGCACTGCCTGATACCCAGTGCAAACAGAACAAAGAGGGTCGATCTTTTGTTACCAACATTTATTTGTATTTATTGTAGCCCTTCTTTATAATGTGCACAGCATGGTTGGAGAGAAAGGTCACTTCCTAAAGTGAGTGTGCTTCTTTAGGTGTGGGGTTGCTCCTGAGAAAAATAATCCATTTGCTTGAGAAAGCTCCCGTAGGCAGTCTTATGGTATAACCTGATTTTTATTGTCTCTGGCAAGGAATGGAGGCTGTTTTGTAAATTCATCCCTATTTTATGTAGACTTTTGAGAGGGAGAGGAACTTTTTTAAGCTGAGCATGTGGCAGATGGAAGTCTTGTGGGCACCTGGATGGGAACTTGTGATCTCTGCTGCAAGACACCCTGTGGACATTACCCACCCAGCCTGCTGGGGTCTGTGCATCCTTAGGGAAAAATGCTTAGAGGTTTGACCCCCAATGGCATTTTCAAACAGAGCCTGGTGGGTTTGTCTGTGGCCCATGCATGTCTGCTGAGAGCTTTGCATCGACCAGAATTAATGTACCTCAGCTCAGCACAGTCAGTGCCCTGCCATCTTCTCTGGGCTTCTTTCTTCTAGTAAAAATATTTATCTACCCAAGCAATAAGTTGAATCTAAGTTGGCTTTATTACTGTAGTGACGTTGAGTGGTTGGTTGCTGGGTGACCTTGCTTCTGATTTTATGGTCTCGGCCAGCTCTGGCAGCAGAGAGGTGTGGCCACGTATCGCACTCCGTTGTCAGGCTTCTCCTGAGATGATCAGAGGTTCAGTGTCAGCTCTCCTACAGCGCCTGGGAAGCTGTAAATGTTTGCCATTTCTTATGTGAGAACTTGGATCCACAGGGAAGGGCTGAAGGAGGCAAATCCCTGACAAGGGGAACTATTAAAGCACAAAAGAAAGGCCAAGCTCTGAAATCCAGCACAGAGCCGGGATCTGCAACCTCGGATTAGACCAGTGACCATAAAACTGACGTGTGACTTATTGCAGGGCTTTCACAAACTGGGACACTGGAGCCTGCATGGTTTGCTTTGCTTTTGCTTGGAGGGTGATTTAATGTTTTTCATTGGAAAACAAAGTTTTGCAGCTAATCAAACATGGAAGAAAATGAAGGAGCAGATATTTTGGAAACCAGCTCTGTCTCTAATGGTCCTTGGTGCAAGGTGAGAACTTTTATTCCCCCTCCTCCCTCAGTTACAGAAAATATTATCTCTTTCTGCTGTTTACAAGTGACTTCAGTAAACCATTGCCCTTGGACCAGGCTGAATGCAACCTCTGCATCAGCTTTGTAAACAGCTTCAGAAATTCCTCAGAGCAAGGTTGTGCTAAACATTAGGAACAGAAATGAAATGGTAATGTGTGTGGTTAAGTGACTGTCATCCACCTCACTGGAAGTTTCAAATATCTGAGTAACTATAGGTTTCTGTGCTGTGGAAACTACCAAAATAGTTTTCTTAGGTGTTTGCAGAATCCAGAAACTTCATATAATTTTAGCAAAGCCACTGCTTTAAGATTTGCAGGTCAAACGTGTTGAGTAAAACTGTAGCAAGCATAGGGGAAGATAAGCATTAACTTGGGCAAACAAATTGACAATTTAACTGCATGGAACTCGGTGTCCAGCAGCAACTCCTCCCATTCCCCCAGAGCTCACTCGAGAGCATTCAACCTCCCGAATGGGTCAGCTGTGCTTCTTGTCAAATCCCGAGCAGTGACGTTCAGAGATTGTTTTCTGTTTGCTTGTGTTTGTAATCTGATCTCATGTAACAACATTGTCCTCAGCTCACATATAACCACGGGGGTAACTCTGACATCCTGCCTGAAAAAAACCCTTGTTGTTTCCTGTGCTTGACGTTTGAAAGATTTCCAGTTTGGGCAGGTTAGCATGTTTATATTAACCTCATCCTGTTACTTGAAATTAAACGTTTAGCATTTTGGAAGTTGGACATTCTACTTCCATTTTAGTTTCCCCAAAATACTGGGGTCTGTTATCCTCACAAGTTTTGGAGGGGACTGGTGGAAGTTTTTATGTTGCCTGTGCTGAGGCCAGGATTTCAGTCCAGACATTTATGCTTCGGAGAAGGAGTCTCTGGGAGGTCACGTCAGAAATGTGCCAGTTTGGATTCTAGCTCAGTACTGCCTTTTCTTCATAGGAGTTACTGGAAACTAAGAGAACTTAGGAAACTGGAAATTCTGAAAATATACGAGTGCTTGCTACTTGTTAAAAAATATTCCTAGTGAACACATGTTCACATACACATGTGTATCTAATGAAAGAAGTTTGAAGAGCTGGTCGAGAAGAAGAATCACAATCACCTTGTCCTGTTGGAACATCTCAGCATTAATTGCTTGGTGCATCTCCCATGGCGCTGCCCAGACAGTCGTTCTCATCATGCTTAGGGCCCTTCACTTCAGCATGTCTAACGAAAACTAAAAAAAATTGCTGCTGCATTTGCTATTTTCTGTGCTTATTTTTTGTTTACAAAGTTGGATATCCAGTTAAAAGGCAGAAGCAACACTCCAAAACAAAAAAAAAAAAAAAAGGAAGAAAAAAGGGACAAAACAATGAGAGCTGTTTGTAAACATCAAGACTGAAAATTATTCACCTCAAATATTTGGCAACTGGGCAACAATGACAAAATATGTTCACAGAACTCTAGAGCAGTTTGCAATCAAAAAGTCTGTGTTTTCATAATATATATTATTAATCTCAGATCCTGATTTCTGTGGAGGAAGAGGGTTAGAAACTGCTTTCTGGAAGTAGTGTGCTCAGTCAATTTTTACTACATCTGCAAGTGTGCCTATTGGTGCTTTTTTAGACACAGATTTTAACTCACAGGAGCCTGGGCAGGATGCATGGTTGCGTCTGGAGAGAATATATTGCATAACAACATGCACTCTGTCATGGCCTAAAGGTTCACAGACTAGGTGAAGATTTACATATTGTTGTTTCATGGCTCACAGAATCTGATTTTCTTTCTGTGAACCTGGAATGTTCTAGTTTTTCCTTTAAAAAATGGGAAAAACTCCCCTCTGCCCTGGGAAAAATCTAGGGGATTTTTTCTACCATATTTAATTATATTGGTTGCAGTCTTAAAAGTTTTACTTCACTGTGATAGCACATTTTTTCTCAATAAGTATTGAGAAATAATATTGAGAATAGCTCATTATTCAGCTGTTCAGCAACTGCCTTCACATCTTTCAAGTGCAAATTTGTGTTTGCAAATAACTTTGTCTGCCTCTCATTGTGGGTACAAGTGTTACTCATTAGAGCTCTTTGTCAGCATCCCAAAATGTGGTAATTGAAGATCCAGCTACAAATATTTCTGTTTGTGTTTCCTATCTTAGTGTTTAGTTTAAGAGGGTTGAATCTCAAGCAAAAGTGTGTTGATGTTCTTCTGTTTATGTTTATTATAAAATCATAAAATACTGTCATTTTCTGTGGTTAGCCCGGGCAGCGCCTGTGCTGCGGCTGAGCACGGAGACCTGCACGTGGGCTGGCTCGCACCAGTGCCAGCAGGGCCTTGCTGTCATACCATTCTAAATGCACTTAGAGGTTTTTAAATGAAAAAGGAGCTGGTTAGTTATTAACTTGAAGAAATATCTGATTTTAGAGAGCAGAAGATTACAAAACAAACTGGATTTCCACCAGCTTCTGAAGGGCAAAGAGTACACTGTGTCTGGACGGGGTGGGTAGAGAGAGAATTTACTCCTCACATTTCCCTGCAGTGTGTGTTTGTGTTGAAGCTTTTTCACTCTCACAGTACTTGATGTAAATGTTAATTAGCACTCCGGGGGAAATGTGTTAACAAATGTACCTTTGACACAGGTCCACAGCTACGCTTTGCTCCGTAGCTGCAGGCTGGAAAGATTAGCTGGCAAAGTAGCTGGTGCTGCTTTTGAGGAAACTCTTCAAACAGGAGTTCAGGGGAGCTTGCTGAACACTCGGACTTTGCTGCTCTGCCACAGCTCAGGCTGCTCCTGCTGCTCTGTGGAAGAGGTGCTGGGTAAAATGTGAGCACTTCTAAGCAAACTCCTAGAAAAGGGACACTTGTAACCATTAACGGGCTTCAAATAAGACTGCCTGGTCTATGGCTTTCATGTGATGAAGAAAAAATGACTTAGCACAAACTTTGTGGCAGAATTTATTCCTTCTCCTCCACTGGCGCCGATAGTGATTAGCAATAAATAAGGGTGGTAAAGTAATTCCAGTTAGTTGTTAGAGTAGAAAGGTAACAGCAGTGCATTCGTAAACACATTTACCTCATCACTGCACTTCTTTGCCTTTCCATAAACAGCAGGGCAGAGATTCAGAAATGGAAATCATTCACAGGCTGGGATTTTTCAGCAGTATTCAAACCAGGTTAGCACGTAGATATATTGATGAATTCTGGCCAGATTAATTCCAGAACCCGCCATGACTTCTGTGAGAACATATGCAGAGCCACTTCTCAAGATTTGGCTTGTTCAGCTATTCATTTCTGTGCAGCAACAAACCTTGATTTTCCCTGATGAGGAATAGCTCATCTTTAAGACACTTACAGTGAGAAGAGGCCAAGGTTATTAACCACTCTCGGGAAATGAGGTCGGTAATTTTAGCCCAGCCCTCATGAAAGTGGTCTGGGGTCTGCAGTAGCGACGAAAACCCTGCTGCAGGAGCATGCCTGTGTCTCCAAGAGCAAAAGGCAAAACTGCTTGGGAGTTGGGAGTCCTTCCCTTCCCTGGAGCAGGATGTTGCATGAAGGATGCTGGTGTTACCACACGGCTCTTGATCAGCTGGGCTAACCCTGGCATCCTTCTGGTGCTGCCCTCAGTGGGTATTTGCAAGAGGGATGCCTCATACTTTTTTCCTTCCTGTAAAATGGTTTCTTTCTGGCTTTTATGGCCCTATGGGGAGTTTCAAGCCAGTGAGCTGTTGCTGGTGAGGGGCCGTCAGCCTCTGCTACAGAGCTGAGGTTTTCAGGGACTTCAGCAAGGCGTAGGAGGGAGGGCAGAACGTGAACTAGTGCATATCTGAGTGGTGAGCGGCCCACGGGACACGGTTCGGAGCCCCTGGGCAAGCCTGACCTCTAAGTAGGTCAGCCATGGAGAGGCACTGCTGCTTTCTGCGAGTGTGAAGCAGGCTGTGCAGAGCATACTCGGGCTGCTCGTCCCAGCCGTGCCTTCAGCTGGGCCTGGCCTGAGGGCTGGGACAGCCCTGAGATGGTTTCCTGGTGGGGGGAGTCCATGTGAGCACTCTTATTTTGAAGTGCAGGTGAAAGAAACACCAATCTTCCCCGCAGTGGGAAAGATCTCCTCACTTCGAATTGCTGCTAGAGAAATGTGGCCTTGACTCCGTGAAATATGCGCAAAACTACTGGATGGAAGCCCCGTGGCAGGGTGCTGCCTGAGGATGCTGCTGCTCGGGAGGAGAGTTGTGCTGTGCTTCAAACTGCTGCCTCCTGGCCCCTGCAGGGAGCCCCAGCTGAGCAGACAGCTCGGAGCATCCCAAACCCACCCTGCGTGGAGGCACCGAGCGGGGCTGGGGAGCCTGGGTGGGCACCCACCCCACCCCACAGCCCCTGAGCCTGAGCCCCCACCCTGGCTCCACCAGCCCCTCTGGGAGCGTGGCTGGATTTTGGCATCATCCAACTGCCCATGAAGTGGTGACAGAGGTCAGACCTGAGCTACGCTGGTTGGTGCTGTGGATGTGTTAAATCGCTTTATTAAGAGTGATGGGCTGGATTAGCATCTGCTCCTGCTGAAAAGTTGGATGTGGGAGATGCTGGGCCCTGGGTTTGGCTGCCTGAGGAGGAGACAGCACATGGCACCTCCAGGGTCAGCTCGTGATGGGTCACAACCATGCAGACTGCCTGCTTCTGTGTCCTATGGTGGTGACAAAAGATAAAAGTAATTTTTATTGCTAAAAAAATTTGTTTCAATAGCCCCTGATTCCAATTAGTTTTCTCAGCTGCTATACTTTTGCTGTTTGTTCCTATATTCATAAATCTTGTCTTCCAAATTTTAGCAACAATAGATATACCAGTCAGCAGTTGTCTAAGACTATGTAAAAATTGAAACCTTAAGGACAACAGTTCCATCCAGAGGGTTGCTGTCTCTCTGGCTGCTTTGGTTTTGGCTCTTGCTGTAAGTAATCTGACTCCACACTATCCAGCCAGGGGTTAAAATGCAGCTCAAGACAAGTGCAAAACTCTCTCAGGTTTTGATGACTTGTTTGCTGTCTAACTCAGCAATAATCTAGTTCTCACATTGGAGTAAACTGATCACCCAGCAGGAATTGGACTTCTGCCTTGTTGAAGGATGAATGTTGATTTAGTTGCTCGAAAGGAAAACATACAAGAAAGGCAGAATTCTTGTTGACCCAACAACTGAAAGAAACATCAAAACATTTCCTAAATCAACACATGGCAATTCTCAAAACAAAGTCTGAACAGCAGCCAGAAGCTTACAAGGCAGGAGATGATACAAGACCAAACTGAGACCTTGAATCTTCCCTGCCTAAGCCGTGGGGTGAGCTGGGAGCTCTGTCTGGTGATGTTCACGTGTGTCTCAGAAGAGCTGCTTGTGCATGAACCTACTTGCTTTGCAGTCAGGAAATTAAATTATTGCTTCCACAGTCGCCCTCACAGAGTACCTTCTGCATGAAATATGCATTCATACCTGATATGTCCCATAATTTTTTCTGCTTCCGCATATGGAGTTAAGGTTAATGTTCCATACACTGTGGACAAATAGTAGTTGTCATGGGTACCATAGCCTTGAATTTCCTGTCTCCTGAGTGATTAAAATCCCCCCAGTAATTTTACTTTATCGGTTTGTTTCTGTAACTCCTTATTTCCTTGGTTTGCTCTCCTTGAGGACATTTCACAGGCTACTTGGATCTCCCCAGGCTTTTGCGTTTTGTCCACCAGTTTCAGGAAAAATTGAGTGTTTTTCACAAGGTGTGTGAAGCAGCAGGAAGTAGAGCAGAGAGAAGCTCCCCCAGGGGCTCTGTGAGCCTCAGGCTCTGCAGTGGATACCCAACTTCTTGAAGTCTGTGCTGCTGGAAATCCCCAGCCTCACTGAGCAGCCCACTCCAACACCTGTACAACTTTAGCATCGGAGTGTTTCCTCTTGCCACGGTGTCTCTGTGCTGGGGGAGGGCACCTCCTCATGTCCTGTCTGCAGGAGATGTGCAGCTTTACCTGCTGTCCCCAGGAGCCTGATGCTGGTAACAGCCAGAGCGAGCGGTCAGCCTGCCTGCTGGAATTTACATGGAGAGGGTCAGCAGGAACCTGATGGGCTTTGAGAGTTTCTGTCTCTGGTCCCACAATAACAAGCAGGCTGCAGTTGTCTGATGGGATTTGGGGGCCTTTGCAACACTGCTAGCTGCTCTGCCAGTGCTTTACAAACTGTGCAGATGTTTAGGTTTATTCCACAATCCTAGCCCTCCAGAAGGTGGCATGAAATGATATTGGAATGGGAACAACAACCTGTAAAAACATAGCCTTAGCTGGTAGGTAAAATGAATAAGTAGCTGTTAAATGCAAAATTTTATGCAAAAGGCATAAAAAGACAGTGGGAGCTTTTGCTGTTTAAACTGAAATGTTCTATAAATAAAGCTAGGTGGCTACATATTGACAAAATTGGTCACCCCTAATTTAAGGCACGTCATAGGCAGTGGAAAAAGTGTTCCCATAGACCTGACTAAGGTGGATAGAAATAGAGAGTAATTTGGAAAGCTGTTGCTAGAATGGCATCACTGTAACTGCAGAGCCTGCAGGCTGGATGTCGGTGCCCTCAGCTGAACAGCGCTTTCCTTCAGCAGCCTCCGTGGCACTGAGCTTGATTAACTGGCACTGCTTGCTTTGAAGTCGTGATAATTAAAGCTGGAGTGTCATCTGCATTGTAATTAATATGCTCCTCTGCACCTAATTCATTCCGACAGTATAGATTAATGATGGTAAATGACCGACAAGGATTTATCATGAGATGATTCTTAGTTCTACAGGCTGCCCCAGACAATTACAGGAAGCGATTGTTAACTCCAGGCTATTGTCCTGGCGTAATCGTGCATGTGCATTCTCAGCGTTGTTTTGCACTGAAGCCCATCCAAGGGCTTCATAAAGACTCAGTTATGGCCCCTAAGAGGCTGAGCCACCCTCGTAAATGTGGGAGAGGGGAAGCACCGGCTGGTGATACCGCTCTGACTTCTCAGTATCCCGGGGCATGTAGTCTCTATTGGCAGGAGCTGAGACGGAGAATTATTTCTGCAAATCAGATGCTTTTGCAAATGTAATTGTGTTAGGAGGTTGCGCAGCAGGGTCAGCTGTGCAGTGGGGTACCCAGCTGGGGCTGGGCAGCCTCGTTTGTTAGCAGTGCTCTTCCTCTGTGGCAGTGCTGGCGTCTCCTGCTTCGGTGCCATGGGGTGGAAGGAGCTTTTCCTCTGAGCGTGTTACAGGGCCGCAGGACCTCAGCAGTCCTGTCTGCCAAGAACTGCTGTGCATCTCAGCAACAGCCTCGAGAGTGGTCATTATTCTGAACTACCAAAATGCCCTGTACAAAAGAGATGCCCCCTCAAAAGGAAGGTACTGAGCTTCCTGAAAGCTTAGAGCCCCAGGAGGTTTCACTAGTCAGGCTTGTAAAATCTTGGCTTTCAAGCCAAACTGGTCACAGCTGGGGGACAAAGCCACGTCATGCTAAGCAAAAGGTCGTGAAAAATTATATAAATGAAGTGAAATTTTCCAAAGCATATAAGGTGCTCAAGCTCTGCTTGCTTCTTGCAAAAAGTTCTTGCATCATTACATTTTCTTATAATAGCTTCCTTGTGTACACAAGGAACTTAACCTGGCTTATTTAAACTGCATCACGCGTTGCTGCAAGAATACCTGATTAACAAGATGATCGATGTGTGCTGTTCCACTTGTCCCTCAATAGGAATTAATATGCAGGAGACTAGTTCAGAAATGAGAGATTATAATGGATATTTGCTTTTCTTTGTGCTGAAGTGTTGCTGCGTGAGCAAACAAGTGCTAATATGATGATCTGAGCTCCACTGCCTCCCCTCCCTAAGGCTGGCATTTTCCTCACTCCTCGACTGTTCCCCCATTTGTACCAATCCCAACCTCCCTCCTTAGGAGTACTGAAGCTCCTTCCTGCTTGTAGTAGAAGCCTGGGATTTTTTTTTCCCTCTGCCCCTGGGATGTTCCTGGAAGTGCCCCTCCAACCTCCTGTCAGTCCCATCCAGCCTCTGCAGCACCTCTTGCAGTGCTGGCCATGAGCGTGTGGTTGGCTGAAGCTGTCATTGACCCCAAATGGACTCAAGCCACTCTCTGGTGTGGTTGATCTACCAGTGTCACGTACTCCCATGCCAGACCAAGCACAAGGCTTAACTGCAAGTGGTTTTAGTGTTTATCGGAAAATATTGCTCCGTTTTGCCCGCACTGCCCTGGGGACACCAGCGTGATCCCGGTGGCTGCTGGTTGTGCAACAGTGCTCCCTGTGCTACTTCTCTCCACTTCAATGACACAGTTTCTCTTCCACCAGTAACCACATGGGATGGGTAAGAAGACCTGAGCAAATAAGAAAGGCAGGAAAAGAATGAAAAAGCAGAAACACTTTTTTTTTCTTCCCCCCTTCTTCTTCCCCCTAGTGACAAAATCTATTGGTAAGCAGGTGTAGCTGACGTGTCCCTCCTTCCCCAGCCTCAGGGAGATGGTGATGAGGTGGCTTTGGAGGGGAGGAGTGTGTGGATGGAAGAGGAGGTCTCTGGGGCACCATGGCCATGGAAACATGCAAAGTCGGTGTTAGTGTTTGTTATTGTTGGCTGCAGAGATGCTTGCTCTGCACCTTCAGCCCTGAAGGAACTGGGGTACATCTGAAAGGGTTTATCTGTGAGTAAGAAAATAGGGGTTGGGAGCAGAGCTGGATCAATGGTGAGTTTTTTTGTTTGCTTTCTGACCCTTCCCCCTCAGCTATGAAATATAAACACAGGTCTAATGAAACTAAAAGCAGAGGTCCCTTTGGAGAAAATTGAGGAGGCTTAGGAGGAAAATTCTTAAATTTTGCAAACTATTTTTATTCAGTCCCAAACAGAATGCCTGCAGTTGCTTTAGAAGCTGTTTTTGTTTGTCCCCTTTCATTTTGGAAAGGAAAAATCAAACCCAAACCATTTCATTTAGAAAATACCAAAGCAAAACATTTCGCAGAACCATAGAATAGTTGAGGTTGGAAGGGAACATTGGAGATCATCTAGTTCAACCGCTCTGCTCAAAGAGTATTTGAACATGCTACACATTTCTGTTTTGAATTTTTATCTGTGTCCATAGTAATTTCCCAATTTTGGCTTGAATTTCTAAAGAGATCTGTGTTTCCTCCCCAGTTGTATTTTGGGATCAACTTTGTATTTACTGACTTTTATTTCCTTAGGCTTCTATTTGGGAAAGCTATGTCCTCTGTGCTAGGCTGGCAATGTATGCTGTCTTCAGACTCCATGTAGAAAGTGTTCTCCAGATGTCATGGATTCCATGTAGCTTTTCTTCTTCCACATACCTTTATATAACCACCAGTGTTTGACTTTATATTTGCTTATTACAGCACACTTGTGACTTAAAAAGATGTGGACGCTCATGGGAGCAAAATATTAGCATTTATTATAAAAGGTAGTAATGTACTGTCTGGTTGGCTTCCTACCTGTGTCCATACATAGAATCAGAGAGTCACTGAGGTTGGAAAAGACCTTAAAGATCATCAATTCCAGCCATAAACCCAACGAGTCCACCACTAAACCTTGTTCCTGTCATCTCAAAGTGCTGACCTATGTCTGCCAATGATTTACTAAAGGGACGAGGTAGTGTCTGTCATTTCTCCACTAACATTTTTGCCAAGTTAAAATAAAAAACAACCCAAAACTGAAAAAGAAATCCAAAACATTCATAGCAAATAAAGAGCAGCTGAGGACCCAGAAACATGAATGACTAGGATGCCTCAGACTTGGATGTGCCCAAAAGATTACACAAAGACTAAAAAAAAGGTTGCTTTGTGAAAGCCGTTTGTTGGTGCCCATGACAGTGTCACCCGTGTGCCCTGTGGGGTTTGACACCTGAATTCCTACTGACTGGGGGTGAGTGCACTGTCTGAGCTGCCATTTTGGCAGGGAGGTTTAATAGTAATTAGTGTGATTTGGACACTGGCTGGAGCAATACAATTGGATTTGTCCCATTTGGAGTCACAAAGTGCTGTGGGTCAGGACTGTGGAACTTTCTTTCACCTCTGTATGAGAACTGCACTAGTGTGAGCCTCATGGGAAGGAAACCCCTCACTTCCAGTACAGCGTGAAACTTGTCCACTCTTTGTGAAATGGAAAGGCAGTAAGAAATCTCAGAAAATGTAACTCAGCCCTTCTGTAATTTTTTTTTTCTTTTATCAAGGATTTTAATTTCCTTTCCTGCCTTTTCTTATTGCAAATTAAAAAAACCCCCAGAACTAAATGGCTAAAACTCCAGGGTTCCTTAGCAAAACTATTCCCTCATGCTTTCAGCTGGAGCAGTTTTCCAACAGTGACATGAGCTCACAATATGTTAGTCTGACTCTAAATAAGATTTTCCAGAGTTGGGAAGGTTTTGGCTTAGTTCTAGAATAAACTGCTTCGGAAACCTTTCTGGAGTGGATTCTGGATAACCTGGCACCATTTAAAGGATTAAAAAGCCACGCATCATTTGCCCTTTCAAAATACTCAAGGCTTTTAAATTTCTCACCCCAGAAAATATCTTTCTTTTCATCAGACATCAGCTGTTTCCAATTGCTTCATTCTATTTTGGTCACTTATTCTCTCTTTTCCTTCCCATGCATGACTAAACATCTCTTTAAATCAACTCGAAGCAATGCATTTTTCCATTCATCCATTCGGTTGTGCTGGTTTCTTTCACCGTTGGAATGCCACATGAATGTCATACACTGAAGGAGCGACATCATCTGTGCAGCCCTGAGCGCGGGAGTACTTGGCGCCAGTTCTGCAGCTCAGTGCTTGAAAAGCACGACAGCTGCTGGTTCCTGCATGTTTTAACTGGTTCATTTGCCACAGCTCTGAGCAGAAATGCCACGGCAGCCCCACACAGCGGTGCGATGCCCAGGCCTGGGGTCTCATGGTGAGCATTCCAGCTCCGGACCAGTGGCACTCATTCCATCTCAGCTCAGCACTAAGCTGAAGCAAAGTGGTCCATGTGAGGGTCAGGGAAGCTGAGCCTGTGAGCCAGGATGGGCTGCTTGGGCTGTGCTCCTTGGGAGGGTTTCCTGAGCCGCTGGTGTGATGCCTGGCTGCCAGTTGGCTGTGCTGGCTGGCCAGAGGCACAGGCTCTGTGCTGTGCACAGCTCCTGGCGTGGCCGTGGCCCAGGAACAGGTTACCTTACACAGAGGGGACTGGATCCCTTGTTAAAAGTGCAGTGAGGTGCAGGTGTCAGCCCTCCTGACAAGATGGTCTGTGCAAGTTCCACATCAAACTCCAGTGACCAAAAAAGCATCCTCAGCTCAGTCCAGCCAGTGCTGTGGCACCTAAATGCAATCTTGCATTTGCCTTGATCTGCACAGCTGATGAGCAGGCACACTGCTCTTCAGTAACCTTGTCTTGTTGCCCCCAGGTTTGAATGAAATTTCTCCAGTCTTTGATCTCTTGTATAATATACAAGCACCCACCAGATTTCTGACCCACGTGCGTTTTCCTTTCAGTTGACAAACACAGAAGCTGAAATTATCCAGAAAAAATAAATACCAAGGCCAAGTACAGGGAAGGGTTTCTTTCGGTTTGGGTTTCTTTCTTTTGGTGAAGTAAAGAATATGCTGGAGACGGATTTGACAAAGTGAGTGATCCAGATTTTTGAGGCAGTTGCATCCCAGCTCTAGCTGTCATAGCCACAGCTGATCCAAGCTGTGCTCTGTTTGGCAAGGGGTCAGGTTCAGACCTGTCAGAAGGCCCTGAGCACTAAACCCTTCTGTCCAGAGTGGGATATGTAAAGCTACATTTCCTCAAGATTCCTGCCAAATGACTAATCTTGGACACTTTCAGGCATTCCAGCATGTCTGGTTAGTGGTTACTCTAGCCATCCTATCGTGTTTTTGGGAACCAAATGTCTTGCACGCTGAAGCAAGGTGCACATTATACGAGGGGTTCCTATAATGGACGTAGGTAGAGTCAGCGGCCCATGCACAGTGGCTTTACATCAAAGATAACCTTGTGAACAGGGAGCATTGTGTATGTGCTCCAAGTCAGACATGCAGGGGAATCAGTTCAGTTTACTTAGGAGTCATGGGCAGAGAGGGATTTTTAAACACAGATTGAATGAATCAGTCCATTAACTTCTGTTTTCCTTTCCATGCAAGTGATGACTACCTGTTATGGCCAGAGGTGAGCTAACGAGGCAGAGCTCTGCAATCAGCCACTGGTCAGACCAGATCACACCATTTACAGTCAAAGAGAGCTGATGCTTTCTGCAGAGAGATGCCAGGCTCAGACACTATTCTGTCACCTAGCTTTGCTCGTTCCCATTTACTGAGGGACTCCCTAAAACTGGACTGTGGTGGTTCTTTCATTGTATGTTGAGAGCTGTCTCGGGGTATACTCCAGGGAGTATTCAACCTTTATCTCAAGGGATTTTCCCTTTTAAGGTGCAACATTGTTTGGTTTCAAAACATAATCATATGCCCAGACCCTGATTATGTCCTGTACGTATTTGAATGCTTTCCTGTAGGCAGTACATCTCCCAGAGGCTACTTCTGGTTCATGTCAATGATCTTTGGGGTTTCTCTGTACTTTTTACTTCCATGATAAATTATTGTGGTTTCCAAAGGTTAATCATTAGTGCTCTGCAGAAGAGATGTCCTGTCTAGATAGTGTGGTTTCCTTTTAATTGTCTTTTTGGATCTAGCTTTGTTCTTATACTGTGGGATGATGTGCCAAAGATGGCACTATGCAGGCTCCGCTGATGAGTTGAACTGTGCTACAAAATACTCCTTTTGATCCTGGTTTTTTTTCTGAACTCCACCAGCTCCTTTTTTTTTTCCTTATATAGAAGCCCTTTGCCTTGTATCTTCTGTTTGGATCAGTGCTTGATGGGTTGGATCAGGTCACAGTACTTTCTTGTCTGCCTGAGACAGGGTGGATATCCAAGAGGATGAGCTGACCTCCATCACAGCCCGTTATGTGAGGAGGGAGCCCAGCACCAGTGAAATTGGCTTCCCAGCCCCAGATAATACATTGCATTGTCTTGTCTTCATAGGTAACACTGAACTTTCTTATAAACCTATTCAATTTTATGGCTACCTGAATCCGTTCCATGAATCTTTGTTGAGAATTACAGTCAGTAACCAGTGGTAGAAGTGCAAGGAGCCTCTGTCATGTCCTAACCCATTCCCTAAAATATCAGCTGTCTTCACTGAGGAGGCTTAAAAGCTCTTTGTCAGGGTCCACCCACCCTGGCTAGCTAAGCCCAATTTTAAACTCATGCAACTCAATACTCATGAAACACACTTCAAAAGAGGACTAAATAGCTGGTTTAAGTGGGAAGGACTAGGGTCTGTGGGTGCCACCCACCACTTTCCTGCCTGGCTGGCTGGGCTGTGGAAGGGTTGGGAATTTTCCCCCTGATTTTAATCTCCCAGGCAGTGCAGCAACCCATCCCAGGTCTCTGGACAGCCGTGCTCAGCCTCCCTGACTCCCCTCTGCACCAGGAAAGGGAGGGAGTGCTCCAGCTGCATCCGGCCCGCCCGCCTGGCCACGGGCGGCCCTTGAAGTACAGAACAAAATAAATTCCTTCAATCCTAGCAATTTTCTCCAAAGCAGATCAGCAAGCAGCAGGCCTGTGTTCTGTGGCTTGCAGTGGGCATCTGTGAGTGTCCCAGGATGCCAGTGTTTGATGACTATATCTCAAAGCCATGTCTCTGGTGTGTTTCTGTGCCCACAAACAGCATTTGAAAGACATCACATAGAGAACCAAAATCATTTCCAGTGGCTTCAGTGGAGTTGCTCCTGATCCAAGAGCCCCTTGCCTGCGTACCAGTGCTCAGGCACGCCAGGTGATTTGGCCGCAGAGAGCACAGTCTGCTCTCCATCCCACCAGGTGTACTGCTCTCCAATGCCCCCAGAACAGGAACTGAACTGGTAACAAAAAGAATGCCAACAGTTCCACGTTCAAACAGGAGTTAGGAAGCCTTTTAAACAAGCAGAGTTAAGAAAATAGACGGAGATGAGAATTGTTTCCTTGTACAACTGTGTTAAGGCTCTTTGCGGGTTTCTGAGCTTCCTCAAGTGTCAGGTTATTCCCCAAATACAAGTCAGATACTGAATAAACCCACTGCGTGTGTCTCCTCAGACACCAACTCCTTTTTGTGCATGGATCCCCATTAATAAAAAAGCTGGGAGACATTCCTTTCTAGGAGCAAACCTGCTACACTAAATGTCATCTCACTTGACTGTTACTTGCATTTCCCTGATAAACTGACCTTCAGAGAAATGCACTCTCATCAGAAAGCCATTTTTAAAAAACCTTTTAGATGATCATTAGACAGCTCAAGCTTTTTCACTGGTGCAGATCAAGATGTGCTAACTCTAGGAGAGGCAAGGTGTTGCTGCAGAATCATAGGTTATGTTGCATTTGAAAAATATGGAATTTTACTTGGCTATACTAACTCTTAAATATATGATTTCCCAGAAACCACTGAAGCTTCAAAAGGTGGAGGCTTTGATGAAAGAGGTCAGATTACAGCCTTGCTTCTGGGCAATGACAAATACTTCCCAGGTCACTAAGAGCAAATCACTCAATATTTTCTAATCTCTGAGGAATTAGAATCATAAATCAACTAGTATTTATGATGCGTTCCAGTATGTCTGTGATAGGGCCATGTAACTTTAGATAAAAGAAAGTTCACTTTTATTTCTTGTTGAGAGATAAAAGGAAGCAGTACAGCATTTGTTCTAGAAGAAATCCATGGTTTCTATAATCTTTTCTGAAGTTCTTTTCTTGCTGAAGCAGTTAACAAAGCTTGGATATAATGTATTCCAATCTAATGTGCCTAATTTAGCTGAACACTTTAAATTCCTTCAGTTATATGGCTCCGGTCTGTCTGTTTTTGTTTTACCTTTTTTTCCACTGCTGAGCTCCATAATTGTTCCTTTTAGCCACAGTCACCTAAGGTCAGGCTGTACCTTGCTAAGGAGCCCAACTGCAAACAAGGCTAACTCAATCACGTGTCTCCAGCCCATTCCTGTTATTAATCCTCCCAAGTTCTGGGCCTAGCACTTGGCAGAGCAACTAAAGTAAACTTTTTATCAGAAGTTCACATTCTCCTCAAGTGGAGGAAGAGCTGGATAATTCCTGCCTTTATTTTTTCAAAGAATATTGTAATGTGGGAGCTACCTCAGATTTATTTCAATAATGCAGGGACAAATGTATTGAAAAAACATTGTTTGTGCAATGTGAATTTATTGTGATAAAATTCTGTTTCTCTTGCCAAAATGTCTTTCAGAGTGCTTTCATCAGTAAATATGCTGTCATTGTAACAAATATGATGCTGGCTTTAAACTGATGAGAAAATGGCCAAAGTATGTGCAGTTTACACTCTGACAGAAAGCTGGTTTGGGTATTTAGGTTTTGTCTGATATCTACAGCACTGCAAAGAAATTTTATTCCTGCTTCAGTATCTATGTTGCAAAGTCCTGCTTAATTTACTTTCTCCTACTCATATAATTTTCACAGTCTTTATCTCAGCTTCCATGCTTTGTCTGTTAAGTTCATTGCATGGGAGCAGACTCTACAGATTCAGAAAATCCAACTGGAAAGGAGAGCAAGGTTGATATATATTGTCCCCAGAGCTTCTGGGGAGCCCAGTGCTGCCAGTGCCTCATAAATACAAAGATCTAATTCAAAAGGCTACGCTGGGATAAAGGTGGGATCTGTGAAATGCAGAGTTACTAACTTAGTTTCCTTTTAAAAGTATAATCAGTTTAGATCAGATTTTTGAAGTCCTAAAGACTAGGGGTTTTTCTTTGAAAAAGTGGTTATTTCTTTTGGTGCCCAAGACTGTCAGAAGGAAGATGTAATATTTAGTTGTTTACATAAGCTGAGCAAGAGGGAAGCAGTCTGCATGGGGTCTGAAGAGATGTCATGTGCATGGTATGATCCTGACCTTCTCAAACCACTCTGACACTTGCCTAATGAACTTCCAAGAGTGCAAGGAGATGAATAAATCTTCAGTTGCTTTGTCCAGATTGGTATGCTTGTTGTGGTAGTGATTGTTTTGACTTGGTTACATTAATTCATTGTAAAGGTAATGTGTGGAATGGTTTGCTCTGAAACTCCCCAAAAGCAGAAGTGTAAACCAGATTAGGGTTGTGGGGAAAGGTGTGTTTGGCACTTGGGCCACGTGAGAGATAAGGGTTGCTCCTGGTTACCTGCGGCTACCAGGGAGAGAGGCCTTTTTGTGAAGGGCTAGGAAGTGGGGAACTGGGCCAGGAGATACTTCAGGGAGACAGAGATGGCACCGGAGCTTATTTCAAGTGAGTGGGGATTAAAAAGCCTCTTGATGGAGCACTAGGAACCCACCCACTTGGGCACAGTAAGTGCAGACCCAGGAGATCTTGCCAAGGCAGATACAAGCCATGAGATCAGCCCCCTCAGTTCATCAGATCATTCCCTGCCCCATCTGTTTGGAAGTCTCTCACGAATTTAAAGGACATATTTTAAAACTATTTTTCAACTCTCTTCCCAAAACATTTTGGAGATTTTTTTTTTTCTTTTTTTTTTAGTGCTTGCTATTGTGCTTGTGTTACGGAGCCTGTCAACCCCTGCAGCACCCAGCTGTGCTGGCTGTAGCCATAATTCACACAAACTGCCAAGTGCTGTTCTGCTTAATATGACAGATCCTTCCGTGATAGCTGTGCTACAGCCAGCCCTGGCGAATGTGTTGGGAAGGATGGTGCCCATGTGAGTAAGATTTATGATTGTTAGGGCTGTGGTGAGTGAGCCTGCAAGTGCTGCCTTCCCCTTTTCAAAAACTCAGAAGATTTATCTCCCCGACGCATCCTGAGTCTGTTTCTCTCTTTTTAAAATAGCTATCCCCAGAAAACTTACGTGGCTTCGTTTCTCCACCTGCCCTTGGTGTGGTTTCTCCTTATCTCTGTCCCAAGTTGTCATCTTCTCTTGCAATTCTTGTGGTGTTGCCCTTCCTGCTGCTCAGCTGGATGAGCAGACAGCTGTAAAATGGAGTCTACAAGAACCATGATCTCAGGGTGCTGTGCCACGGCACCACAGACATTCTCGTACATTCCTCCTTACAACTGTCCACGTGCAGAACTGCATGTAGGCAAGGGTCAAGGACTGCAGCTTCCCTGGTGGGATCTCACAGAAATAAGAACACAGTTGGAAAAAGACTTGGAAAGAATAGTGTTGGAAGAACGCTCTGCTGCTGCTGGGCAATCAGAGCCTGATTGCAGTGAAAGAGCTGGATGTGAAACATTCCTGGGGAAAGGGACATATTCAAATGCACAGCCATCTCTGGGTTACCTGTTGGTGGTAGGGTATGATCCTCTTTGTTAATTAAGGGTTCAGCTTCTCACATATGAAGGATTCTGCTCCACAGAAAGACTTAGCATCAGGGAAGGACTGTACACAGTCAGATATGACTGAGTGTATTTAAAGGTATTGTTTTGACCCAAAGAAAGGAAATGTACTTGAGAACACAGCTAGGAGTTGTTAAGTATTCAGATGAGGTCCAGTTCCTTGTCTTATATTCAGACAAGTTTGTAGGATAAATTCTTCAGATGTTTTGGTGATCTAGGAACATAAATCTCATGGCCAGGACGTGGGATTTTTTGCTATTGTGAATACATAATAAATCATTGCTCAGTATGACCATGGATGATGAATCTGTTCCTTAAATAATAAATTCAGCAACCGTGAAAGCCATCTGTTTTGCAGGTGCACAATCTAGTCTTAAAGAGTAATTTTAGAGAGTTTTTCAGCTTCTGCTGCTGCCATACAGCGGGGATGAGTCTCTAGCTCCATATTTTGTTGTTCTCTTTACCGTTCTTACTCTGTCTGCCTTTGGGAAGGGTTGAGGATGCTGGCCCAGGAAGGCAGGCTGCTGGCCACTAGCACTGCTGGTTAACCAGGAGCAAACAAGAAAGTGGCTGCTGGGCAGGAGGCAGTGGGGACCTGGGAGACACTCAGGGGCAAGGAGTCTGTGGATTTGAGACCCTGTCTTGAGTGACTCTTCCCTCATTAGCCTGAACTGATCTTTTAGTTGCTGGGATAGACAATAAAGACAAGGAGCTTGTCCTTCTAGCTCTGATGACCAATGAAAACTGACCTACTGATGGAGGAGACAAGTTGCTTGTTTCTTTTACTGATTTTCTTTTGTTTTCTCTTATTGGATCCAGGCAGGCCACAATGTAATATAGCGGGTTGTGGCATTGGGAACCAGTTCAGGAGTCTGAAGGGTCCTGAGGCTGTGGTCACTTTTGGGCTGAGCCTGGCTGAGGCTGGCTAGCTAAGAAAAGGATCCAATACTCCTAGGAAGCAGAGGGACCTCAGGCACTTGTAAGGTGCAGGAATTGGGTATACCACTCCATGTAAAAGGACCAATTGTCATCCTTGGTTTAGTAAATCACAAATGGAAAGGGTTGCATGTGAAACAAATGTAAGTTGGCTTAAAAATACTTAGGAAGAGAGAAGGGAAAATTCTCCAAGAGGGGAACAGCTAATTCTCTATGGTCACAGCTGGCTGCATAGCACCGTGTATCCAGAGAGATAATGCTGCTTGTGAAGCACAGGATAATTATAGGGGAGAGGGTGGGGACGACAGTGCTTTGTTCCTCCCTTCCCCACAAATTTTTGGTCAACTCAAGGCGAGGCCAGGCAGCTGGAGCTGTTGGAGGCTGCTTTGGCAGCGGGTCCCCCTCCTGCCGCTCCTCCTTCCTGCTGGGCTCTGCAGCTGGCAGAGCTGGAGCAGCTGGGTGATGCAGTGCAGCCTCCTGCATCCCATGCACAGCTGCATCCCTGGCCTGTGTAGGGCTCCCAGGCTCAAGCACTGCAAAGACATGGGTTAGGGAGTGAGCATTAGATGCTGGGGAAGAGAGGACTGGGAGGGAGAGCAGCAGCATCGGAAGGCTCATGCCCAGTCATTAAGGTTGGGTGGCAGAGATCTGCTCACCTGCTGTCTGCATCTGCTGTGGAAGCAATTTTGGGCAATCTGGGGAGAGCCTAGCAAAAACGAAGTAGAGAAAGTATAAAGCTGAGGGAAACTTGAGAGGTATTGGACAGATGGACAGCAAAGAAGGTAGTCTAAGTGGAAAGAAGGTACAGTGGAGAAGGGAGTAAGTTTTTCTCCTGGAAATAATGTGTCTGTCCTGCTGATCACTGAGCAGTGCTGAGTGCGATGCGTAAACTACAGCTGCAAAAGCTGTTCTGACACCAGTTATGATGTTGAAGCTTGTATGTACATGAAGTATCTGAGCTTCAGACTTGAATGTCTTTAGTGCTAGAGTTGAAAAAGTTGCTGACTTAGACTGCCTTGCAGGCTCTGATTTCCAAGTGGTACAGACAGCTGTCTGTGTTCTGCAATTGCAATTACACAACAGCAGCAGCCGGACAGCCTGCCAGGACATCAGGGCGGCCCTGCTCTCAGCTGCTTTGGGGTTTTTCAGGACATCAGGAAAGTGGTGCAGCAAACAAACTCATTGTACTCCTGTACGTTCCAGGAGCTGGAGATGAGCTGTCTCAGGACACATTTTACTCTTGAGTCACCTGAAAACGCCCCGTTCCAAGATACCTGATGCTCATACACAAACAAGCAGATGTGCCCTCGTGGGGTGTAATGCTGATACTCACTTGTGGCTAAGGCAGCATATGGTCCTTGTTTCCGCTTCTAGAATATCTTGGGATGGAGAGACATACTCTGTCACAGCTTGCACGTGTCAGTAGTTAGTGTTGTAGAGTCCATTCAGCTGTTTGCATGCTGGCACATTTTCCACAGTTCCTCCTCCTCCTTCTCCCCACCGCCTCCTTCACCGGCCTAGAGACCAGCAGGATTGCCTAACTTTTCAGAAGGCCAAAAGACACAGTTGGAACATACAGCTGACTTGAGGGGAGAAGCAATTAAAACCACACAGAGTACTCTTTTACCAAGACTGCTGCCTGTGCTCACAGGACTGCAGTCAGTCGTGCTCGCTCTGCCTTTGTTGGACAAACATTTTTTCAAAGGACGCTGATATTTGTTGTTCATGCAGATGTTAGGCCATCCTTTCTTCTGCATAATTCTGCCTGCCAGTGTCTCGGGTACTGAAGTATTATCAGAACCGGATTTTGGCAACAAACTTTTGCTCTGGGCCTTCGTTTGCATTTTTGTGTAACTGGACAGAAATGAACTGTCCTGGTGCTCACTCATGAGCTCTTACAATGTGCAATGGGAATTGGTCAAGGTCTGTGTGAAATGGAGGAATACTGCTGACACATCAAGGGAAGTGGTTTTGCTTATGGAAATTTGGGGCGAGATAGCAGATATGGGGAATAGTGGGGGATATCTGGGGGACAGTGTGCTGTTCAGTCTTTTGTCAAAAACATGCAGGATCCAAAGTAATTTCTCTGTGAGAAGGATGAGGATGTGGCTGAGTAGTGTATTTTCAATCCTTTTGAATTTTGATGCTTATGTATTTGTTCTCTAAACACTTTGATCTTCCCCAGCACCCACTTGTCTGCAGATCAAGCTGATAACAATTATTCCAAGCTCTTTCCTAGCATTCTTTCTTATTCTGCAGTCCTGAATGAAATTCAACCTTATTCTCCATAAATAACCTTTCTCCTTCCCCCAGCTGTCTCCTAGAGCTAGTTCTCTTCTGACCTCTCCCTTACTGACTCTGTACTGACCTTGCACTTCCCCCACAGCCCTAATCTGCCAGTGTCTACACTCCTGGTCTTCCTCTGCTATTCTGCATGATTTCTTCTTTTTTTTTTTAATAATAGGGCTCACCATTTCCTGAGTTGCACTTCAGCAATAAGCATGAACAAGGCCCTTTACCCACACACTTCATACAGTGTAGTGACATTTTACTACCATGGCAGTGATTTTGATGTTTTCACCCCTTGTTTCTCACTCCAGGCTCTGGGTAAATCTATACTTCCAACGGTATTTTTCTACTGGCAATAAAACCCAGCACCAGTGTTTTCCCAGTTGTAGAGAAACAAGAAAATTCCAGTGCTAGTGTCTTGTTCAAAGAGCAATTTTTGTCTTTAGTTGAATTTTTATCAGTGTGACAACAACTCCAGTGATTTCTCAATAGCTTTTATTAAACTGCTAAGGGATTATTCAGGCTCATCTCATCCTCCCAGCCAAGGCAGTCTGAATTCTCATCTGAAAACCTTGCAAACTGAGAGTTTTTTGTTTTAGTTTGTTTTTTTAAATGAAATTAGGCTGTAGAAATAATCAGTAATAAACTGGCAATGAACAGTCATGGAAAAACTTTAAAGAAGAGCAAAGTGGTCGTGCACATCATAACTGATGTACATTTTCTTGTTTTGTCATGCTGTTATCAAACAAAGCATTCCCCTCTGCCCCCAGTATTTGCCTGTCATTTGCATAAATTTTTTGTATTAGTTGAGTGGGAATTTGTTTACCTTCAAAGTGGAAAGCAGAGATTTTTCCATTATTGACAATTTTTTTGAAGTGACACCATGAATTGTACATTTCATCTCCATGTACCTGCAAACCAGACCCATTTATTTTACAAAGTAGAAAGCTTAACTCTAGGTGTCAGCACTGCAAACTGAATGTGCAGCTCTGCAAATGAAGTTTTGCTGTCTCTGATTCCTCCAGTGCCACCAGAAATAAAGTGCAATAGCAGTTTTGCTGACAGATCCATTAGGGCTGAGGAAGGGAGCCCACACTCATGGTTAATGGCACAAGTAGGAATTGTAGCATTCTCTTCTCACACAGTCTCTTTTTTCTAGCTGCACTTAAGTGTGTTCTTATTAATGGGATCCAGTAAATAATGTTTAACGTAAAGGAAAGAATGAGGACAAGATCCATCTTCAAACAGTGCCCAGTGTTTCAAAGGGGTATGTTAAGCCTTTCCCTTCATTTATTGCTAAATGCATATATTAAGTGGGTGTCCAAAGTGATGAGAGGGCACAGGAAGCTGACTTCTTTTTCTGGTTCTAACAGGCTGTATAGATCAGCTAAGTTAATGGGGTGCATGAAGTTTATGTGACTGTTGCTTATACTGGAAACTGCACAGTAGCAGAAGCATCGAGGAAGGAAAGACTTGATTTTCCAGCCTTTAATGCTAGCAATAATGAGAAGTAAATAAAAGCATTTCTGCATTGCAAGTGCTGTGGTTATCCTGAAAAACCACATTTCTCAAAAGCACTGACTTTTGGCTTTGCATCTCTCAGCTTTACAAGGTGCTCTCGTCTGGATCAAGTGATGCTGTTACATATATGAATGAAGAGCTGCTTCTTGCCATTCTTATTGTCCACACTCATCACTTATCTGGATGTTTTGCTTTTAATTATGACCTGATGGCATTTGTCATGTAGTTAAGGTACTGTTTAAAGTCTGGCTGTCCTGGATGCACAGAAGTGCTCTTGCTGAATTGGATTCTTCTGAAACACACTGATTCTGCCAGGGGAGCACAGAATTGTTCATGGTACAAAACGGGAGTAATTTAAACAGTTTCTTCCTGTCATTTTTCCCTCTTCAGATGCTGGAGCTTATTGATAAAAGTCATGTCTCTGATATTTGGTTTTCACTATGTTCGTAAATCTAAAGTTTGACTGCGCCTTCCCCAAAGTGCTGCTCCTCACCTAGTGAGAACAGGCAGGACCTTGGAGAAGCACCTCTGTGAGTCATTGAGAATAAAGGCAGCAGAAGCTACAAATGACATAGAGAAAAAAGTGAAGGGCACGTGAAGTTCCCATCAGGTTGTGTGTGGTCTGTGGTAGAGTACGGTGTTGTATGTCTGTTGTTAAACCCGGGCTGCACTTGAGCTGGTACTTCTGGAACACGAATTGTCTATGGCAGTAACTTGTCTTGCCCTGTGCACGGTGTTTAAAAAGGGCTTTAAATACAGCGTGTTCTCTCTTAAAGTACGTACAGACATTTAGTCTCCCACCACATCTATAGGATAAGGAAGCATAGTTACTTCCACATGAGACAGAAACAGAAAAGGTTTATTTTACATACATATTCTAGGAAAAGTCTGCCTGCAGTCGATTTCCCAAGCCCCGGGGCCTGGCTCCACCCATAGCACCATCTTCCCTTTTCACAGGCTTTGCTCTCAAAAATATTTTCAAAGAAACTGGCACGGGCAGAGTCGAAAAGGAAAACGATGGGAAGCAACAACCGAGTCCGTCGTCCGGTTTCTGAAGAAGGGCACCCGGCGTCTCACGGGGCGGCCGCTTGCCGGCTCCCCGAGGCGGCGTCCCGGGGTCACCCCGAGCCCTGAGCGGCTGCGGGCCCCCGCTGCGGTGCGG
>WEIT01006628.1:107161-132802 GCA_013389985.1 Dryoscopus gambensis
TGGTATTTTTGCTTTTGGTTTTTTTCTTTTTCCCCTCTTTTTTTTTTTCTTCTTTTTTTCCCGCTTTTCCCAGAAGGAAAGAAAACCTTACCAAGATTCTCAGATGGCTTAGACAAATTAATAATAATCTGTGAAAAGACGAAGTCGACCGGTTCTTGATTTCCCCCCTTCCCTCCCCTCCAGCTCCCCAGCCCACTGCTGAGATTGAGATAAAAGGACCTGTTTCCTGGAGGACGAGGAGAACAGACACGTTTCTGGTGGTGTAGAAGGGACCGATGACAATGCTTCAGAGTGTAGCGGAGACGCAGGAGAGAGATTCAACCTGTTAACAAAAAAATTAAGCAGGGGGAAAAATACCAACGGGAAGGAAAGATATATATCCATATATATGTATACACACACGTGTATATATACAATTTAGAAGTGTTCCCCAGGTGGCCACAAAGCATGGGCTGTGTTCCAAGCACCAACCTCTCTGACAGCAGAGTGATCTGTCACAGTAGCAATGAGTCTGAGGAGTACAATTTCCCTCACCAGACCAACACAACCATGTCTCAACAGCAGCAAGGCAACCCCGTCCCAGGATTATTCATTAAATGCTACAACACATCCACTTATGAGGCGAGGACTAATTCCTCTAAGAAAGACAAGAGGGAGAACAGCCAGAGCATGGAGGCAGAGGCCCAGACCGGCAGATCCAGTGTTAAGGTAAAAAGGGTGCTAAACATGAGCACTGTTTCTCTCAGAACAGGAGGTGGCTGTAGCGCTTGAGCCCAAGGAGTCTCCCTGCCGCTGTGGGGGAGCTTTTCCTGGCTTGGGCTATTACTTTCGTTTATAAACTAATCAGGGTCGCGGCGACTTTGTAGAGGTACCCAAGCCTCTTTCTTCATTCCACAAAACGAGCTTTCCTAATTGTGGGAAGGAGAGCGGTGTGAATTGTCCTCGTCGATCCTTCGAGCCGGGGGCACGGGTCTTGCTTCTGACCGTGGGGGGCCCCTGCGGCCGCGGGGGGATGCCCTGAGCCCCGTGTTCGCGCTGGCTCGTCCCGCGGGGCTGCTCCTTTGGAAGCAGGGGCAGCTCGCGGTCCGAAGCGAGCCGGGCTGATCGCTTTGCATACCTCTTCCACTGGGAAAGTGGAAGGGAGAGCGGCAGCGTGTTTTTGCCCTGGGTACTGATTTACATTAACAACTTGTTGACCTTGTCTGTTGCTGCAAACAGGGTATTTTTTTTGCGTTTTTTTCCCCCATGTGTTTGCACCCATACTTTTGAGTAGAGGTACGACACAAGACTCTATGAAGTTGACAGACACATACTGAAAAAAAGTTGTGATTTGTGATTATTTTCTTGGAAGCGAGACAGTGTATGTGGAGCGCTTGCTTGTCTGTTTGCTTTTTTATCGATGGACTGTTTATTTATGGGTTGTACTTTAGCTCCTAATGTTATATGTTTGGATTATACCTTTGCTTTTTTGGGGGGGAAACTATTTTTGTTTTGTAAAAATGAGTAGTTGCAAATGTAAGAAAAATCACATTGTAGCAGCCCCGGGGATATTATATAACATGGCTGATCTGTTCTGGTTGCTGTGATAAGAACTGAGATACACATGCTGTAAATACAAGATACAGGCTTGAGATGCAAGTGAGATCTAGCTGAATATCAAGTGTTTTGCAGACTAACAGAAACTCTAGTGATTTGTTGTTTTCTTAGGGTTTTTACTTGCTTGTTAAGACGACTTCTAGAGTACTGACCTGGAATAATTTACTTCAGTTATGTGGGTGATTTTCTTTGATTGTTTTCCTTCAGATTTAGCAATCTCTGTTCATAGTTTAATAAGTTTCATAGTTTAAAGAAACGTCTGGAGAATCAGCAGACACTTCGCTAGTAGTGAGCCGGGGGAGGAATTAATACTTAACGCAGAACGTGAACCTGAATCGTGGTGTACTAAACTAAATTTTTGTGTTAACAACACTGGGCAGGAAATGAACTTTACGGCCCTGTTAACACGCGATAGACGTGCTCACGGCATGTTTAACACAGCAACCACACTAAGGAAGCTCAAGTTGTCATCAGAGTCCTGACAATTGTTTCGCTAGCTGAATTTTTAATAGTGATGATAACTGCATGTTACAAAACCTAAATCAAAAATAGTCTTTTAAAATTTTTGTTCTGTGAATTTGTCTTCTGTGTGATTGCTTAAGGGGAAAAATCCCTCGAACCCTGTTTCCAGAAGCATATGTGGGAAGCAGTCTTAAGTTCATTAAATTTTGTTGTTCACCTTCAAGAACTTTGTACAAATTCTGGTTACTAGGTTTGGATAATTCAGCCAGACACTATAGGTTGCTATTGGTTCGTATGCGTGCTGTCATCTCATTAACAGTCACTCTGATTTTTGTCACTCTGTCACATTTTCTGCGCTTGTCATCACTCTTAAGCACAGTTCTGTGAAAGATGGGTTTTAAGAAATGAAAATGGAGTTCTGCTTGCGATGAGTTGAATACAAAATCTGTTGGACACAGCACATCTACATTATTTTCATGTGCAAAATCCTGTAATAGTCTTTAGAGCTGTCAGGCAGCGCGGTATTTCATTCTGTGCTTTTATCATTAGCGTGTGTAGTACGATCAGATTTGCAGTTCTTAGAGTGCTAGCTAACTGTGCTGTCTCAGAGATTGTGCCCCTCAGAGGAGTGAGGGATCACTGGAGAGCAGTTTTCACAGTGCAGTGAAGTTGTTTGGAAAGAAGGACAGTGTGAGACAACTGAAATCAACGTGCAGGAGCCTGAAATTCCTGCAGGCAAAAGGAGCATTGGGCAGGATGTTTTGTAATTAAAAGGATTTTTGATTTGAGGAGGAATTGTAAGAGTTAGGGTGCTACTAAGAACCACTGCTCTTTCCCAGAGTGTGTAGTACACCCTTTATGGCCCCAGGGATTCCTTCACACACACACAAAATGCTGCAAACCTGGTGTGCTTTGAGCACTGGCGGTGTCACCCAGAACTTGTGTGAATCTCCAGTAGCCTGCCTGAATGACGTTCTCACTTGGTTTCAGGGCACTTTAAGTTGTTGTATACTCTCAGATTAAAGCCAATGCTATGTTAGAGCTAAGAACAAAACTCGGCCTGTGTGTAAATTTCATGTTTTCACTTTGGCTCACTTTAGTGTTAAGTTAATTGAAACATGTGTAATACATAGTGCAATAATATTTATTGAATCATTTTGCTAGCTGTAGTGCACATTTTTCAAGTCAGAAAATGTAATAAAGAGAAAAAAAGCCCCATGTTAATTGTAAAATGACATTGTATCTATTGCTGATTAACCCCTGACTTACTCTGGTTTTGTGCTCATGCCTTGTTGTATCTTTCTCCTGGTCAAATAGCGGAGGATCGTTTTCTGGATGTGTGGTGTGAGCACACTATATTTTGTGATTTGCATCAATTTATAAACTGTAGCTAAAAAGTTACCTGTTCTTCCCTAGTATGGGAAACCCTAAATTAATCCACCCAAATTTGCAGAATAATCCTGCAAGTGTGCGTGCGCAGAGGTAAATGCCGTAATACCTGTTTCTGTTGTGTGGGAATATGGTGTCAGGCTGTGAGAAGTGGAAGACCTCGTTAGGTCATGGCACCTGTATCTCCCTCCTTAATTCGTATTTTCATATGTGGTTTTTATTTGAAAATGATGAGCGCATTGGAATAAATGCCACATTTAAACAGGGAACCAGCCATGAAAACTCTTCCTTTAATTTTCAATGTATTGTCTCCGCAGATTAAACCCTTTATTAGTGAAAGATAAGCAGTACTTGGATGCAGGGACTGGGGTTTGATTATCCAGTGCTACATAAAGAATATCAAATTACACTTACCCAGTACTGTTGCAAAGAAGAGTTGCCCTCATTTTTGTTTTAACTCTAAAAATCTCAAGAAAGTGGACTCAAAATTGTGACAGTCTGTCTTTTTCATATATATTAGTTATGATTTTCAGATATTTTTGTAGTTGAATTTGTGGTTAAGGTACTTGGATTTATAGAAACCTGCTCAAACACCGTTAGAATAATAACTGTTCAATCTATAACATAAGTGGAGTAAATGCTGAAAGCCATAAGGACTTCATGGGCGTTTATTTAAAATTGGCTTAGAAATTCATAATCATATGCTATCCCAACATCCTGTGTGTGTGTGGCTCTTCTCCAGTGCATTAATATTTCTGTAGCACCTTGATTTTGCTCTGTCATTCTTTTACGTATGTAAGATTTCCTTCCTCTTTCCTTGTGTAACTCTCCCTGCTGGGTACATTTAATACAGAAATATGCGCATTTGGGTGCAAGGGGATCAGAGAGTAAATCCAAACTTCCTTTGTTTCAAATTAAAATTACTCCTAAGACAGAAGGACCAAATGTGAAATAGTCTTTCGATTTATCACCTGATGTGGGCAGCCAGGTTAAATCCATACCCCTACAGCCAGTAAGTTTTCTGCATTCAAACCCTGTGAATTTTGCAGTCACTGCAAACCAGTGTTGCATAATTCTGCACAGGCTGTGTGGTACCTGCAGTGCTGAAGTGGAGCTCATTTCAGCAGTTAACAGCACGTTATTTAGTCCATTAAGCTGTCTGCTCTTTTCCTCCCTGTCTGGTAATTCCTTTCCCTTGGAACACATGAGCACTCCCTCCCTTTGATACTCCCACACTTTCTGTCCATGCTTCCACTGAGGCCATCCACCCTGTCTTGAATCCTCCCTGTTCCCACTGAAACTGCCCTCAATCATTTCCCTCCCATCACCGTTTCCCTCCCACTTCCACTGACTGACGTCAGCTCTCCTGTACAGAGATCCTTGCTTCCACTGAGAGGATCCTTCCCACGCTGAGACACGTGAACTCTTCTCAGTCTGCAGGGCTCCAGACTTTCAGACTGATACTTTTTATGCTGTTGTTGTAAGGCATGAACACTTTCTCCAGGGGATGGGAGTCTAATTTTTAAATTGTGCAAAGTGAAGTGGTGTAGTAACGTGTGAACTGGGGTCACATTTATAAGTCTAATTTTTATCTGTTTAAATTTCCTGTTGTTTGTTATGTAAAGTGGAAAAACCCCAAACTATAAATCACTCACAGTGTACGTCGATGGCTACACTACTAAGACAGCATAAGCTGCACTTCCAATTTTTAAACCATTATTATTGGTACCTCTTCTTGTCATGCAAACCAACTCATGCAAAATGTGTCACTACATCTGAGGGCAATTCCTTGTGTGACTGAGATGAGCAAGGTTAGACTCTGAATTTTTGGAGTATTTACTGTTGGTACAAACTTCACTGGAACGCCTTTCAGCTGAAAATTCTTCTGCCCTTTCTATTGTTCTTCACTGCTGCTGTCTGAGCTTGCTTTGTGTCTCTTCCCTGGCCATTTTATGCAGTTAAATACTAAGCTTTTCCTTTTCTGCCACCTGAATCTGCCGATAGAGGAAGTATTAAAACCAAGCCTTTATTTCTGCAGTTCTAGATATTTTGCCTACTGTGTTGAAGAATACCTTTTGTATTCTTAATTATATGGCTCAGATTGAAGTGTAAGTACATGCACAGTGAGAAATTTTCTAGTTATAAGCCAGGCAGAATAACGGGAGGTGATGTACTAATGAGTTTCTACCATTCCCAATATTACACGTGGTGTGAAATTCCACCAGCTTTGCCTTGCTATTTAAGGTGCCAGCAATTCAGATTCTACATCCAAAATGCTAAGTTTAAATATAAATTAAAGATATGGAATGGTTACACTTGCAAATACTTCTTGCTCAGTGAACTGTAGATTAGAGGATGCTTACAATCTACGTGACAATGAAGAATGTCTTACTAAGAAAGTTGTTCATGGTTCATTTGAAACTAAGAAAAATACTGTTTGGAAACTGTTTTGCTTTCCATTTTGCATGCTTTAATATTTGTTCCTCATGTTCAAGCAAATGTCCATGTCAAGACAGGGAGAGGTATTGAATGAGAAATATTTTTAACACCCTTTGAAATTGTTATATCCAGCAGTCGCCTTTACCAACAGTGATAAATTGCTGTTTTGTTTTAGTTATTATATGAATGTTTGTTCACCTCTCCTGGCTGTCACATTGAGAAGGACTCCAGAATTGGGTTACTTAAGCAGTAGTAACCATACACTGAAATATTCCACTTTTTGAGCAGTTGGAATGTCAACTTTCAAATGACTTTCAAATGAGTCCTCAAAGGAGAAATAAGTATTTTGAGATGTGGACAGCTAAAGCTTTTATTAGCTCTCAGCAAAAACTGAAAGAAACTTAAAGCAAATATGATAATGAGCAGACTGGCCTCAAGGTGAAATAATTTCAATACAAGATTTACATAAGTTGTCATTTTTTCAGGGGGCCACAGAAGCACCTGCACGTGTAGGAGAACAGTTTAGCACTGTGTTCTGTTTTGGTGGTGTGTATGGATATAATATGCCCACACTGTAAACTGCTTTACCAGCCATGGATGGAATTAAAACATTGTTAGCAATGTTTCCAAGGTTGCACACAGAGTGTGATTTCATGTCCCAAGCTCAGTTTTCCAGGTGAATTTCAGTGGTTTTTTATATCAGACCCATTCATCCAGTGGAGGTTCAGTAGGAAATTGCTTGATCCTGTGACGTTCTACATATCTCTGTTCACTGGGTAAAATAATTAGGTATCATCATTTAACTATAATTTAAATTGGCACAAGATGACAAGATACAGATTGAATAGCTTTAATGTGCATGACATACTAAATAGTTTTATTGCCTAGAGTCAGATTTTTACGTTTTCAAAGGCATCAAGGAAGTGATGTTAAAGTCCTCTGCTTTGCAAAAAGATTTCGGCATTCAGCCCCTTTTAGGTTCTTTCTTGACACCCCTTTTAGGGCCAAAATGTAATAAACGATGTTGTTACACATGCTGTGAAATTAAGTAGCTGAGTCCCTAATTTGTGCAGTCTTCCAGACCCTTCTCTTTTGCTGTGGGTTGTGCTGTTGGCCTCAAATCAAACTCCCAGGCCCTTTTCTTCTCTTTCTTGTAAAATCTGTAACTCTGTCACTCCACATAAAGTAAAAGGCTTAGCATTCTGTCAGCCAGCTCCCACATGTATGGCTTTGTTCCAGGAGAAAGGAAGAGAGCTAGAACCCGCTTTTTGACATGGAAATGTGTTGACATAAATTAGCTTATATCTGTTTGGAAGGTGGTAGACAAGGTAATTTGGGATGGGTTTTGATAGTGTTTTAAATGTTCAAAGGTAGTCTGCAGATCTATGCAGAGAAGTAATGTCCTTGCAAAGCAGAAGAACTTGGAATGAAAAAGGAAAATTCAAGATTTAAAAGCAGTTTTGGGAGTAAAATGTTGCTCATGAAAAAGACTGATTCCAGCATGAGGGACTTAAATTAGTATTCCCATCCTTGCTTGGAGTGGGAGGAAATGTGGCTTTTGGTTCTGCCACTTTATTACATGATAGACAATTTTTGAGCGCTAGATCCCGAGAAACTGGGATAACATATTTTTGTTGGTGTAAAGAAAATCACTTTGTTGGCCAGATGGGTCTTTCATTTCTGAGCGAACTAAACTGATACTAAATAAAGGATTTTTAAAAATTAGGACGTACATTAATCTGTTTGTTAAATAATATTTTAACAGATTTAGGATGTGTCTGATTCTTTGTTGGAAATGAGAACTCACTCTTTTTTTGCAAAAGTAGAATTATTTTGCATGTTAATTTTAAAGTTGCATAGGGAACCAAACATTTTATATGTCTTTTTCAAGAAAGATGTATTTTGCTTTGTAAATCAAACATTTTATATAGTGACATGAACAGATTAGTGGTCTTGTTACAGGGAAAATGGTGACACTGAAATCTTTTCATTGTGTTTTAGATTTCCCAGTTTCCTAAGTAAATCCATACAAAGAAAACACAGAATCACTGAACAAATATGAAAGAATGGCATCCTCTACTTCCCATTGTTTTCATTTTGAGTTAGCAGTGACCTTTAGCTCCCCGCTGGGATGCGGTGGAAACTTTACGAGGCCCCATCTTACTTGCCACTAAAAGACAACTTATTTTTAAAGTTACACATTGACTATCCTGTTCTGTCTTTGAGTCTGATGTTCTGTTCTCTCTGATAAAATTAATCAGAAAAACAACCTCAGTAAGTGATTAGCAAAGTAAACCTTCTTTATAAGGATCTCATTTGAAAAAACCTGTGCTACTTTGTTAATTAAAGCACAACAAAAGAACCTTGGTCCACATTGAATGCAGTCTTCCTGCATTTAGCAGTAGCTACACTTTTGCACCATCAGAAAGATGTTCCTCATTCACACTGAGTTATCAGGGTTGCAGCTCTCCTGACTCTTCTTCTGACTCTGAGGTGTAGAACTCTATTTTACAGCAGAGGTTTTGATTCCAGAGGTTTAAATGCACAAACGTGTCTGATATGTAGCTAGGTCAAGATCAGCATTGAGCTGAGATGATTAGCTTGTAGCTGTGTATTCTTGTGGAAAACTGTCTGCTCTTCCTTCCAATTCCTAAGGTCTTTTTTTTTTTCTTTCCTTCATAACTTTTCATAAGTTTGGTGAGAAATTCCAGAAATGGTTGAGGACAGCCACACCTATTACTGTGGTAACTTGAAGCAGAAGTGACGTGTCCTGTACACAGTTTAACTGCCTGGTAAAAACTGCACTTTTCCATGAGCTGTAGCTCAAAGATAAGTATTTCAGCATAGGATGAGTATCAGAATGTATGTCTGTAAATGCTGGAATCCAGGGCTTGTACTGGATTATCCACACTTACCCACTGAAGTGTGGATGGCACTGGGATTGCTGGCAATATATCTGCGTCTTATTTTTCAAACCAAGGCAAAATACTATTTTCAAATACCAAAGAGATTTATCAGTGGGCCAAATTCTTACTAAAATGACACTCCTTCAACCCTGTTAAGATCTGTGGGCTCAGGGGTTCTTGCTGTGGCTTTAGGTAGAGGAACTTTGAGAGCAGTGACTCTCAAAGTTAAAACTTAGAATTTCTAAGCCCTCAAAAGGACTTTTCCCCCCCACATATTTGTACCTGTGTAGTTCTTCCCTCGCATCTGAGGATCATTCTGTAAGCAGTGATGCAGTGGTGACCCAGACTTGCCCTGGCTGGTGTGTGGCTCCCTGGCCAGCTTGCTGTCTGTTTGCACTTGAATGCCTGATGTTAATTCTGTGTCGTGCAGGATCAGGGCCACCATGTACCCAGGAACACAAGAGCTGCTCTCAGCCCAAGCTGTGGCCGTGTGTGCAGTGCTTTGTCTCCAGCAGCGTCAGCAGAGTGTGCTTTGGAGAAAGATGCAAGGGATCTATTTAAAGGTTCAAAACAGAGAAGAGTTCTTCGTGTTCCTCTTTTGGCTTTAGTCTGAACACACTGATTTACTTTTCATTTTTTCACCATTTTGGCATGCAATATGATACCGATATTTTAGTTTTATGTCCTTAAAACTTGGTTGACGAGTGCAATAAAAAACCTGTACTCTTGGGTAGAATTTGTGAATGGAGAATTAATGTCCAAACCAGTGTTAGCACATACTTATCGCTGCAACACCACCAGTGTGAATGAATGGTTGATGTATTTGTTTCTGCAGATACTGTTGCAGGGACCAAGAACAACCGATGAAGGAGTTTAAAAGAAAGCAGGAGATGTGAATTGTAACTAAATACGGGTTTGCATTCTGAAGAGGACCAGAGTAGCTAGTTTTTTTCATACATGGGTCAGAGTGTCCTGCAGATGAAAAAAACCTGAGGGCAAAATTGATATCTTAGGGGAATGAAACATTTCAAAGCCAGGCAAAGGGGGTTTTGCAAACCCAAACAGCTTTTGCTTTGTTAACAAAAGGAAGAGTAAGTCCTGTGAACTCAGACACTGCTTCATGCTTCCATTGATGCTGCTGGAACTTTACTTAGTATTTGGGGTATTCTTTTTTGTCTGCCTTCTGGAGAGTTTCAGACGAAAGGGCTGTTCTGCTTGCACTGTCAGTTCGTGATGTTCTGGCATGTGCTCAGTTCTGGAGGTGGTGGTCTTGTTCCTTGCTGTGCAGTGCCACGGAGCTGAGATCTGTCAGAAGAGTCAGCTCAAATTCTGTGGCACTGCTGTCACTCAGAGCCCCTAAGGCTCCCAGTGACACTTCTTCCCTCAGCGGATAATATCACATTGTGCCTTTTCCAAAGTATGGAATATTTTACTTTAGGGCAGCTGCTTACTTTTCTCTGGAATATTATTGCAAGCTACAGCTCTTTAAAATGAATGCATTAGAGCAGTAGCTTGTTGGGAACCAAGTTTTATCCAAAAAGCACTTGTCTCTGGCAGTGGTACCTAGTAGGAAAAAGCAGATTCTTGGAGATAAGAGACATTTAGCTTTTATGATCCTTGCTCATCCTAATAAAAACTGACTGAACTAACGAAGCTGCTCAGTGAGGAAGCTGGCCCATCCTTCTCCCCCTTGGCTTTGGTGAGAAGTGCAGAGGTAGTGTCTGTCTGTCCCTGAAGGACAGGCAGTAGTGGCAGCCTGTTGGTTTGGTAGGAAATAATAAAAAAAGAAATTTTGTTGAGCATTCTATACTGTTGGTTCCAAGAGCTAAATATTGACGTGTCAGCTTATGATAGTTTTCTGAGAAAGTAATTCTGCTGTCACTGTTTCTAAGCTGGAAGGGGTTTTTTTCTTGTTTGTTTGTATCAGTGCAGAGCCTCAGAGTTAGTGGGAGTGGGGTAGAGGGAGCAAGCCCTGCCAGTGGCTGGCAGGGGGTGTGGGAAGTCCAGAGGTGTGTCACATCCTCAGACTTCGCCTCTGGTCACAGTGGGACCACGGGAACCTTGCCAAGCACCAAATTTTCAGAGAGGCGTGACTGAAGTTCATGTTTTCTAAAAAGCTAAGCTCTCTTATGAATTACTTACCGTGAGATTAATAGCTGGACAGTCAAAAAAAAAGCGAGCTGAAATTGCGATCTCCTATTTTGCCAATTAAACTAAAAGCAAATTCTTTTTGGAGGTTACATAGCTCTGAAGTTTTCTCCTAACTTTATCTTGGCTGTTCTGATTGCTGAGAGCTCTTACAAGGCTCTCTTGTGCTCTTTGGGCAGTATAAACTCTCTCCTGCTGTGCTCTGCTAAGTTTGTGGGACACTGTTCAAGGGGTAGCTTTTGCTTTGTGGGGTAACCTTGTTTGGTTGTTGCACGAAGTGTAAGCAAACCAGAGAATTTTAAGGACTGTGGAAATGAAATGGACCTAGTGCAGGATCAGGGAATGGCAATCTTTTCCTCCATTTCTTCTTCTCTCAGCTGCGCTAGGGAGTGCAGGCTGTGGGTGTTAAGAGGTAGCTGGGATTTTCACCCTTTTATTGGATGCACAGGATTTATGTGGGTTAGGAAGTCCCTCCCTGATATGATGCACTGCTCTGTCAGTCCCTCCGAAATTAAACCAAGACCAGAGGCCAGTGGGGAGTGTAAGTGGTGAGGTCCAGCACTTGCAAGGCTCAGAGGTCTCTGTGAGGTATGGTTTAGTTGCAGAAGTCACAGTTGTCTCCACAGGGATATTTACCTAGTTACGGAAAAGGGATTTGTTCTAAAATGTAGAGAAACCTCATACATTCTCCCATCATCGGCTGGAACAAGGATACAGTCTTCCTCAGTCTGTTGTTTTCTCAAGTGTGTGTTTAGCAGCGAGGCCGTGTAGTCTCTTGCCCTTTCTCCATGGATGACCTGCAAAGACCCATCAACCCCCTTCAGGAAACCTGGTACTTTTGGTCAATGGTCCCTTACATTTTTTCCCCAGCCGACTGGCATTCCAGCTGACTGATCAGAGAAGTACCCGGCTGCATCCACTTGTTAGGATTTGCTGTGCCAGGGCTGTTCCATTCCAGGACAAAGGTACCAAGGAAGTGTCACCTGAAAGCCGAGCGCTGCTTCCCTGGCTGCGGCCAATCGCTCTGACTATTTTGGGATCTGGTTTCCACTTACCCCTGTAACAGTACACTCAGTAAATACTCATGTGAAATATTACCTGGGAATCTTTAAATGCTTGACTGCTATTGCTTCCTGCCACTTTGTAAGAGGTACAAGGATTTGTATAGTACCCACTTTTTTTTCTTTTTTCCCTCTGTTTTTCAGGGAGAGGGATGTGGGTGAAGGGCTTGGCATTTTTTTGTCATCTTTCCCAGCATCAGAGGGTCTCAAGAGAGCAGGTAGAGATTGCTAAGAGATTCGTCTAAAAGAAGGTCCTTTAGCCCATCCTAAAATAATTTAATGTTTTTTTTAAGGCAAACCAATAAAACAATCATGTAGAGAAAAAAGCATGACAGAGGATTGCCAGGGTAAAGGGATTATGGTTTACAGCACTGCCCCTGTCCTTTTGCAAAAGGTCTTCATATCCTTAAGAGTCTGAGTTAGGCTTGGGAAACCTTGACCTCTGTACCGAGGAATGATCTGAGGCCAGCAGTAGTAATTTGTTTAAACACAAGTTCTTAAATGCAGATTAATTGATTGCTGTAACTACAGATACTTTTGTCCCAGAACAGACGTGAGCAGGCTGTCCAAGGGCTATATACATATGTACAGGATGTTTGCCAATTAGCTCGTGGTTAATTTAAGTAGAATACAACCCCCTGACATAGTAAACTTTCAGCAGTGGCAGCTCAGCCACAGCCACTTGTCCTCACCCCAGCACCACTCTCAGCCCGGCATTCCATGCAAAACAGCATTGCCTTTAACATGCCGGCTTTGTCTGCACGGTACTGCAGAGCAAAGTCTTTTCAGTGTCTCTTACAGGAGGCCTGAACTGGTTTTAGAAGAAGCAGGACTTCAGTAATAAATCTGATCTCTTGAAACATGAGTGGGAAGTTGTAGCTCCTGTCAGCAGGTTCGCTGTGTGATGTATTGTGGAGCCTTGGCTGCAGAGAAGCTGTAGCCTGCAGTTAATGAGCTGTTCAAAGTAGCTGTGAAATTGTCTACTTAATTAAGCCAAGTTTAGTTAACAGTCATCTTTCAAAGATTTTGTGTGAAGAAGCAGGCTCTGGAACTGCCCAGCTAAGCACTGTAGGAAACTGCTGTGTGCTTTTCTGAACCGAGAAATTAAGAGCTCATGTGGTAAGAGAGAGTGCTATTTTGCAAAGTGTTTAAAGAAAGCCCCTGGCTGCCCCAGCATGTTTGGGAGCTTCATAGCTATTTCCATTTTTAGATAGTTAAAAAGCATAAGCACTCTAAAACAGCTAGTGGATTGCAGCTCCTGTGCAATACTGATAGAAGATATACCGTATTTTTTTTCCCACTTTAAAAAAAAATGATCATACGTGTAATTCTTTTAATTTTTATCCGTTTCTTTATAAAATAATGGATATTTTTATTTGTGCTTTGTCCTGAGTCCCTTTCTCTCCTGATAGTATAGAAAATTTAGTCTGAGCACTACTAAAACACCTGCTGAAGGCAGTGGAGACTGCAGTTCAGTTAGCTGGGTTTCCTCAGTTTGTCCCTGAAGAAAGAGTAAGTCCTCTTGCAGACATTTGCAAACTTCTTCTGCCCATGACCTTGAAAGGAGCCATCAAATGTTACAGAACAAAGTGTTTAGGCTCTTCGGTGCTGAGGCATCTCCTCTCGCCTCAAATGCCAGTATTGCAATGGTCTGTTCTTCATGTTGGTGATTTCTTACTGACATAAGTAAAGTCCTCTTCTAATTACAGCAGTGCTGATACTTCTGTGCTTGTTGCAGCGTAGTTTATGCCATTTGAGAGTACAAACACAATGGTATAGCTTTTTCCACAGTAGAAAGCTTTCCTGTATTTCTTGACTTGTGGAACTATACTTAGGACACATTTAGGTGAAGTCTTAATACAGTCAAGGCCAGGACTGTACGGGGAATGTTACCTAGATTAGAAATACCAGTGAGGGGTTTGAGGTTTTAATTCTATATCATATTGGAAAAAATCTCTGTTATGGATATAGTGATAGTGGATGGGGGAAGCACGCTTTTGTTAGAATAGCCTGTTTCAGCTGAGGAACTGGTATAAAGCACACCAGCAAAACCAGTTTTGCTAATGCTAGCTCCATTTGCAATAAGAAAGCTTCCCAGGACATTTGTGTTATACCTGTGCCAGGAATTTGGGACTGTGCAAGTGAAATGGAAGTGAAGTGAGAGCACACGGAGCCTTTTGCTCCTTCTTGAGCCTTTCGACTGTAATAGGTTCTGGCAGCTGATGCCTACGAGCCACTTGGCCTGCTTTTATGATGCCTTTACAGCCAGAATTGGTAGCAGTGAAAGCTCCAAGGAACTCTGCAAGCCCTCTGAGTGCTGCCACCACACTGGTGCTTTTTTGGAATTTTTCCTCTTTTGGACAGACAGATTTAACAGGAAAGAGTTTGGCCGAGGTGTGAAATCATAATGTGAATATTTGCAAACCTTTGGGAAGAAAAGGTATTTTTTTTGTCAGCTAGACTTTGTAGGCTAGACCAGGCAGTAGAACAAACAGAGGGGGGAACAGTCCTTGAATTAGGACAAATAAATGATTGTTAATGGCCTTTGTCCTCAGTGTGTGTTTGTTTGCCTTTTGCTATGGGACACTGCTCTTCAGAACAGGCTATAAGTGGCTCTGCATTCTGTGATTTCAGGTTATTAAGGAAAAGTGGAAGTCTCAGTTAATTAATTGCATTGTTTAGAACCGACTTAATAACTATCTCATGGAATTATTCCAGATTTATGTTCGAGTATGGGACAAGTATGTATAATAATACATACAGTAAGTGTGGAAGATACTGAATTATCGGTGTGATTTGGTGACAGTTTGATTGTAATGCCAAATTGTGGCAATTTGTGATAGAAATGTTGTCCCACCACAGCTGCCTCAGGGGCAAAACCCCCGTTTTACTGCCTGTTTCTGCTTAACCTTCTTGCTTTGTCATCCGTGGTGGTCTGGAGTTTTTCTTTAACTTGTTCAGTCACACATAGCAGAGGTTTCTTCCTCCAGCCCCTTTTCTTCTTTTTGCCACTGTGTTCTACCTTTGACTGCCATTTTCATGTTTCTAATGCTCATAAATGTGTGTATCTATAATTTGGGGGGAGTTACAAATAGTATGTGTTCTCTCACTGACAAAACTGATACCAGCTCCTCTCAGTGCTTCTTTTTTATGGAGAACTTTTGTTGGGTGGAGGTCTTTGAGGAAGGTCTAGCTTCTTCCCACCCTCTGGCATAGGACACTATCCTGGAAATGGCAGAATCCTGCTTACAAAGAGGCATAGCTAGTAAACAGACGTCTCCCTGAAAATCTTTATTTAGTATTCTTAATCATTTGCACCAAGGTCAATAGCCCTTAAAAGGCCATTATTATAAATCAATCTGATATTAGAGGAGTATTTTCATAGATGTGTACACAAACACAAATAAACAAGCCAGTAATTCTTTTCTCTAACTTCAGCTAAAATGCAGTAAACTTATTTCTAATCTGCTGCACTGGAAAAATGATTTTTTCATCTTTCAGAAAGCTTTCAGAACTGCAGTGCTGTTCTATGCATAAAATGTTTTCCGTACTGACATTTTAAATTGTAGGTGTGTTCTTGTGTTGCTTAACAGAAAGAAGTAACATTGTGGGGAAAAATAGTTTTGTTTTTCAGCACAAAACATAAATAATCAGTTGATGTGTAAATTGCTTGATTGTAGTTTGTGGACATGAATTTTAGTTATTTAAGTATGAATAGAAACTGTCATAAATGACACTAATCATGGACTCCTAGTCTTATAGGATTCAGCTGGTGCTGACACAATTTCGTAATAAAAATTAGACATTTTTCATCTATTTTTGTAACCATGTCAGTTCAGATACTTGCTGTGTAAAGGGAATATCTGCATGGATAGTTGTGATCAAACTGAACTTTGATGTGAAATGGAAATTGATTTTTCTCCTTACTAGGAATTACATGTCTTCCCGAGGTATTGAAACTCAAGCTGGTTTTGTGACAGCTTTCCTTTTGACAAGGACCGAGTGAAAGAAATTGTTACTTTTCCTCCAGATACACTTCCAACAACTGCCATAATCCCCCTTTTTTCATGGGATCATGTTCACCGTGTCTCTAATGTAATTAACTGTTGTTTTGTATGTTTACTATCCATTCTTTCTTGCACTTGCTGAGTTGGTGACCATTCCTGAAAGGTGGCCCTTGAGTGCTGTTTTGCTTGTGGAGCTTCACCCAGGAGCTCCCTGCTCTGATTTGGGGCCACAAACTGGTCCTGTTTTTTTTCTTTTGAGTAGAGTGAGTAGAATGAGAGACCTGACTCTCCTCTTGATTGCACTGAGGGTGGGGTGATGCTTCATTTGAGTGATGCTCTGCAAGTAACCCAGAGCCACGTGCAGGACTCGGGGTTGAAGCCTCTTGCTCCGGTCTCTGTACCCATGTTGTGGAGCCAAGCTGATGCATGAAGCCCGTAGCATGAATGGAAAGGCTGTTTTCTCAGAACTGTTTTGTTTTTAGCTGCTCTCGGCTACTCTTTACCTGTCTGATACATCACAACCAAAATCCAGATGGTAATCCATGCTGCCTCAGCCTAGTGAGGTCTCCTGGTGCCACGCCTGGTTATGTGCATAGTAGAGCACAGCTGAGTGAGCCCGGCAGATGTGGAGAATCTGGTGCCAGACAAGACTTTATGGCCTGTTTGAAGTCACCTATATGGGGGTGACTGGAATGGTAACGGCCTTCATTAATATAACAAACAGCCAAGTGCAGATATGACAGAAAAAACATACTAAAATGAACCAATTCACATAAATTTGTAATTCTGCAGACAAAAAAATAGAATGAAGAAGTCTGTGAAGTTGGGCTTAGCACAAAAATGTGGTAGCCTGTATTGGTGCAGTAACTTTATGTAGGCTGGAGATAGGTTTGTGTGTTGTGGGGAAGCTCTGTTGAACTTCAGCAGTTGTTTCTTTTAGACTTCATCATCTTCCAGTTCAGTCCATGCAAAATAAACCTAAACTCTAATTACTGTGCCTGTTTTATTTTTTGTCCTTTAAATTTTTCTTTGCCTTTTTTATAGCATCCTTCCGAAATGTGTCGCCCTCTATAAACATCGGTCCATTAAAATTTTGAAGCTCGTGACAGTGTTGTTCCACAGACCATGCATTTGTTGGCACTTTCAGGGTAAACACCCTCCAACCAGAAACTAAGCAAGCTCAGTCTTTGTGGTCCATACCATCCTCATATGCCCTGGGATCAGGAGTCCCTTGCCTGTTCTCACGGCACTCACATGATGTTGTTTCACACTTGGAAGTTACATCTGTGGGTCAGCACTTCCTCCCTTTTTGAAAATACCCTTCTCTTTAAAGGAAGCAGTTGCTTGATTCTAACTGCTCTTAGTAAAACAGCAGATTTTTAGGGCTACTAAGCAGGTCTTTATAAACTTTACAATCCTTTCCCAGCAAAGGTTAGCATCAGAGAATTAGAAATTCTATTTCTACCCCAAAGAAACTTAGCAGCAGCAGCAAATCTAGCACAGATAAACAGAGAGTTGTCTGGGAAAGGCCTTCGGTATTTCCAGCCTTTGTTTTAAACCCACCAGATTCCTCTTCCAAAAATCCTTGAGACTGATCATGTTGTGCCTTGGCAAAGACTTTTGGGATCTAGAATGGTATTTTACTTAGTGACTCGTGGGTCTCCTCACTCAGGCAGGGAGATAAAGGAAGATAAGACGGTCAAATAGAAAAATGTTAACTTTGAATGATGTATAATGGTCAGTCAAGGCCGTGGTGTAGCTTGTCTGCTTTGTGAGAGATAAGCAACTGTGGTGCAAGGACTACACATGGTTCTTAGGTTAAAAATTCTCATTTAGCTATTTAGCTTTATCTAAATTATAGGAGCTTTTTTTCCCTGTGACTTGAGCTGTGGTTATTTATTTTTCTGTGTGTGTTTTTTTGTTTTGGTTTGGTTTTTGTTTTCTTTTTGTTTGTTTGTTTGGGGTTTTTGTTTGTTTTGGGGGGGTTTTGGGTGGTTGTTGTTGTTGTGGTTGGTTGGTTGGTTTTTTTCTCCTGGATACAAATGATACCAAATCTTGCTGAAGCAACGTGCTACTCAAAAGCTTAATCAATGTGATATTTAAAAAAAAGAGTGGAAATATATATAAAATATCTAAAAACTGTTTCTCATTCCAGTAGTTTGAGCATTTCAGATGCCATTGCTAATGTTCAGCAATGACTGTCTGTGCTTGGGAGTTCAGTGTGTTAAGCTCACTTGGGTAGCTTGTGTTCCAAGTGTGTTGCAGGGGAGGGCAGAGAGGAGAGGGTCATACTGTGGAAAATGGATTTAGGAAAAAGCCCAAGTAATGATACATCTTATTTGTGTTAGCAGGCGGCAGCACACATCATTTGTTCAGGCCTTTGTAATTGTTTTTGATAATCAGTCCAAGAAAGTGGATAAGAATTAGTGCTAACAAGAAATCCCATCTTGGAATGCAAGCTCACTGGGACAGGGATCATATTTCCCTGTCTGTTTATAGGGCTGTTGTAGACTTCAGTGCTTACACAGAAATGTAAAAATAAAATAAAACCGGTGATGATGATGTCAGGAAGTGAACTCTCCATCAGTTCACTCCCTGTAATGACATGCACCTCTTAAAAAAAGACATAAACTCCTTTATGCATAAGGAGAGTGCAAGAGTTGCATGTGCAATTAGAAGTAATTTAGTTCAGAAATAGGTGACTTGTTTGTCTGCTGGTACAATTAATGATAGCACTGGTATCCAGTGTCCCAGATATTTAGAGTAAAAAAGGGAATTTAACAATAAGGCCATCAAACTGAAGTTATCAACCGATGGGGGGAAAAAAATCTCGACAAAAAAATCACTGGCTAATATTCCTTCAGAAACAAAACCAGGCAACCAGTTAACCACAGCATTCCCTGTGCTGCTGTCTGGTGCTGGCTGGAGCACTCCTCTGTGCCTCCTTCCTGCCTCTGCCCTCCTCTCTGGGGGCTCTGCTGGCCCCTGGATGTGGCTTGGGAGCCCTGGCACCGCTGGATCCCAGGGTAGCCTCAGTACTTGAGATGCCAGGTCTGGTAGTTAGAAAATAAACAATAGTTAAAAATTAAAAACCTTAGGGTTTCTCTGATAAGATCTTGGATCCTGAGGCAAGTGCTGGAATCACCTCTAGTACATTTTTGATAGGAAGATATCCAAAAGCGTGGTCTCAAGCAATATGGTCTAAATTGGGACTTCATCTCCTCACAACCATTTTTTCCTTCCTGCTGGAATGGGCAATGTCCACATATATTCTGAGAAAGGAGTCCCTAAAGGATGGGTAAGGGGGCTGGCAGCTCTCTCTGGAACAGAATGCTGACCTTAGAGTGGCTCAATGCCCTGGGAAAAAAAGGTTATTTATTTAGGGTTTAAATTATTAAATTGGGATTAAGTCAGATACGTAAAAGATTGTCGTGTAACTCACGTTCTTGGCTCAATCTTATGCTGCACAGGGATTAAAAAACTGTTTCCTGGATATAGAAGGAGGTTTTAATATGGGCCAAATGGCAAATTCCTTTTGTTTTTAGGAGGAGGCAGGGGAGGCAGGAGGGACTTATCTTACATCCAGGTGTAGAGGATCGTATTAATGGGATTTGCTTTTTCCAATTTGATTCTTCCTCATCTGAACCAGTAAAGGAATCTCTCAGTGTATCTAGAGGGTGGAGGTGGAGCAATAATACCCAGAAAAACATGAATTAGCTTTGAATGACCGGGCCAGCCCAGGCAGCAGCAGTAGGAGAGCTGTGTGAGCATCAGCGGTGCTGTGGTGGTGCAGCTCCAGTGCTTCCAGCCCTCGACCAAACTCAGTCAGAGCTACCTTTGATGCTCACCACCCTGCATGCTCCTGTGCAGGTCCCCTCACAAAAAGCTGAGGGGATCAAGCCTTTAACGAGGTGAGGAAGGAGCCCAAGGCTGCCCTTTCTGTTGAGCTCAGCCTGCCCAAGCACTGCCTGTGGCAGAGCATGGGGCAGCGCGTCCCCAGCACCGCAGTGAGGACTCCAGTTCCTGCCAGGAGCAGACCAAATCCCAAGGGCTGGGGAGTTCGGTGTGCAGGGATCTTACAGGAGGTCAGCAAGAATGTACGGGGTTTTTCTAGCCTTGCACTTTTTGCTCTTGTGAGGATGGAAAAGTCATCAGTGGGGCAGTGGCAGAGCCCAGACTGTAGCAGGGCAGAGCTGCAGCTGCCCAGGAAGCCGCACCTTTTCTTCTACATCTCTGACCTCTCTGAGTACTCCGGTGTGGTTTTGGCGTACCTGAGGGATACTCGGAGCTCTGCAGCACTCTGCAGCTTGCTCCTGCAGCTGTGCGTGTGAGTGGCGGCTGAGGGCTGGCAGAGAGGGAGGAGGGCAGAGGGTTGTAACCCTCCGGCAGAATTGTTTCCAGAAGTAACTGTGAAAATGGCAGCAGGAGGTTCTGCACTTGTTCTCCGTCTGTCTCTTCCTGATAAACCTTTGCTTAGTTTACAGGTTGGGAGGTGATTTTTCTAACAGCCAGTATTTCTAACTCACACATTTGCGTTTGACCATCAAGCTGTTTTCTGTCTGAATTTTACTTCATTGCCAGTAATAAAAATTCCATCTCGCTCAGCCATGGTTATATTGGTTTTGCAGAGCTAACAGCAGTAAAAGCTTGTTTTTGTCCACAAAGTTAGTAGATTAGGTCTCAGAGAAACATCACCCAGACAACGGATGTATAGAAAAATCTGGGGGTTTTTTATTGGTGACTTAGCTTGAACCAAACACTGCTCAAACAACTGAGTGCTTCTTTTACCACCCTCAGCCTCTGTGCATAGGGGTGCACAGGTAAAGAAGAGATTCTTGCTGTGGAAATACTAATGAAGCTTATGCCACTTGCCATGTATTACTGACAATTCCAACAAAAATACTCCATGTTATAGGACATACTTCCTCTACTTTCTTGGTTTTAATGCCAGTATTTGAATCTCTGAAGTGAAACCATATGTACTTTTTTCCTCATGGAATTTTTAAAGCTCTATTAAAATGCTGATGGCCTCTGTTTCTCTTGTATGTCCTCTCACTTCTATTATTTCCTTACTTCAATAGCAGCAGACACTTTCTGTTATGATTAATCCTTCATAGAGGCAACAACAAGAAAAGATGAATCTTTGGTTTAAAGAAACACGAAAAATATATCTGCTTAATTTTTATTTGTTTACTCTGCAGTCTGTCACCAGAATTATCTGTCTTCCCAGCCTCCTGCTGTTTGTAGTTTTCTTGCTGTTGCAGAAGCTACCACCATACAAATGCCCCTTTGAAGTCAGAATGTAATTCCAAAGTCACTGGTCTGTTCTATTCTTTCCTTTCACTTCTAACTTCCAGGAATGAACGAGGCAAGCACTTTGTAGTACAACAAAATTCATGATTTGAGGGTGTCCTTTGAAGGTGTGGATGAACATCAGTTATGGAAAAGGCTGTTGCTGCAATAACATGATGCAGTCCTTCTTTGATTGCTACCTCGATCTTGTTTTGGAGAGTAGTTGTGTGTGGTGGGTTCTTCCAGCTACTGGCACAGATCTCTCCTGGCTGTTTGGCCATGGCACTTGTTCCTGGCAGTGCTGGAAGCATGGGAATTGGTCATGCCAACCCATGCACTGTGCAACCCACCCTCCACTGCCACTATCTTGAAAATAAATAGCTGTTACCACTGAGAACAAACTTCAGTGGAAAAAGAACAAATAGAAAAGATTAGGATGCTGTACATCAGTGCCTCTGAATCCTGAATACACGACATGGAACTGGGGGAGGAGAATTGCTTTCAGAAGCTCTGTATACAGCTCAGGCTAGTGCTGAGCCTTGGCTTGGAGCAAGGCTGCAGCATCATGTGTCCATGCTTTCATGGATCTTGGATACCCACAGGCAGCAAGCATGGACTTGTAAAATTGTTCTAATATTTCATTGCTCCCTTTTCTGAAGGGGCTGAAGTCCATTTGTTATTCCATGATGTGCAGTGTCCTGGTCCACGTGCCAGTACTGGGCACTCATCTGTTAATGATGGTGGTACCTTGGTGCCTGGGGACGTGCTGGCTGGAGATGCATGTACCATGTGCTTGAAAAACACATTATCTGGTGCCAGCATTTTGCTCAGGGATGAATTAATTTCTTCCTAAGTGACAAGAGAAGGAATACGGCCTTCCAGGGGCTCCGTAAAGGCAGTGTGATCTGTACCACTAGAAAGATTTCTGAGTCTGGTTTCTCTGTAAGCTGAAACACGTCAGGGTACCCTGTGTATGAAGGGCTCTTGTTTTAAAGAATTACCAACACCTGTATCCTGTAAATTAAGCTGACAGCATTGAAATCTGCAGTATCCTTATTTAGAAAGGAAAGACCTTCCAAAATGTCACAGGGCTTTTTTTGGTGTACATGCTGCCTGGTCGCAGACATGGGGTAGTCCCACAAGTGCCTAATGGAAAACCAGCAAGCAGGATACTTTGGTTTGCCTTTTAACTGGCTTGTTTTCCTTTTAAGCAAATACAAAGGGGCTTTTCTAACTGCTGGATGTGCTGTGCCTTCTGTATTGGAATTTACAGAAAGCTGTTAAGGGTCTGAGATATGTGGAAAAAATGAGATGATATGGAGAGAGCAGGATTATGTCTTATTATGCAGATACTGTGTGCTTTGTAGTCTCCTGAGGAGCTTGTGAAGGCTTCTCTAGTGGGGCATGTCTCAGTGACTGTCAGGTATTTCTCATGTGGCACATCCAAGCTCTTCAGTCCCTGTCCTTGTTAAAGGATAGACATCCGAGTCTTGTTTTGGAGTCAGTGTATCTGTTAATTAGAGATTCTGGTAGCAGTCACTTGAGGGTTAAACTGTTCCCAAAGGATTATTTTCAACACTGTTTTTCTTCTGCGCTCTCTCCTCCCCATTACATTTGTCCTACTGAGAACCTGTTTCACCTCATTACGGGACTGATGTACTGCCTTCACGGATGCTGCCTGTTCCACTTGATTCCAAAGACTAAAAGACCCTCTGCTCTGAGTGACAGAGATCCCAGCCTGCAGCACCGAGCTGAAGCACACACCCATCTCTGTGCAGAGCCTTGTAACAAGTGCACTTTGGGGCCACTTCCAGCAGTGCTGGCTGCTGGATCTGATTGTCTCTTCTGATTTGGAGCAGGAAGAATTATTCTGAGATTATTTTGCCTCTGCAGTTTGTACTGGGGAGGGGGGGGAGGGAGGGGGGTGCGTTAGTGGTCTTTACTGTTGATTCTAAGCCCAGTGCAGATCAATAGGGAACACAGGAGCATAAACAAAACCAAATTAGATGCTGCCAGTTTGAGGTTTCCCCCTCTGCAGGGCCCTCGTGGTTCCTGGGCTCAAGCTGTGAAAGGAGGCGACTGTGCTGCCACAGCAATCTCCTATCCCATGGCAAAAGCTGAGTTCCTGAGGCCATGGCTGAGAGTCTGGCAGGGAAAATGGTGTTTGCTCTGATCTTTCTACCATTGTTCAGTTTTCCTGCAGTTAGCCACTCTAAAGGCCCCAGTTTCCAAGCTCAAGGGGAGGTTTAGGGGTTTCTTTATTTCTCTTCATTGGACCAGATCTGTTCACAGGCCAGGTGTTAAGTTTTTGGATGGCTAGTGGGATTTTTTTTTTCTTCAGAAGTCTACACAAAACAGTTTTAGTACCAAACAGTCTTCCTTTTATAGTCTCTGTTACACACAGAGACCCTTTCAGTTTACATTTGCCCAATTCCTCAAGTGAAGATTACGTTAACGACTCTTACTCCTTTCTTCTGCCTTCTTTTCCTAATCTGTTTGTTTATTCCCATTTATTTCTGGCATAGTTTAACTAAAGCGGAGAGTTCAGTCAGACTTCCTGGCTCAGACTGCTTCAGTGCTTCTGTGCAAATTATTCCTTCTTGATACTCAGTTTACTGATACCCTTCCTTTGGAAAATGAGCACCACTTGAAAAATTTTTGGTAGCTGCAAGAGCGGATACCTCTTAACCATGTCCTAAAGCATTATAAAATACTGGAGAAGCTCTGCAGACTACCACAACTTACTGTGCTGAAAAGATCTCTAACTTTTTAATGTGCCTGATGATATGTATCTCTTCTTTCTATTCAAGACTATCTAATTTTCTTTCACTCAGTGAATTAAAACACAATCCTGATTTAGGAGATAACATTTTCTGGATAAAACAGCAGCAAATTGCTGCTTTTGATGATCCACCTCAGTGTGACAAATGCTTTTGATGAGGCATTAACCTTTCAGCTGACACATTGATGCTTTCACAGCTATTCAAATGCAGAGAAGTTACAGAGGGAAAGAACAACAGATTTTCAAAAATTTTCTGTATGGTCTTAGGTAACTTCAGGCATCTACACATTGCTAAGGAGATGCACAGATCTGCTTTTCTGTCAGCATTAGAGTCATCTGCAGCAGAGTGGAAGAAGGCTGCTGGTGTCTTAGCTGCTTTGGAGACCAAACCCCCCTTGATCAAATGGTGCGAGAGTCTGGGTATTAAAAGAAGATGGGTTTGTTAAATGAAAACTTCCTTGGTGTTTCGTGGCAGGGAAATAAACGTAGCTCTTGAGCCACTGTGAGGGGAAAAAAAAAACCAAACAGAGAAGAAATAGTTAGTAGTCCTAAAAATCAACATTCTGGATATGAAAAGCTATTTTCTGGGCCGTGTAGATTGGATAAACTTGTGTGGGTTGAGTACTCTTGTTTGTGTATGTGGCTGATTAGCATGAGCCCTGCACCCGAGATTGTTGGTCTGTGTCAATCACATGTGGATCTAACAAAAAATGGCATTCTGCAGCCAAGGCCAGTTCTGATGACTCAGCGGGCTGGGTGTACAGCCAAGCTCTGTGCCCCTCAGTGACATGGAAACCACAGCCACTGGTGGAAAATAGGGCTCTTTTCCTTTCCATGGAGCAAGTGGAGCAAAAGAGTTTGCAAATACGGCATATTTTCTAGATTATATGATTGCTTTTTAAGAGCATGCCACGAAAAATTGTCACTTTAAGGAAATGTCACTAAGAAAAGGCAGCATTTTGTAACTGTATCCAGTTTGGTGAAGTTCTCATTTATGTACTTCATAACAAAGTAATGTTTGGAGAGATGCAAAATGTCGGTGTCTTGTTTAGTGAGAAACTGGTTTCAGAAGAAAGTTAACTCATATGAAAAAGATTACACAAGGCTGTGAAATATGTCCCTTTTCTTGTCTTTCAAAGTAATTTGAGCCTTTAAATTAAGTAAACCTAATTTTGTCTTGAAATTATTGTACCCAGAAGAAGAATTGGTAGGCTGATACCTTTTGTAACTGAGTAGAAATTTTTTCTATGCCAGGCCTGAAATTTAAAGCAAAATAGTTTTATAAGGATGTAAATCTCCAAGGCTTAAAAAAACCCCACAATTTTTTTCACAATCATTCAGCATTAGTAAGATTTAAATGAAACTATATTTGATAAAATACTACGTTTGTGTCCAAAATAAGAATGATCATCATTTCCTTACACGAATAGACATTCATTTGCTAATGCATCTTATTGAAGAAGGGATTTTAAACAATAGCATGTCAGTTTCCATACACATAAGTTGCACTGCAGATACTCTGCAGTTTAAAAATACTGATTATTGGGGGGGGGGGGGGG
>WEIT01006628.1:133751-232046 GCA_013389985.1 Dryoscopus gambensis
CCTGCTGGCACCTCCCTCCCTCTGTCCCGGAGCATCCTCACCTGCTGGTACCTCCCTCCCTCCTCCCAGAGCATCCTCACCTGCTGGCACCTCCCTCCCTCCTCCCAGAGCATCCTCACCTGCTGGCACCTCGCTCTGCCCGTCCCGGAGCATCCTCACCTGCTGGCACCTCCCTCCCTCAGTCCCGGAGCACACACCTGGCACAGGTGTCAGAGAGAGCCGCTGCAGTGCAGTGTCTGCAGAGGGTGGAAGGGCTCTGGGACACAGAGGAGGTGGTGGGCACTGGGCAGTGCCAGGCTGGAACGGGAACAAGGCTGCTCCTCACGTGTTTGAGTGAAACAGGAGCTGCTGCTGGGAAAGAGGAGCTGTCTGTGCAGCTAAGCATGAGAAGCTGACAGGTGACTGTACTCTGTGCAGCAGCACGTACACTGAAAGATAAAAACAGGTGAAATCCTCGTGAGAGTACAAGTTATTGTACTTTTAGCAGTTTAGTGGAATCCTGGGCAACTAATTTTTTTCATGTTCCAGTGTTCTTGGTATATCCTTAAGCTTTTTATTTAGGAAATGGAATGTTTCTTTAGGGAGTATGAAATCAGAAACAGAAGCTAATGATACCTGGTTGAGAAGACCATATCTGAATTAATTTTCTGCTTCTATAATCATCCCCACCTTTTGTTGCATGTTTTCTGTTGATAATCGTAAATATTTCTGCACAAACTCAGGCAGTGTTTTAGCAAAAATGGAATGTCTTACTCTCTTGCAACAGCAGATTCTGGAAAAACCCTTTTCCTCCTTGTCTTCTGAACTGTCGGCAACAAAGATTTAAGAACTTTCAGTGGAAGTTTAAATGACTGTCTTTCTATAAACATTGCAGCTACTGAGTTGTGTATGTAATGTGAGACTTGCTGGTGCTTTGTAACAAAATCACAGACTATTTATTTCCCTCTTTTAAACAGAGCATTTTTGAGACTGGCAACTTTTTAATATACAAAACTCCGAGATTTATAGTAGCTTGTGATGTTCTTTTAGAAATCTTGTATGGACAACTGAGCTGTAATTTTTAATAGAAGTGCTACTTATGGCATCTATTTTTAAATGATTAAATTCTTCCTTCTGATGTTTTAAACTATTCTGTTTATTGTAGAGACCTTAGAGCTATTTCGTAATTCGCCATTAAAATCAAATGGTTTGGGTCTCTGGATGAGCTTTCTGAGTTAAAAAACAAAATTTAAAACTCCATATTTAAAATTAAGGGATATTGCATAATCGTTAATATTATTATTTTTAGAATCATTTGTAAAATTTTAATTCTTCAAATACAGACAATAACAAAGCAGCAAATTTGGAAAGTGGCTGAAATTCAGTTTCAGTTCTTGGAACAGTTTGCCATTAAATTAGCTAATGGTGACTGCAGTGCTGTCCAGAACTCCACTTTCTAAGTCTTAAATAAAACCAGTAATAAAGTAGTTATATAATGTCATGTTAGTGTAAGGGGGGAAAGGGAGAGATTCAGAAAATACTGCCTTTAGGAAATGAGTTAATGAATGAGCTTTATTTCCTAAACTATAATTTCTTAGGTATTTTTGCAGTACCAGAAGCTTCTACTCCGTTAGAGAACTCTCACGTAGATTATGATTTTTGTCCTTTTATGGTTTTTTATTCCTTTTCTTTATTCTATTTTCTTTTTTAATCAAAACAGTGGAAGGGTAACATCCTTGCTGTTTTTCCCTGCAATCTTTCTGTATCACACGTGCTGCTTGGCCGAGGGTGTTCTCTGGACCAGGACAGTTTTGCTCCTGCAGCGTGCACGTGGGAAGCGCACTGGGACAGGGGAAGGGATGATGGGTGGGCAGCCAGTGTTTTCCCTGAAATCCTCCTGTGCAGCTCATCCAAATCAACCTGGTTTCCTGCCCTGCTGTGAAAGCCTGATGGAGCTGACAGGGCTGAAACCACCGAGATCCAACTGAAATTGCATTAAATTAACAGGGGCCAAAGCAAACGTAATTGGGTAGGAATTTATTTTGTGGTGGGGTGTGTAGAGTCACTGCTGTAAATGTTTCCTGACACAGTACACTAGTAAGCTCTGGGGTTTTTTTTGTTTGTTTGTTTTATTGTTATTTCATCAGATTTCAAGCACTGACTTTAATTTGTCTGGGGTCTGCCTCAGGGGTAGTGTGTGTTTCTGTTTGGTTGTGTGTAAAATCTTCAGCCGAATTAGTGCCATTGTTTCTAAAGAGTGGTGTCATAAAAATATGAATGTGGGCCATGTATAACTCCTGGAAATATTCTCTCTTAAAATCTGTGATAGCTTGGGAGCAGGAACTTGAGAATTATCTGAAGTGTGGTGGATCTGTGCTGTCCTTAAGGATTTGGTCTGATTTAAGGCTTTATGGAAGAAAAACACTTTAAGGAGGAACAACTTGATGGATAGCTGTCTATATTAATTTTGAGGTTTTGTTTGAATGATCTGAGTGTAAATATTTTTCTGTCATATAAATGATGTTGATGTTATATGTGAACAAGCAGTGTTTATAATAGGAGGAGAAAATTAAAATCAGATTATTTAATCAAGGCAGAAATGGCTGCATATTGTACATTTTAAGAAATAATAAACTGTTGCCAGAGGAGGGAGAAAATGCAAAGGAATTGGAAGAAATCACATTTGTGTCAAGTTCCACTAATGCTTGAAATGGCATGCACAGTATAGTTATAAAACTGTGATGTTAATAGGACCCAAAAGACTTCATCTTTATTACTTTTTATGACAGTAAGTAAACAAATGACCACTACACATGCAGTGCTTCTATGGCTGCAAGAAGCTTATTTTCAAAGTAAACTGAAATGTTGGTACACAAAAAGTTACTTTTAAACTTCAGTAAGTTCTGTTTTTCCCTTGTTTAGGAATACCCAAGGGAAAAGGCTGTATATAATGGATTAACAGTTTATGCATTTTCCTGTCCACAGCTGAAAAATAAGATTAATAATGTATTGGCGTGCAGAGTCTGAGTACTTGGTGTAAAGTTATACATTTCACAGGCTCTCATTCGTAGTGATTGTCAGAATTTTTCAAGTAGTTTTAACCTCTCTAACACGTTTTTCCCATATGGAATGGTGGATGCTTTTAGCCAAAATGAATTTCTTATTCGTATAATTGGTGACTGGACTTCCTCAGCTGACAATTTATGAAGATAAATCATGAAAATATTATAGTCAGCCAGATGTCAAACAGTTAAAATTGCCCTAATACGTTTGTTAAATCTGCGGGCCATTCTTCAGCCTGTAACTAAAAGTTTTACACAGTCACTGTTTGGAAAACCTTCTGCCTTTCAGCCTTTCTTACTTTTATTCCCCCCCTTTCCTCCAGCCCAGAGTCTCACCAACCAAAAATCCCCAAAAGAGAGCCAATGCTTTGGCTGGATCCTTCTTTGTCAAGAACACAGGGAATTAGAATACTATTCGGTTCTTTAAACAAATTCAGAAGTTTTTCCAAGGTCAGGCTCAGAGAGAGAAGAGCTTTAATAACACTATTGGACTTCATTTGGCTTAAACAATTTGTGCCTGTTCCCACTGACCTCATGCGAAGCCGCCCTGGGCTGTGGGTGTGAAGGGGCTGCTCTCACCTCTCCTCTAGCCCACATTTTGCTTGCTTTTCACCTGGGTGCTGCAGGGCTGTCCACAGGCACCCGTGTGGGAGCCAGTGCTGAGTCGCAGAGGGAAATCCCAGCTCACCCTGACACGGTGAACCTGGGAGTTTGTGGGAATGGATAGTGCTCTAGGGCTGAGGCCACGTTCAATTTTTATAATGCAATAATTGTGGAGCGAATAGGATTCGTTCCCTCTTCATTCCTTGTTTTGAATGCCTCTCTTCAGAGTATTTGAGCATTTTATGGAAGACCTTTTGGTTGGCTGGAAAAGGCAGGACAACATCTCTTTCTATAAATGGAATAGTAATTGCACTGTGCGCTGGCCAGCAGAGACCAACATCTGGATCCTGGTTATCGGTTATCTTTGAGTCATGAATATGTAAAACCTCTTTCTTCTCAGCTGCTCTTTGCCAGAGCCCACGGCACAGTCAGGAGAATAGAGTTACTGGCCGTGTATTCCTTGCCTGGAAAGTCAGGAGAGGCCCCGTGGAACAAAGGGTGATAGCAGATTAGGATGGCATTCTAACTGTGCAAATATTCCCTTAAGAAACTAAAAATTCACCTCTTGCCTAATGGTGGCATTTTTGCTCTTTGAGATCTCGGAATAAGTAAAGAATAAGGCAATCTCTGAGCATATTTTACATGTTGAGAAGAAACACACCTTGTGTTAGTAAAAGGGACAGCATAGATGGTGAAAGTAAGGCATATCCTCCTGTCAGCTACAGAGTGAGGAACGCACAAATTCTGCTCCATCCCCCAAGGGTGAGGATGGCTTTGCTTCTGCTCTGTGACACTCCAAAGTGCTGCCTTTGCTGAAATGAAAAAGGTGCTGGTGAGGAATTTTGTGTATCTTTAAAATAGGCTGCGATTGTGTGTTTGAAAGGGATAGAGTTGGCTGGAGTGCAACAGATTCTTTATATTGATTTGGGCAGAAAATGAATCCTTGTCTAAAGAGTAAAAGAGAGAAAACTGGTAGTTCTGTAACCTAGCCCTGAGGCACAGAGGATTTGAGGCCTTGTAAAAATCAATCTCTAATTAGTACAGGAATTTTGGTTGGAATATGATCTGAATGCATACCCATGCTGGAATTTCCAGTTCAGTATTTTGGGGCTTCCTTTTTCAGTAGCAAAGGTTTTCTTTTACCCTCTGTGTATCAATGTAAATAAACAGTTCTTAAGCCATTGTCAGTAATGTACCAGTTCTTTAAAGAATATGTTGATTTAATGCAGCCTAATTTAATAGAAAATGATGGGATATTTTCACACAAAGAGTTCAGCTGGTAGCACTTAAAAAATAGCTTTAAAGGCCTGTCTTTTTAAAGTGTGACCTTTATCTTCCTAATCTTAAGGGAAGAGGAGGTTGGAAAAGCAGAGCTGAGTTCTGCAGCTATGATAAACACACATTTATCAAGTGCAGTCTGCCTACATGCTGGGTTGTGGAAGTCCATGGCATCACATTTCTGGTGAATAGAGCCCTTAGTTAGGGCTCTATCCCAGAGAAAATATTTGAGGTTTTTCAGTCTATACAACCCTAAAAGATGCAGATTTCAGCTTTGCAGGAGGCCTGCCAGTGCAAAGGGAAAGTGGCCTGCTGTGAAAATGGGAAGCCAGTTCAAGCACTGTCAGCTCGTGTCTGGAGTGACACACTCGAGCTCGGTCAGCAGAAGAGTCACCAAAACACGGTCACCTCTTCCCCTTGGAAGATGCTTGGATCTCCCAGGGCTCCTGAGCCAGGTTGACCAGGTAGAGTTCTGGGTGTGGGCAGGGACAGTGAAGGAAGGACTCTGTGGTTATAAAAAGGAAAGAAACCCAAATAGACAGAGTATTCTGAAGGATGAGAAGGAATCTGTGGGAAAGGAAAATGAAAACTGGAAAGTGAGGCTGGAGAAAATGAAGACCAGAAAATGAAGAGAAATGTGATGGAAAGTAGATAGAGAGGAGGGAGAAAAGTGGAGTGTCTGGAATGTGCAGTACACCCCACATGAGAAATAACAAACCAGAGATTTGGAAGTTGCTGAAGGAAAGAAATCTGAAAATTTCTGTCTCAGCTTTGACTGGTGGGAGACCTCAAGCTCTGTCTCCTTTGAATATTGCAGAATGCACACACTTTTTCTGAATATTTGCCATGGGTAACCTTGTTTCCTCTTTGTGGACTGGCAGCTATGGAGATACATTTAAAAACAGATCAAAATTTTAGGAAATGTGGCTGCTTTTAAAAATTTTTTTCAGTTCTAAGTCTGCTTGCATAGCAACCCAGTAGAATAAACTCTTCGGTGTAGAGATAACAATGTTGTTGAGGGTTGAAAACAATTTTTTCAAGCTGAAGAGATGAGTTATCGCATAAGAAAAGTATTTTCAAAAAAGTTCAAATAAATGTAATTAGTAGTGTGCTGTGGTCTGACAGGGGGAGGATTGAAGTGAATTTAGTGTTACCAGAAATGCAGCAGCACTGCAAAAATGAGGTTGCTGAATGATTTAATGTGAACAGAGCCTTAAGATGAATTATAACCATCTGATGTATCATTAAGAATGTCACCAAGAATTAGAGACCTGAGTAATGCCTACTGTCTCCTGCCCTTTATCATGCTGCTTGCTGCTAATTTAGCTGTGTTTCAAAAAGGAGAGCAGCCCAAGGACAGACAGGGAATAGGATTTTGCAGGAGCTGGGCTATGGAAGTGCGTTTTGAGGTGGTACCTCTTTTGTGCTATAAACACATTTGGGTTTGGGTGACTTGGCAAGGTTTTAATTTTCTCCTTCCCCAAACTGCAATCCGGAAGTCACTCATTTTAGTTGTTACATGGGTAGCACTGTTAGAGTGAGTGAAAAGGTGACTTTATGGTTGAGGAAGATGGCACAGTGGTGTCTGTGGCTGAGTGATTTTACTAACTAACCATCAGATTGTGAACTGCTCAGGATAAAGACTCTTGCTCGTGCGTTTGTACAGCCCCAGCAGGATGAGCTCTGGCACAGGGCTGGGGTCCTTGGGCTGTATCGCAGAATGAATAATCCAGCGGTAATTAATAATTGTAAGGAAGGCAGTTGTATTGGTTGGCTTCCCTGGGAGATCTTAACTCCTCTTCTGTGGACATATATTCTGGAATTTCAGCCTGAGAATGAAACAGTTCTGTTTGCCTGAAGGAGTTTTTCCAGTTCTTTACAACACATAAGGCTGAGATCCTCCTGAGGCTACACACACACACACGAGTGTTTCTAAGAGCTGGCTTTGGAAGTTAACAATGCTGCCTAAATTACCACTAAACGGATTAGAAATCTGAGCCTGCATTTTTAAATCAGTGCAAAACATTTTCTGTACCGTTTGTGTTTGCTATTTATTTTTCTCTAAGACCTTTGGGGTTGTCTGCTGTCACAGATGGAGTGAGGCACTTCACTTGCAAGAGGAACAATATCTTTTATTGATATAGTGAGTCAACAAAGTTCAGTGTTAGATGTGACAGTGGTTTAACAAGATTTGATGGCAAGGTACACTTGATTATTTACTGCATAGAGAATGAGATATATCAGATGTGTCAGGGAGACCCTCTCATTGAGTTGTGAGGTTCAGGCTCCTCCTATGCAGAGGAGTCCAGGTGCAGCTGGATCCAGTCTTAGGCGCAGACTTGGTCAACACTTTATGTCTGAAGGATTATGTGTGCACAACCCATCTAAGATATAATCTCAGTGAAGCTTAGCAGGCTCTTAGCCACGCACCAAGGGTCTATTGCAGGAAAGAATCTCTCAGCCTGGAGGACTAACCCTGGGAGATGTCCCTGCTCAAGGGAGCCTGACATGCAGCCACCACCATGCAGGAGAGCCCGACGGGCCCTGGGCTGGCCACTATTTCTAGAGTAAGATAATTGACTTACAGTCATATTTACATATTAGAGAAACGTCTGCGTTGCTGCTCCAGACAGCCTATAGCTATTGAGTTGCCATTTATTTCCCAAAAGTCCAATTTAGGGTGGATGCACCCATCAGGACACTCTCTGGTGGTTATTGCTGAAGTGAGGGGGACAAGTGGGAGTCTTGTTTGCTTTCCTACCTGTGTACTCATTTGGTCTTTGAAAGCTCCTTTAGCAGTTCCCTCTTAAATATTGCTTCTTCCACACTCCATCCAGATGAATGAGCCTGTTCAATCAGTGAAGGAAGAATATTGCTAAGTATTGCTCCAGAGGAATTGAGGCTGGGGGTGGCTCTTGGACATGGGTGTGGGTGTTTGCCACAGAAACTGTGTACAAAAATTGGGTAAAAAAATTGAAAATATATCTTACGAGGGAGGGTCCCTTCTTGCTGTAGCTTTTGTTCTTTGAATGGCACAGTGCAAAGGCAGGGGGGTGCTTTTGTCATTTTGTAAAGCTTCCAGTAATTCTTGTAATTTGCCTTATAAAACCATACTGGTGTTTACTGAAGGTGCAAAACTTAGAAGAAATGTGTTTTGAACATGGGTATTGATGTAAAATATTCATGAGTGGTTTCTTTAAAAAAAAAAAAAGTTTGAGTGCAAGACTTCACATTTCAGCTGCAGGTCACCTGCTTACATGTGTGCTGGGAGGGAGTGTGAGGCAGTGGTTGGAGCTGTACTTTTGGTTTAAGTCAGTAAATGTTCTCAGGGCTTTTGTCTTTGTGTACAACAGATGCCCTGCTTGTCAAAGATGCACGTACTGTGTGCTGAGTCAGAGCCATACAAAGTAAAATGTTTGATTTGGGGCCTATAAGAAAACAAAGAGCAAATAAAAATACAGTGTCTTTTATGGTCCCCTTTAACAAAAGAGGCCACCCAGCCTCAGGGGTACATTATTAAGTGTTCACTAGCATGATAATAATAAATTAAGGCTCTTTGGTGTGCTGGGGCCACTTCAGCAGCTCCTACCCTCATCCTAAACGTGCGCAAATTGCAGTTGGTTGGGTGATTCCTCAGCTGAATCTGAATTGCAGAGAATTTTCTGTAAACAGGTCCCAGAAAATGGCACAGAGATTGTAATTAAAGGAATAACTTTCTCCTGTTAATTCTGTCTCTGCACTGACCAAGGATGGGAGTTAAACATCTCCATGGTTTTATGCCAACCAGGAAGAATTTCACTTTTGCTGGCTCAAACTACTTGATGTGTTCTTGTGCTTTGAAAACCTGAAAGCTTTGATATGGTGCATACTATGAACTGATGCCAAGCTGTGACTAAACAATCTCATTAAAAACGCAAGGTAGCTGAAGCAAATATTTCCTTTGAAGAGACAGTATCAGTTAAGTACTCATTTCCTCTTTAAAGTGTGATATTAAAGGGGCAAAGACAGGTGGGCTAATAAGAGCAAGATAAAGCTTGTTGTGTTAGTTTACCAGCTAATTTGGCAAAAAAAAGCAGAGACTTGTTTCATGCAGTTTTAAGAGCTTGTATCACTTGCATTTGTTGCATGAGGGATCAGCTGTCTAAATACCTAGTGTAATTGTGAAATGCTTTTGTATGCGCTCGTGACTTGATATATTTACATATTTTCCACAAGATGTAGTATCACTAAGATAGGATCTCACCTACATAGTACCCATAATCTCTGATGCTAATTCCGAGCCTCTGCAAGGGCTTCTTTAACCATGGCAAACCCAACCCAAAGGCAGGGATGTTTGCCGTGGCACTGCTGGAACTCACTGGAACGTGGTCAATGGTAGCCCCATATTTAGGTTTTCCACAGGCTGTACCAGCTGAGATCCGAACCACTCAACTTACATGAGTCTATCATGTATTTCCAAAATAATTCAATCATGGATTTTGTGTTAAATCAGTGTACAGGATGAGGTAATCTTCCTTAGCATGGCGTTCTGGTTGGTGGATTGCCCCAGGAGGAGGGTGTTCCTTGAACACTGCAGTAGAACAGCCTGCGTTCTTGGGTGGTTTTGCCTGTTTTCTGTAAGGATCTGGACTTGTGATACCTGCTGCCAGCCATCCCACACACATTTGGGCAGGGGGCAGCTCCTCTGCAGGGCAGTGTGTGTCCAGCCCTGACATTCCAGAGCAGTGCAATAGGTGCAGGACACCAGTGCAGCTGATGGGGCTGTGAGTATTCTTATGGTAGTTTCATGGTAAAGTGAGCAAAATCGTTTGCCATCCAGGCACAGAATATCACTGACCTGAGCACATTAGGTGATTAACTATAATCCTGTCGCTCACTGTTTTATAATTTCTCCCTCAAATCTTTTTAAGAGACAGAAAGCAAGAATTTCCTTTGCTTTCTTAACCTAGGCATTGAACTACCACCATGCAGAAGCCAGGAAAGCAAACTCCTGTGGCAGAGCTATCATAGATGTATTTTATGTATCCGAGCACCTCATGGCTGTTTGGCCCACAGATGTCACAGGAATATAATTGCAGTAAGTGATGAAGATGGGTTCATTAGTGGAAAGGAGAAAGCCTAGGCCTGGAGGGATTCCTCTTAGTTTCAACAGGCGTTGGATAAGGCCCTGGGAAAACACATGAGACATTTTACAGAGGAGACTTAAGTTTTTTGGCACACCGCTTGCCTTCCAACCTCTACCATTTCTCTTTCCATCCCCTAAAAATACAGAGATATTCTGATTCTGAAATACAAATGCGTGCTGTCAGAGTCTGTACCCCACACTGAGCAGCCCATACCAAGATACTGGGCAGATTAGCTCTGCTGATGCAAAGTATTTTACATCACTTTACAAAACACAGAAAAAGCCCATTGCTGCTCCAGAAACTTCATAAATTGAATGTATAGATCCCTGGCTACTCTTGTGGGACTTTCAGCGCCCAGTTGTGAGTCGTAACATTGAAGTCTGGAAGGAAAAAACATCTTGTAAATTGTTTCAGAATTGTTTTTCACCTCCTATTCTAATAGGCTCCCAAGCTTTTCTCTGGGTCAAGATGCATTCAATTATAAAAGATGGGAACATGAGGGATTACAAGACATCCGTGACTTTTTCCATGAGAAAATAATAATAATAAACTTTCAGTAATTTAAGGATAAGTTCAAACTTCTCTCTGGAGACTAGTACATGCATTTGCAAATGAGAGAGTTCTGATGTCTGCTAAGAAAAAAAATAAATATCTCACAACAGGAAAGGATTTGTTTGGAAGAATCTCTCCTCCACAGCTGAGACTTTTAATCACTGTCTGCACTGGAGAAGCTTTATGCTGTGTTCCCAGCCTTGCAAACACCCTCTCGAGCCCACAGTCTGTGGGGAGGGAGCAGTGAGGTGCACACATTTCCTCTGGCCCCTTGGCATGCCAGGCTGGAAGGGTCTGGCTCTGTCCCCAGTAGAGCCCAATGGGAGCTTTCCTTCTTCTTCATGAAGGTGTGGAATCCGGGTAGAGCAGTGGAGAGGAAACATCGGGACTGCAAAGCCACGTACCAGATCTCCTGGCTTTTAATCACAAGAGGTGCACTAGTGCTTCCTGGGCTGAATGGGAAAGGGAGCCTGGTGAGGTGCAAGAGGGACCTTCAGTGTCTTTGGTAGTTCACAGAATTCACAGAATGAATTCACAGAATTCACAGAATGTATGAGTTGGAAGAGACCTGCAGGATCATCGAGTGCAACCCGTGCCCTAACACCTCAACTAGATCATGGCATCGAGTGCCACATCCAGTCTTTTCTTAAACACATCCAGGGACGGTGATTCCACCACCTCCCCAGGCAGTCCATTCCAATACTTTATCACCCTTTCTGTAAAAAACTTTTTTCTAATATCCAACCTATATTTCCCTTGATGCAGCTTGAGACTTCATGTCAGAAGGTTGTGCAGATAACTGCTAAGCTGATGACTGTATCCTTCTAGCAGCACCTTTTAAAAAAGCATCCCTGCACTATAAAATGTTTTAAGGTCTCTTCCCTCCCCACTCTCATTTTCTTCCAGTTTCCTGGGCTGCACTGGGACAGAAAGCAGCGTTGTCCAGCTCCTGCACCCTGCCCTGCTGCTTCCTTGCAGTGACAGGTCCTTCTGCCTCTCGCCCTCCCGCGCACCTTGCATCCTTAGCTCTGGGCAGGCGCCTCTCCTGCTGCAGAGAGTCTTTCCAGGGAGCAGCAGGACCGTGGTGAGGATGATTTGGGCATCCTGCACAAGTGCCCACCAAAGCCTGGCAGCACGGAGCCCTCGCCACGCTCAGCCCGGAGCAGCAGAGGTGGGGAGGCTTCTCAGGTGCCGGCGGAGCAGCCAGCGCTGCACCTGGCTGCCGTCTGTGCCTGAGGGTTGTGTCAGCTGCAAACCCACAAGGGCATAGCCTGGCACTGAGAGAGACAGAAATACTTCAATTTGTGCAAAAGGTGAGAGCACTTCCCAGGAAAGCTCTATCCTGTCCCTGGTGGACAGGCAAGCAAGTATTTAAGGCCCTGACATTGTCATCTGCTTTATTTTTTTTTTCCCCATCAACTTTCTGAATGTTCTCTCTGGGCATAAGTGGCCCTTTAATGGAATTGTTTTTTCCTGTATCTCATCACAAGTCCTGCACATTTATCTTTGTGTTTGGAAAAAATTCTAAATATTCACATGAGCTTCAGCATAATTTATTTTCTTTTGTAGCTTAATAAAACCTTGGGTTTCATTCCATCTAGCTATCTTCAGGGATTTAGAAAAGGCCAATGGGGCTGAAATGCAGGACTTGAACTAAGAGACAAAGGAAAACAAACAACTGTATGAATACCTAGAGTTTGCTCAGAATGCAGTGATGCAGCTCCAGTGCTGCTTTTTTTAAAAAAAGATGGTAAATTATTAATGCCTCTAGGAGGAAATAAATACAGCACTGGTTCTGCAATGTCTGGCTTGCTCTAAAATGTAATATATTTATGCAGCCTTCTTCCCTAGTCCTGTTGAGCCCGAGTTGTTACACCAGAGCTGTGCTCCTGAGTCACACGTGTGCCCCCAGGACACAGCTCTTCGACACACACGGGTTGGCAGTTTCCTTGTTTTGCTGGCATGTCACTGGTGCGGGGCACTGGTTGTTGCAGGAGAAACAATTCTGTAGTCAGCCGTCCTTCCTTGGCAGGGGAGGGTCCGTATCTCATGCAGGAGAATCTCTTACCTGGTGAAGATTGCAGAACAAGTGCTCCTGTTCCAGCCTGGACAGGCTAAGTGTGGATGGAGTGTGTGCTCTGTGCACTGGGGCCTCGAAAAACTCTGATTCTATGCTGGCAGTGACAGGCTTTGGACTCACAGAGGCCTTTTTTTTTCTTTTGGGACCACCAGCTTCTCTTCATGTGGATCACAGATGTTTATTTGGCGTAGTGAAAAAATGATGCAGAACTAAGAGCTTCTTAAAAGTTACTGTCATGCTACAATGTTTTGGCTCCCATAGCTCCTGCAAAAAAAAAAAAAAAAAAAAACCTAAAAAGAAAAATCTGTCTGCTAGCCAATATCTGTCACCACCACAGCTGTATTANAAAAAAAAAAGCCTGAAACTTTAGGTTGATTTTTAACATTTACATAACAGACATCTAAAAATATTCTACAAAGGTGTCTATCTATGTCAGTAATCCAATAGAATTCACAGTTCCACAGAAACATGATGGCAATGATAATTTCACACTACCACTGGTTTTTATTTTATCAGATTTATGATGGTTGTGACTTTACCATAACTTCTGTACTTCTTTTGGAAGGTAATTTGCAGAATAAGGCAGGAAAAGGGAATTTGCTATTTTGCTGTTTCTGGCCTGAGTGAATGATGATGGAATGAAAATTAACAAATTTAAATTCCTTAACATTTCTGAAGAATCAGACATATTTCCTAAGCAATAGAAGTGAATTGAAAAGCAGTATAATATTAGGGGAGGTATGGATCTTTTTCAATTTTAAAGACTCCCGTTTATAAGGAAGTGAGGCACCATGACTAAAAACACTTTAATATTCTACTTGCAAGTATTTCAGTGTAGTTTTACCCTGAAAACTTTGTTACTATAACAGATATTTTGCTAAATGCAAACAAACATTAGTAAGTGGTTGTGAGTTATGGAACGTTTGCTACTAATTTAAATCCATACCATCCAGTACAAGCTGCATGAGCCCAGAGGGGGTGCATTTGTGTACCCTCCTCTTCATGCAATAGGAGATTTTCCACTCTATTAGCCTTTAGAATAATTTCAGGTACTTGGGACAAATGTATTTTGTTTACATTATTCTTTCTATCAGGCGAAGGTGGTCAAACCCTAGTTTATTTACTTTTAAAAATTATCAATCACCTTTTTAATAAACGAGTGATACTGCATTCCTCAAACTGGAGACATGCCTGGATTTCTCTTAGAGCAGACAAATCAGTACAGTAGAAATATTGGAGTAGTTAATTATGTTTTGCATTTTAAAACAGTCTTTACTGAGACATTTACTATAAACATGGCAAATGAGATGTATTCACTTTAAAAATCCTTCCATTGTGTTTATCAAATAGCTGTTACAGTACTTTCAATGCTGTATTGAGTTGAAAAAAATCTGAAGCTGCTTTGTGTATTTTCCCTCAAGGTTAAAGGTTTGAATCATGGGATAATGTGTGATATCTCTAGGGCTCCTTGAAACAGTTCAAGAACATGCACAAAGGGCTGTGGTTTGTGCTATATTTGCACAGAATTTAACATCATGTTCCTTTGGCTAAAAAACAAAGATGAAGATACTGGGAAAATATCCCTTCCTTTAACACCATTATATACATTTTCACAGGGAAACCTGTAGCTGTTCTGTAAGGTGCAAAAAAGTAGTCATGCACTATTTTTCTCGGTTGTGATTTTTCTTTTAAAACTGCCGCATCAACGAGGAATGAAAAGAAATGCATTTTGAAAAACAAATGTTCCCCTTTTCAATTAGAATTTACTTTTTAAACAAGTTATTTATGGTTTGCTTGTGGTATGGCAAGTTACAACATTTGAGCTCAAAATCTCTTTCACATTCAAAAAGTAATTGTTAAATATTTTTTTTCACTTAAGAGAAAAACTGTCAAAAAATAAAACCTTTGGTACGTATTTGCAAAATATATTTGTCTTGCTTTTCCAGCTGAAATGTCCCAAGAAATGCTAGTGAGCTTTTGGGTGAGAGATGTATTCTCTCTGATTAATGAGGGTTCCTTGTTAGCTGCTGGGCAGAGGCTGTAGGAGCCAGCCCCTGTTGCCACGAGGAAGAGAGTTAAACTCTCCAGCTTTACAGCGGCATTTGAGCGTCTGCACAAAGCTGCAGCTGCACAGTGACCACGATTTACTCTGCAGCCACTTCCAGCCGTTCCGGGTCAGACAGGACACAGCACACTGGCCTGTTTCTGCTCGTCAGTTTTATGGGCAGCTCTAATCCCTCACAAGAAAACCCAAAGTTAGATTTGGAAGAAAAGACCTTCTCTTGAGTTCTAGGGCCATGGAGTCAGCTGAGGGAAATCATCGCTGTTCTTGTGTCCCCTTGTAGTTTCCTTTGCTTATGCTTACTTTAAAATTTGCTGTCAATATCAGTGCATTTATGCTTTCTGAGGTACTGTTACTGAATGTTTTCTGTACGTGTAAATAGGCCAGTCCTAGAGCTCTTGGGTACTCCTGTATCTAGATACATCCCGGTTTTTAATATATTTCTCCACTGCACCACCCACGGAGCTGTTGCTGAGGCGTGCAGGGAGTAAACAGCTCCACTGGGGTCACACACATACTCTGTGGTACACCAGGAACTTGAACCCTGCCTTCCTCAGCTGCCCGTCAACTCCTTTTCTTACATCTTTATGCTCGCTTTTCTCACCGCAAAAATCAAACCTGCTCCACTTCGTGCTTGCTTAGTCGTTGTCATGGGCTGTGTGTCACATATGGACCTGAGGTCTGTTGTGTACCCCCGGTGTCTGTGGGACACCTTTGTGTGACAGTCACCACTTCGGAAGCTGAAGGTGCAGCAGGGCCACGACAGTCGGGCTCTGCCCAGGGCTCAGCTGCCCCTCACCTCCTTCTGGTGCTTTGAGCCCCGGGTGTGATGTTATGTCAGACAATGCCCACGTTGCAGTCTGGCTGGGAGATGGGATGGCTTTCAGCACGGGTGGCAGGTTGTCTCTATATTCGCCATCTCTCTGAAGTTTCTCCAGAAGCCAGGGGCTGTCGAGTGAGCAGTGAAGGGGTGGAGGTTCCTCTTTCATTTTTCAGCATTCGACCTCTGGACATGTGTGAGGCTGTTTCCCTCTATTCTCTCCTGTGCACAAACAGCGTGGTATTTTATGGCTGGAAAAGAAGGCATATGTGGACATCTGTGTTTCTAAGTATACAATTTGGTATCTACTCATCTTTCACTTGAGTAAAAGACAACGTGCTGATTTTGACCACTGTTATCTTTTTAGCAAGTTGTCTCTGAGTGTCTCTGAGTCTTTATTGTGCATGTGTGACACCTTGGTAGTACTTACTGATCCCACATTTTGTAGCCTTACATAAATACTGCCTGAGTTGCTTTCTGGATATAATCCAAGGGTTTGTGAAAGCTTAATACTGCAGCAGTCTCTATGTGAATGATTGCATGGAACCAATTATGATTCCTTCTTCTAGAGGGGTATTTGGAGATGTCACATTACATCCTATTTGTGCATTGCAGCAAGTTCTTCAGCCAGCTGTGTCGTGCTTATTACCTTGCACGTTTTACATTGCTGTGCATCATCTTTGGTGGTTCTGTTTGGCAGGGAGTTGGTCATACAGTTTGAGTCGCAGCTTTGATTGTTGTCCTGTTGGACCTGTCTCTTCAGCAGTTTGCATGAGTTTTAAAAGGGGACAACAGTGCTTTGGATGTTTTGCCCAAATCAGCACTTCTTCTGGAATGAAATAAAGGGCAGAACAAAAAGGCCATGTACATCTCTGAAGGCAACAGCCTTCCTTGGTGAACTGTCATCGCTCCATCGACTGCGCCAGAACAAGTGCAGATTTAGACCAGCTGAAAGTGTCCCTAGTGAAGCACAGAGCTTGCCTTTTATTAACTTCTCCAGCTTCAGCTTTCATCTGTGCCGTCAGAAATAAGGAAGGAAGACTTACAAGTGAAATCGTAGTCTGGCTGCTGAAGAAAGACAATAGAGTGAACTTCCAGAATAAGTATCATTCTTTGTGACTGATGAATCTTGCTCAAGTCATTTTCCATTGTTTTGGCTTTCTGTGGTCACTGCATAAAAAAAGAGCATCAAATCGGTTAACGTTTGCCAAGAAAGAAACACTTTAGTGTCAGAAATCAAAAATAAGGAACTACTTTTACACTGAAGCTATTAAAACACATTCTTTCTTTCCCCTGAGTTATGATCACCTTTTCAAGGGTGGTAGCACTTCAGGAAGGGGAGCTGTTTTGCAGGTCCATCTAGAGCTGTGCCATTTCCACCCGAGCAAAAAAAAAAAAGTACAGTCATGGTGACCAATAGATGAGATGTGCATCTCTGATTTGCTTACAGTTAAGTAAAATCTCCCCCGCACACAAAATCTTCCTGTAACTGTGTAACTACTTTAGTGATTGCCTTTATGGAGTAGCTGCTATTTTTAGTTTTGAGCTGCTCCTGTGTTGTAATGTAAAACTTGAACTCCCAGTTGGATTCAATACATTTATCTTCAAGAAACTCCTACAGCATTGTGGTTATTTGTTCCAACCTTTTCTTCCCTGTGAAGAAATGCTGAAATCATGCTCAGGATGGGATTCTTGTGTTGAAGAGGTTAGAAGTTAATGTAGGGAGAGGCAAAATCAAGCCATGAAGAAATACTTTAGGGGACAATCTGAGTATTGGTGGTTAATGAGTAAAAAGCAAAAAAGAAAAAAGGTCTTGCATAAAATGGCTGAAGAGAAGTGAAAAGCTGCTCTCGAGGGAAAGGTAGAAAGCTGAGGAAATAATAGTGGGGACAGGCGTATGGGAGGAGCTGGAGGGGAGCAAAGATGTAGATGGTGTGAAAAACATCTGCAGTACTGACAGTACTGTAAGGGAGGAAGAGGCTTCTTTAGTTTGCCTAACAGGAACAGGAAACCACTGGAGAAATTCAGAGATTTTAGCTGCTCAATTTAGGGCAGAGTGAAGAGTCTGGAGGTCGGGAAGCTGGGCAAATAAAAGCTGAACAGTCAAGATGCTGAAGCAGTAAAAAAGAGTTTTAGCTGTAAGGAAAGTGCAGAGCTTGGAGCTACCGGAGAGAACAAACACAGGACATATGTAGGGACTGAATTTATTATCTAGTTTTGCAAATTGTTTGTAAAACTGATATGGTAAACAACTGTAAGTTTTTCTTCTAGCTTCAAGACAAAGACTTTTAAGTGGGGTCCTCCTGCCTTAAATAGACAAAACAAGTTTTTCTATGTTTTAATCAACACCGCCATTTGTAGATGAAATCCAGCAAATGTTCAGGAAGGGGAGTGATACACGTATCAAAGGAGAACTGTCTCTGTTGTTTGCTTCTTCGTGGCACGGGTTGTTGCACAGGTCAGAAGGACGTGGCACGTACAGTACGAGGTTGATTTGCAAATGGCCAGCCTGGAAACTTGGCAGTGCTGTCGATTGTTTCATTAAAACCAAGTACAGAAACCAACTCGTGTTCTTTCTGCTGTTGGCCAGAGGAGCTGGGACGTTTCCTGAAGGTGAAGCACTTGAGCTTGGAGGGAGGAAAGGGCGCAAGCTGCTGGAGAATGTCACAACCTGGAAGCAGTAGAGAATACTGGGGGAGGAGGTGCATGTTGCAATAACAGCCAGTTGCAACATCTCAGAAAATGCTTACACAGATGACTTTGGAAAGGAGGGAGATGTCATGGTTCAAATGGCAATACATTCACTACTATTCCCAGAAAGAGCAGAGGGAGCTATATGAAAAGAAGATATCAGATAAATATATCTTGAAAGGTATCTTGAGTGCAGTAACTTTACATAGCCCAGACAAAGAGTTTCTCAGAATTCTGCATTGCTGAGAAAGACAGGCTCCTTGGGAGTCCATGGGAAGGCACTGTCAGCAGGGCCCACTGCAACATTTCCATGGCTGGCTGAAATGCAAAGACACAACTTCCCGAGGTTATTTTTGGGAACCCAGAATATTGTGGGGGTGTGACATGCTCTCCTGAAGCACTGAGCACCTCAGAGCCCTCACTGGCTTCAGTTGATTAAACAGCAGCTATGAAGCACAAAGAGTATCCAAACCTTTAAAGTACAATAAACAGGGAAAATGTTTGACTTGTGTTTTTTCCTCCAACTATGAGACCATTTCCCAGAACTGGAGAATGTTTTTAGTTAGGTTAGTTAAATACCATTTAAGAAAACCTATTACTTCTCATCCTAACACTGCTTTTTGGACTATGGCTGGGTGTAATGTAGCGTAGGAAGGGAAAAGAAAGGTAATTTTTTTTTTCTTTTTTTTTTTTAGTTTATGCCTCCATTTTATTTCTATACATATCTCTGTAAACTGATTTTTTCCCCTTACTATTGTTATCCCTTTGGTAGAAAGTTAATGAGAATCCAAAGCTTTTGGGAGAGTGCATGGATAAATTAGGGTGATACCTAAATTTGTAGATTTTGAGATTTAGGCATGGTGCTTAAACCCAAAGGTCTCTGTCTCCATCTGTTGGAATGAGCAGGGCATAGCCCCAGTGGCTGTTCGTTTGGGCCGATCACATGGAAATTGTAATTTTATTTTACTGTCTTCTTCCACTGTGTTCAGCTTAACCAACCTTAGCAACAGCGGTGACTTGATGGTCTGCTTTGCCATGGAGGTAGAAAGTTTGTCTTCACTGGAAAATAACAATTGTGGCAAGACCTCTTAAGGTGCTCGAACATGGATCCTGCCTCCTTAAAGACAGGCTGAAGTACTTAGAAATACATGGGATAGCAATTACTTCGGATCCAGTCCCAACCAGAGTGATCACTGTCTGACTTCAGTAAGAAACAGACCTGGGCCTTAGAAATAGGAGACGTTTCTATCCTACTTCAGCCAAACTACACGCTGTGTGTTACTGCCAGGGGCTTGAGTGTGGAGAGGGCTGTGCAGCCTCCCCAGGAGCTCTCCTCAGAAGCTGATTGTCCCTCAGAGACACATCCCTCCCGGCCCCTAGAGCACATGCACTGGAGAGTTCTCTACCTCTGCCTGTCCTGGTGCATCAGGAAGCGTGTCATGGACACCACAGGACTTAGCAGGGATTGGGCAACCCTGTGATTCGGACAAAATGTGTTTCTAAATGTTAAAAGAATATGTGATTGTATTTTTCTGCCCCTATGGCAAAGGGAGAATACTGTCTGTAAATGCTGGGGCAAGTTCTTTTCTTCGAGTAGTATTGATAGAATTATATCCATGTAAAAGGTTGAAAAAGTGAGAGAAGCTCTTTCAGTTTTCAGATATCCTTATTTTACATCATGATATTCAAAATGGTCCAGCAGTAAAAAGGATTTTAGTGAATGCCTGAAAGCCAACATTGGAACTGCATGGTCTTCAAGGTCCCTTCAAACCCAAACCATTCTATGATTATTTTTTGAAGGATTAAAGGACAGGCTTTGACAGGTTCCTCAAATGCACGTGAGCACCAAGTAGGATTTTCAGCAATACTCATGAAGGAGCAATTCTCTTGGATCCTTTAAAGAGTTATGAGTCACGTCTCTGTCTTTATGTGCTTAAACACCCATAAAGATTATCCCTGTATTTGTTCACTAAGAAAATTTCAGCCTTGTAAAGATTTAATTAGGAAGCTAACTTGATATCAACTCCATAGTTCATCTAAGATCTAGGAATTTCAGTTTAGTGGGCTAAACCCACCTTCTTCTTCTGTTATCTTTTCCTCAGTGTTTTTCTCCTCTTTAAGAGAACTTTCTGCTGCATGGCAGCAGATGTGCTTGTGGCTCCTAGCTGGTCAAGTGGCCATTCCCAAGGCTTAAGGAGCGAGGAGTGTTGCTGTGATGCCTAGTGCCTTATCTTGGACTTGCTGACTGGCGAGGAGGAGTCGGTGCTTTGAAATGGTAAAAGTTTTCAGTACTGTCTGAAACAGCTACACAGCACTGTCCATTTCTTTGTTTTACATGGTGTCTTAACCCTATCTCAGCCTGAGTTTTAGAGTTCATCCAGCAGATTTTTGCTGGTTACTGACTTTTTTTGGCTTGTAATGAACTTAAGAGTACATTTGACTTTGGAACGGACAGTGTGTCCTTTGACAGGTGTTTGGAACTTGGTTTAACAGGGTTTTAATGTAGTGCTCATTAGGTTAATTAACCCACTCAAAGCATATAAGCTTATGTAATTTCTAAAGGAGGCTTTATTCCTGTTAGTAAACGCAGTCTAGGCTATCAGACTCACTATTAGGTTTTTAAAGAATAGCACACCTTACTTAAATACAATGTTTTCAAAAAAATCATCAACAAAAACCTCAATAAAGCCATCCCATCATTATCTGACACACTGAACAGCCAGTTGCAAGGCTGCCAATAGCAGCTCTGAGATGGCAGGTTTGAAACAGATGACACTTTTTCATGCACTGCAGGCAGCTGGACTAGTTGACATTGCCCCAGCTCTTCTTCAGAAAAGAGAATATTTTCTCTGGGCTGACTCTGTACTTGGTGGTATTTTTATTCCTCATATAGATTACAAAACAAAACAAAGCAGTTGTTGCTTAGCTACCCCTCTGGAGTGATGGTCTCTCACCATTTTGCAACTCTCTAATCTCAATGTTGCATTTTTCACTTGTTAGAATCTATTTTTACTGGCTGATGTTTCACACAGACACTTCTGGAACTTTTCCATCTGCTGGAGTGGGATGGCTGGGTACTGCTGTCTTGAAACTACAGAAAGGAGCCTGGCTGGGGAGTCTGGGAAAGGTTCCACAACCAGGAACCCCACAGCAGCACAAAAACGAGTTTGCTGTAGGTCCAGAGATACTAATTCTGATGAAATCGCCCACTTGGGGTGAAAGGGTCTGTACTTCTTTGCCATTACCACATGGCTCTGTGTTAAGAATAGATTCTTTTTGGATGAGGATAAATGCCAGAAAGCGAAATATCTGACTCCCATCTTCTTCAAGACTTCCTGAGTGAGAAGCTGTAAATTGGCATTTTGGAGTCATGATACTAATTAGCGCAGAGCACAGCAACATGGAGCAAGCTCAACTGTTTCTGCAGTCAGAAATGAATCTGAAAAAATCTCTAAATTATTTCTTTTGAAGGAAGCAAGGCATGCCTAATGCTCACAGCTGTACCTTTACCATTTTGATGCAGCACTGGGGCATGAGGGAAGTAAAGAGGTTTGCTGAAAGAAGAGTAAAATGTGGTTACATGCTGTAAATTGTGTTTGCACCAAAATGAGGAAAGTATTTGGCCAAGCAGTGTTAGATTTTGGTTACTTTACATGGAGAAAGAGTTCTCCAGGGCTCCTGCATGCAGATTTAGTCTGAGACTACGTGTGTGCTTTGGCCACTGAGCTGTCTCTCTTTGCCTTCTGCTTTTTCCCCTCCATGGCATCCCAAGCAGCCACGCTTGCAGAAGGAGCCTGGTCTTAAATACAGCCCATTTTCCCTGCTAGTCAACAGATCTTGGCAAATTTCTGTCAACCCTGACAATGCTTAATTTACAGCCTTTAGCCACAATGCCACTTTCTGGCATTGTCAGAGAAATCAGAGTCTGTTCCCATAAAGCTTGTTACTTGACAGCATTTATGTTGCATGACTAATATGGCCATGGCAGCAATTTGCAATTAGCTGTGTGTCTCTCCTTGCCTCCCTGCCACATGCCCCAGAGTGCACGTGTCTGTCTACGCCTGATCTGCTTCCCTTTACAGTTTTCTTTCTCTAGAATGTATTTTTTTGAGCTCAGAGAGGGAAATGTGTGACCTGGGTAACTAAACAGTTGAATGGAAGCTGCAGACTTTATATCGTCAGTTTAGATGTGGCTGTGCTGCACCATCACTGTCCTCTCCAGACTTGTTGGTGTGTGATAAGCAGTGGGCTCAGAGCAGCTCTCAGACTGCAGGTTACCCACCACCACCCTGCTGGGGTTCTGCTGGGAGCCTCGGCGGAGGAGGCCATGATGCCTTAGGTTTTAACTTTTGTATTTTTTCAAATCCTCTATTGCCCAGTGTGTAACTCTGAAGTCTCTTGTAGCTCATGAGCTGCTCTCCTGGGCCAGACAGACACAACAAAGCTTCTCTGAGCCCGCTGTCCAAGGACACCCAGATTGTCCTAGGCCCAAAGCTGTAAGCTAGGGCCTCTAGAGAGGTGGGGAAATTAAAAAAAGCTAAAGTTTTAATTGGTGAATTTATGCTGATATGCAAATGGACCAAACCTATAACAGTGTGAAGAACTCGTGACCTGCCGTCCATCTTGGGGTCCTTTTTGGAGGTGGCCTCTGGCTCCCCAGGGTGTGCCTTTGAAGGCCTTTCAAATAAATACCTATCTTTATTCCCTTACTCTTGTCTAGTCTCTGTTTCTAGGTAGCTGGAGAAGGCATCAGCCACAGCCAAATACATGAACACAGGAGCTGAAGAAGCAACACACTCATCCATGGAGCTGGCCCCTCCTGGGGAGGGCTGGGGCATTTTGGCAGGCTGTGCTGTGGACCTGGTGCTGCCAAACACTGTTTTGTACTTGGCAGAAAAAGCCAAGCTCTAGCCTGGACACGTGTGCAAGTACCCTGCTCCCTGGCAGTGTGTGGAAGGTACCTGTCTTGTGGCTGCAGGGTGTCCTCACCAGCTCCCAGGGGGGTGTGACATTACTGGAACCTATTTGAGCCCCATGTAATCTGTATATAATTGGGTTGATTCCCTTCGACTCCACATCAACAAAGGCCTGGTGAGGCTGGGTGATGCAGCAGCTCTGTCTGGAGGGGATAGCTGAGTGGGTTCCAGGAGCAAGGGACCCCACGCCACGCTGGAGGGAGAGGGACAGTGGTGGGTGAGTTGCTGCCTCCAATTCCTGCCTGCCCCTGGCAGGAGCAGCACCAGCTTGTCTCCCTTCCCCCAGCTGCAGCCGAGATTTCAGTGAATCAAAGCTATAGAGTAGAGTTGAGTCAGAGCCAAGGAAAGGCTCTGGCTCAAATCCACCAGCTAAAAATGAGCAAAGCTTTTGAGCCTGACTGGAATCTCTCAAAAACAAACAAACAAACAAACAAAAATCCTTCCCCAAATCCTTGTCTTTTAACTTGATTTTAGTAAAATCATTCATTGCATTTTCACCTATTTCCAAAATTCTTCTCTTATTTTTCTTCCTGCCTGATTATATAAACGTATCCCTGTTCAGATGTATATTTTAGATGTTTTCAGTCAGTGGTGGAAGGTGTTCCTTTTTGTGGTGTTTTCACTGAGACAATCAGGGGCAAAGTTCTTGTGGCAGTGCCAGGTCTAATACCACAGGAAGAGCTGTGTCCGCTGAAAGCACCACAGAGGACAGAACCCGCAGCATTTTCTAAAAACACAGAATGGTTTTGAAAGCATGTCAAATACTGCAAAGTCAGCTCAGATTATTATTTTGTCTCAAATTGTTTATTTGTCTTGGTTTTGTTTTTTAAAGGGGTGCTGGGGAACATGACTTACCTTAAATCTAGTTTTGCCAGTGCCCTTCCAGTTGTAAGTGCTGCTGTAAAGTAGTGGAAATGCCACAGTTGCATCATTTGCAGTCCTTCAGAGATACACATTTCAGTAGTATCGTCTCAAGCTGCTCTACCTGGAGGTTTTGTTGACACTGTGTGTTTTGGGTTTTGCAGTCTTTATGCTGCAGCAGCATTCAGAAATGCAGCTGTGGCCCTGATTTCTGCAGACTTGCATCGCTGAATGAATCCTGCTGAGACAAAGTGCGCTACTTGTGCACAAGTGCTCACATGAGCAAGGGTTCCAATCTGTGAAAAAACATGCCACGAGTGAATAACGTCATGGAGAGGGAGGTGAGGACTAAATCTCTGCCACTAAAATGAAGACTGTTCTACCCAGTCATTGGCACAGCATGGGAACGTTTTTAACCTTCCTCTTCCACTTTGACAAGTAGCTTAGGGAACGCTAATTTGATCTTTTTATTAATCGGGGCCATTCGAGACCAGAAGCAAACTATTGAATAAATTGTTTCTTCCTACAAGTCTATATCACAAGAAGGGATTTTAAAAATGAAGAATCTGGAACAGGCAGGAAAGCAAGTGTTGAACGCTGAGGTTTGGAAATAAGTCCTTATGTTTATGGAACAGCTTTCTTTTTCAGGAAGAACAGCCAGCTCCATGTATTAATAAGTAAACATTTTCCCAGTGACAGTGAGTTAATGGTGGTTGTTGAGCAGAGGATAACAGATGGCCCCTGGGGCGAGTGTGCTCCCGGGTCCTGGCTGACGCCGTGAGCAGCAGAGCACTGCACGAGTGGGTTGTGAATGGTGCAAAGCCAGGGCTCTGCATCTTCTCCTGGGACAGTTCTTGTTATTGGTGTATGAGCCCTGTACGCTTCGACACTCGGCTTGGGGAGGGCACTTCAGCTGCTTGGTCTTAGATGTCAGCTTAAAAGTTTCTGCTGCTTTCACCTCTGCTACATTTTACTGTTGCTTAATTATTTTGCATCTTAGCTTTGTCTTTTTTACCTGTGCTTCAGGTTTTGTGTGCAGGAACAGACTATTGAAGCTGGTCTGCATGCTAAAAAGGTTCTTTTTGTAGCATGGAACAGTTCTTTTTTCAAGGTCTAATACTGTGTTTTAAGGATCTGTTGTTCTCCTTGATTAAAAAATGAAAAAGGAGGACAATTTTACACAGTTTATTGTACACTACTTCAAAGACACTGTCTGCCTGAGGGAGGGAGAACTTGGTAGCCTCGTGGAAAAAGCCACAGTCAGTGTATAAACACCGTGGAAGTCAGAAGACTCTCAGAGGAAATCTGAGTGGAGCTCCCTGACTGGGGTATTTGTGAAGCGTTTTAATCCATTTCCTCTTTGTCTTTACTGTGTCAGCATGGTCCACACAGGAATTCACGGTGCCAGTGGCTCTCTGGAGCTTTTGATGGATCCCTGGCTCTCCCCAGTGATTATCCCATGTGAATGTGAAGTCACATCTGCACAGTGGGGCATTGTCCTCTGGTGGGAATTGAAACAGAAATGAGCATATTTTTGAGGGCTCTTGCCATGAGGTTGGCTGTTCCTGAGTTCCGAGGTGGCTGAGGTCCATCCTCTCCCCTGAACTCCAGATGAACTTCACCATTCTGTTCATGGAAGGGCAACTGCAGCACAGAGGGGCAGGGCTGCTCTTATCAAGCATATCTGCCACTTTTATGCTCACTGGGCCTTGAGGGAAGAGTCTTTCTGTCTCTTTTAGTATCGTCTCAAAATCCTGTTTAGCTGCCATGCATTTCCTTGATCCTTTCTTTCCCATAATCGCCAATTAGCAAGATGTGTGTGGACATGCAGATCCTTCCTTTCTAATTAGCCAATTCCTAATGCCCCGTGGGTTCACTGTCATAAACGAGTTTTACGTGACCTCGCCCTCCTCATGTGCCTCCTCTGCCCAGGTGACACAGCGCAGTCAGCTCCAGACAAAAGCACCCGGACAATTCTGTTTCTAAAAATGCCCTTATTACAGGTTTAAAGTTGACACATGTCAGCCATAAGCAAAGCCCTCATCTTCTCCCAGCCTGCAGTAAATGTGATGCTCCTCATTCAAGCCAGCTCAGTCTACCCCTCTGGGAGTCTGGGAAAACAGGCCTTGCAGGGAGCCCCAGAGGTCAGCAAAACAGGCTCTGTCAGACAAATTAAATATCAGAGGGTTGCTGAATCTCTATGGTTTAGCAACAAATCATATATAGCAGTCAGCAGGAATATGAATATGAGGTGTAAATGAGGCATTCTGTGTCCAATTATCCTTGGGTCCCTTAGCTATTTAGTTATTTATTGCTTTATAGAATTTTCTAAATAAATCCACACAGATGAGGCAAAGGTACTAAATCAAAATTAAGCCAGCACACAGCCATGTACAGGAGTCACAGGCAGCACACATAACCCCAGCAGGCCAGCTCTCATCTTAGCCTGCATGTTGTTTATATGCTACATGCCATTTTCTGCCAAAGTAAAGATTCCTATCATCATGGTGGCTTTCTTTGATGTCCAGCGGGGCAGATGCCTTGTACACACGGAGGAAACTGAAAAAGTCTTTGTTCTGCCCTATCCAAAGATCATGTTCCCCAGAGGGAGACTTCTCCAGAGTCAAATCTTTCAGGATTTTAGTGTTGTCTGGGAATAAGTAAAAAATACTTCTCTACAAATCAAACCTTCCTCTTGATAACCAGTTGTGGAGTATTGATGGAGGGAGACTTCAGTTTTGAGCTTCAAGAGGGCACAGACAGGATGGTCTTTTATAGCTTAAAGGCATCACAGTCCACTGCAGCTACTGACAGAGACTGTAAGTGTTAAATTGGTCTGTGCCTGCAACTACCCCAGCACTGGGGCTGCTGCCAGAGATGGAGGCTTTGTGTGCAGTCAGGGACAGGGATTAGGAGCTGCAGGGCAGCTGTACTGGAGGGGTGACAGTCTCTGGCATGTCTGCCAGCATCACCAGCTGTGGGTCAGGGAGGGCAGGCTCTGCTGAAGAGGGAGGGAAATCCCAATTTAATCTGCCTGTGGTAGATCCTCTTTCCTGGGCTCTGCCCAGAGTAGCAAAAGTTCCCTGTAAAGGAAAAGGGCGTGACTGAGGATGATCCCTGGCTATGGCGATGGAGCTGAGAAGCGAAGGCATTCAAAATGTTAAAATAGTGAAATGCAACAGGTTTCTGTGGGAGCAGCTGCCTCCCTGCTGCTCTGCCGGGTGCACTGCCTGGTGGGGACTTGGGTGGCACAGGCTGTGGGTGGCCACAGGACAGGCTTGCAGCTCTGCCACTGGCTGCTGAGGCTGTTACTGGTCTGGCTGGGACCTCCATCCATCTCTGGTTAGTGGAAACAAGAGGGCAAATGGATGCTTGAGAAGGGGAGCAAATAAATAGGACTGAAAGGGGGAGATAGTGAGAATGAGGCAGGGAGAAAAGAAAAGAGAAAAACCACTGAAACACGAGGTAGGGAGGAGAGAAAAGGTGGACAGCGAGGAAAAAGGGAAACAAAAGTATGGCAAACAGCGAGAAGGAGGAGTGCTTGTTCCCTTGACTGCCCTGACCCAGCAGACCCAGCTCTCCTGAAGCATCCCCTCTTCACCTCCCCGTGAGCTGTCCTGCCCCAGGGCACGGTGCCCAACTGTTCTGCTGCAGAGCCTGACCCTCACCTGCCTTGCGGAGGGCAAGGGCTGCAGGAGTGGGGAAAACAGCCCTCCAGGTCTGCCTGTCCCGCTGCATTCTGAAAGGACTGATCCTGCACGGCATCAGTGCCTTCTGTTCCAGACTCAGGTCTCCTTAGGAAGACAAAAAGTCATCTCCTTCAAGGGAGGTTTAGGTTTGTGTCTTTTTTGTTTCCTAGCGTGATCCATTCAAGCTGAGCTGATACAGCACAGGCAGAGGGAGGGGAAGGGAGACATCCGTGCCAGCAGATGCTCTGTTTCACACTGAGGCACCACTGGTTGTGGTAGGACAAGGTGAGAATGGGTTCAAAAACCGTGTTTCTCAGTACAGTAGACATGGTTTGCAGCACTAAAGGATTTTGCAAGTCATTCCAAGGTCCATGGACATTTGGGCTCCTGCCTTGGAGTAGTGTCAGACTCCTGCTGTTGTTCCCCTGGCCTGGCAACGTGGACTTTGCTTTGGTTGTGACTGGGTTAGAAAGGAACCAGTCCAAAACTCCCACCTACCCCCAGCTGTTTGTGATTCATTACTTCTTGCTTTCCTGTTCTTGGCAGACCTCACTAAGCGATGGATCTTACTGCCTAGTCTCAGAGCTGGGCCCTGTGTCTTGTGACTGTCTCCTTCCTGTTCTGCTGGTCTCCCCTTTTTTTTTTTTTTCTGGAAATTTATGACCATATGCACTCGGATAACTGCAGTTGCTGGTGGGAAAGGTGTACCTTGCTGTGTGCGTGCATTCACACGGAGTGCCGTGTGCCAATTAAATATACCAATGTGTTAAGAAAAATGTCTTTCAAATTAAAATTCAGTAGCAAACTCCCCCTTAATTACTACTCATTAAAAATAATGTAACAGTCAGTTAAAAGCTTTGCCAAACAATAACAATAATCTTGTAAAACCCCATCACGGTGTTCAAGCAACACTTTGCCAAAGATCATTAATTGGGTATGTGTGAATTTTTATCTTCTTCTCTAATTTAGTTTTCAGCCTTTAACTGGAAAACCTGTTTTATCTGCTGCAGGGACCATGCCGTGGCGATGACATGCTGCTTGAGGCTAGGAAGAAATGGGAAGAAATATTTCTCTAGTGCAATAGGACAGGAGAGACTGAGGCTGACCAGGCAGGCTGATTTTCAGGGAAGTCACTAGACCACAGCAGTACCTATACTCGTGCCGGAAGGCCGCTTTGCTTTCCTGCCAGATGGGAAGTTATGACCCGGTTACAGGAGCTGGTAGGGAATCATTTTTCAAAGAACAAAAGAATGAGCAACCGGGAAGTGCTGAGGTGGACTGAAGAGCTCAGGGCAGGAGTTCCCATCTGTGGAGCTGGAGACACTCATCTGTCCACAGCAAGGGCAGAAAGAAGGTGCTGAGGTTCTAGTGGAGTGGGGTCCGGTGCTGCTCAGCTGTGGGGCTGAAAGTGGCCCACGGAGACACCGTGGCAGATGACATGTCCCATGGAGATGAGTGCTGCTTCTGGGCCTCCTGCTGCTTCAGTCTTGAAGCATCTGCAGCCAGAGAATGAGGACGAGGAAGAGAAAGTCTCCTCTCTTAATTGGCCATGAGTTAGGTGATGCAAATGCCATGGGCATCCCCCTTGAACCTTGACTGGCAAGTGAAGAAGAATGTTTCTGCTGGCTTATAGCACTGATATCTTTGTTCCCTGGTAAAATGAGACACAGGTAGTTTTGTGCTATGAGCAAATGTAAGCCTTTGATGTGGTAACACTGTTTGATGGGGTTAATATGGTAATATCAATGTACTTACAAAGAAGGCTTAGTACTGATGAATATTCTTGTCAAATAGTCTTATCTGCTTTATGATCCAGATACTGAACCACGTGGAAAAAAACCCCCCCAAGAACCTAAAAGTGAACAGGGAGGTTTTGTAACTACATCTTTTGAAGACCTTAAATATCCACATCCCTGAATAGACTTTTATGAACAAGAAGTTGCTGAGGTTTTCACACTGCGTGTCCTTGAAAGTCAGTTTCTTTCCTGCTTCACTGCCAAAGCCCAGCCCAGCTTCTTCAAAAGCTGATAAAATTGCAAATGCCTGAAATGGGAAGGAGAGAAGCAGTACCTCATGCAGCTGATACATTTACAGTGGGACACTCTAACAAAGAGGTAACAAGCGGATTACTATATATGATCTCAGCTGAAAGTAAATTACTACAATTTTCAAAAATAAGTGTTGATGGAAGAGCTTTTAAACCTGCAGTTAGGCAGTTTGAATGAAATGTTAAGAGGAAATAAGAGAAGACTTTCATGTGGCATTAACTCCAAGGGTGGATGATGTGATTTTGAAGAGGGACTTTTAAAGATTAATGTTGGTTGTTTGTTTTTTTTTTTAACCTAGAAATACCCTAAGGTTTATATAGATGCTGAGTTATCCCATTCTCACTGAGCATGCTGACTGCACCAAGGGCTGTCTATACTTTAGTTTTGAAATGTCATTTGGGTGCCTTTCAGTGAATTTGGAAGCTGACTTTGAACTGGGCTTTACAGAACTTGTAAACAGAAAAAAAATAAAGCTTCTCGTTCTGAGGATTGATGCTAAATTCTTTGCTTTTTTAAGGTAATTAAGATGAATTTTGTTTGTAGTCATTGTAGTGTTAAGAAGAGTTAGCTGAGTTAGACAGATGTAAAGTAAGGCAGCCTCTCCTGGAAAGGGAACTTGAGGTCTCTGAATTTTGCTTTACTTTGGCAGAGCAGATCTAACAGACTCACTGTGTGTGGAGCAGCCAAACTCAGAATCAAACTGCCTGGCCAGGTAAGAAAATAAACAGTGAATTTTCAGCCCTTTTGAGTATCAGCTGTAGGGTGTCACCTGAGGTTCTCAAAATGGAAGGCACCCGGAATTGGAAGTAATTTCTCAAGTTTTGTCTTAAAATGTTTGACTCAGTCCCATTCCCCCTTCAGTACCTTTGGGAATTCTGTATGGAGCGGGAATGAGTAGGTCACTTACAGCATGCTGTAAATGTACTTCTCCAAGGGAGTTCAGCTTTTCTTTATACTGTGTGTGGTGTCTCTGGGACTTTCCCTCCCAACTGGCTGAAAAACCTTCTTTCTTCCCTTTTTCTTTAGAATTCAAGCAACTCTCCTGTAGTTTCCAGGAGCAGCTACCTGTTGAGGTAATGATAGTAAGGAAGGATTTTAGCCCAGGCCGGAGGACTGCACAAGCTGTGTTGTTTGATGCACTCACAGTCACGTGGCTGTGCAGCTGCCAGCTCCTCTTCTCTGGGCTGGGTGAGCTCTGTGAGCTGCTGAGCAGTTGCTTTTCTTCAAAACCCTAAAATCACATGCTGACTAGTGAGATTACTTTTCAGTCAGGGCATGGTTGTAATTATGTTTAATGTATTAAAGGCGTAAAGAGCCAGAATCAGTAATTTTTATGACCTGTTTAATGACAACCATAAAACAGGGAGATTTGGTTCTCCAATCACTTTTGTGCTCTTGTGCTTTGGAGTTGGGGATGGAAGATTTAAAAGTTGAATTTCAAATAGAACACATTTGGGGTTTTGATACAGTGACTTACTCTGTTTCTGCTTAATGCATTTTCTTGGACTTAAAAATCTTTTTTCATACCACTTGTTCACTATTTCACTGGCCACTGTAGAAATGGATTAAGCACACAACAAAGGTCCTTGAACAAAGGCTTTTGGCCTTTTCTCTGTTCTGGGGACATATGCAGTTATTGGAGTAGGAGGATGACCTGGGTCATGAAGGTCAGTCCTCTGCTATTATGGGCAGCCACAGCATTAAATGTCTTTCATAAATGCATCCTGTGCTGTCTCAAAACTAATTACTTCCCAGCCTTTCCCTGTTTCTGTTAGAAGGTTGTTCTTTCTGAGGGTTTCTAATCCTTCTTATTTCAAGCCTAAACTTACTTATGGTGAGTTGATACCTGCTTGGGCTTATTTGCTGCTCTGCAGGCTTGCCAGTGTTGCTGGCAGCAGCAGCCATGCCAGACCCAGTTACCTACGGCTGTGTCTCGAGTCTGTGGAAAGCCCTGCCTTCCTCTCTGGAAGTGCTGTTTTTCCCTGTGTTGCACCCCATCCACCTGTCCCCATTGTTCCCTCTGTGTCACGTACTTGATCTGTAAGGTGTTGCCCATCTCTGTGGTTGGTTGATCCAGCAAAGCAGCATCCCAGGGCTGTTGGATATACTGGCGATAGAAATAAACATGAACGGCGGAGCTGATGGGACTGCAGAGCTGAAAAGGCACTTGAGGCTTTCCTGTTGCAAGAGCAGTGGTAAAGATTGTTATAAGGAGCAAATTCAGCAAAGAGAGACTTGATTTAGATATCCTCATCTAAGATTGTGATTCTTAAGCCACTTGGTCCTGCTGTACCTCGATCAATCCTCCTGGGCTGCCCCACAGTGCACGTAGCTCAGGACTGACAGCCTTCTGGACCGGTAGGGAAGATCATGTGGGAGATACCAGGACATCTCAAATGGGGCAAGACGCCTGTGTTTAGATGAAAATGTCTGTGGCTCTTGAAAGTTCTCTTTCTGAGCATCTTTGTTAGTGTGAGACCACCTTGATGCACTTAATTATAACTACAAAGACTAACAGGAAATATATTTTTGAGACTTGTAGTACTGGGAAAACCAGGGATAGCGGGTTAAAAACTAAAACAAACTGAACAGAACTTGCCTACATGCCCTTTATACAACAGCCTCTCTCCATGCTCTCCCTAAAGCGTTTTGCTGATCACCATGAACAGTTTTTCTGAGTGGGTGTTGTCTGTTGTGAAGTTTTGATTGTGGAAGTCTTGCATCTCATGCGGTGAAGCTGTTCCTACAGAAAAAGGACACTGGTATAAGGAAGAGTTGAGGGCTGTTCCTTGTAGACTGCAGGGGAGGCCAAATTCCTGATGTTTGCATGTAATATCAACACTTAATTAATATGTTACAACAATGGTGAATACTCATGACCATCTCATTCAAGTCTTCCTCCTTGTATTGAATTCCCTATTAGATTTTAATAAAAAAAAGTTTTCTTTAGACGCTGTTTGCCAGTTACCAGTGCGTGATTAAAAACTGTCCAGCATTAATGTGTTGCAGGTCTTGTGCCTCACCTTCTCCCCTCGAGACGAGCCATTGTTTAACTGAGCAGCTTTCATTTCTGCAGACTCCATTGATTTATTTCACGCAAGCCCTTTGTAGCTGTGTTGTTACTATGGCAATAAGAAAACATAAACAGAATAAATGAGTAATGGCGATAAGGAGTTGTTAGCTGGCAACAGAGATGATACATTTTGACCCTTTGTGAGATTTCTTTGTTGTCTGAGGACAAACAACAAAGGAAAAGGACGGATTTCGTCTGTCACAGGGACAGCATCCAGGTGGAGAATTTGCTGAATTGAGAAGGGGTGCATTAACCCCAGACTTGGACAACAGTATAAGTCTAATGAAATTATCTCTGTGAGGTTTATGCTAATTAATATTGAGTAGCTATGTATATGAATAATGTTTCATTAGTATTAATTCAGTGTGCTGTCAGTCACTTACTGAGGGGATCTCTGCCATGGGCAGGGAAGGCTCTCTTAGTCTCAGGTGAGGAATCTCAAACCTGGAAAGGCATCCCTGCACAAGAGGAGAGTCGTGGGTGCTGCAGTTCAGCTGCAGCTGAGGGGGAGCTCAGATTTGGCTGATCCTGATGACAATATTTATAGAGTGAAGTAGCTGGTCAGTAGTACAGACGGAATATGTGGTTTTGGTTTAGCTCTGGTGTCAGGTTCTGTACTTTGGTTATCTTGCATTTTTGGGCTTTGAGACCACCTTTCAAAATATGTTTCTGAGGCATCTTCATTCCCCTGTGCATGAGCCAGGATTCCCAGCCCCACACAGGGATTGGGGCTTGTTGCACCTTCATCGGCATGAACCAAAGTGCTGTGGTCAGGCATGTCTGTCCCACAGCTCTGCTTCTGTAGGAATTAATTGTCATCTGCAACGTGTTGGTTGGATTGAACTCTGCACATTTTTTCACCTCCTGAGAGAGGCCAGCTCTCAGCAGCTCCTCCCCGCTCTGCAGGAGGAAGGGCAGTGCCACGGGACCCGCTGGAGGATTGGATGGGACATGGGGCCTCTCGGATCTCACCCATCCCCGGGGACCCTGCTGAGCGAGGGCTTCACAACACAGGCTTTGCCACGGGTTTGCACAGTCCTAACCCAATGAACTGCAACCTGCTGGTCGGGGGGCACTCCGGAAGATGTAATTGCTAAGTCATGTGCAGAGTTTATAAGGGAAAAATAAGAGTTCACTCAGACAAGTACTGGAAGTTGCGTTCAAAGCACGACCCCTTGCAGATGTGAATCTCTGCAGCTCTCTGGAGCCTGCTGCAGTGACAGCTGATGATGCTTTCCTGCATCCCTCAAGTAGGTTATTTGCTAACTCCTCATTCATACCTGTTAGAAATGCTGCAGGGAGTGTAGAGTGAGGTATTAACGATTTCTACTACAGTTGCACTCAGAATTAATCTTTCGAGTTGGTTTCAAGTTTAGATCAGGTTTGCCAACACTTTTCTTTTGCCCAGACTTTTCAAGGAGTAAGGTGCTGCACAGCAGGAGCTAAAGTACCAAAAACTTATCATCCATGTTAAAATTGATTTGGAATATAGGGATTAATAATTGCAAAAGTAGTGGAATAATGACTAGTGTCTTTATAGCTCTCCACTGTAAACAGATAACAAGATGGATGCTGAGCCTGTGTGTTGCCATTGTTGCCTTTCTTATTTTTAAGGACTGTTAAATTTAATATCATCTGTTAGGGAGTCTTGAGCTTTATAGTACATGTAGACAGCTGTTGGCCATGAAAAATACAGTTGCAGCTGTGAACAGTGCAGCTTCCAAAATAATAGTCAAAAGGGTCAGATCCTCACCTGGGGGCATCTTTGCTGCTACCAGTACTCATATTCATTGATGTAATATTCTCATGCCCCTTAATTAGGCCTCTTTGGTGATGGTAACAGCAATAAACTGTTGGTGCATTAAAAGCACTTTTGCCTCAGAAGACATGAAGTCAACAAGAAATGCAAGGTTCAAGACCAGAAGCACCGGAGTTCTTTTTCTCGGCATGGAAGTTGAAAATCTTGGTATATGTTAGCCTGAATTTTATGCTTGGCATATGCAGTATAAGGCATAATATTGCAATGAAATAAATGAATTTATTGTTTCTAAACACTCAAAGCCTACCTACATGGTATAAAACAAAGTTTTCTGCTGGGACAGCTCAGAGACAGGACTGCGAGAGCTGTGCCTGTGTAGGCCAGGACTACATTCACCTTTTTGTTTCTGATGCATCTGTTGAAGCAGGTCCCCTGTAACTCTCAGGGAAGTTGTGCTGAGGAGCAGTGCCTGTCTCACGTCTCCTGAGCAGGGCCAATACCAAAGAGTGTTCCCCACAAAGATTCCAGTTGGAGAAGCACAGCCCTTGTTCATTGCCTTCTTGGTGTGCTCCAGTGACAGCACCCTCCAGAAGCTGGGATATATGAAAGTGGGCAGCTTTGGAAGTATGCAGTAATGACAGTTTCCTGGTAATTTGCAATGGCTGGTTAATCTATAGAGAGTCAGAGAACAAAGAAATGGAATACAGATTTATCAGTAACAAATAGATTTATAGATATAAATGTATTTCTAGGTTTATTTCCTAATCTCAGGAGAAAACTTACTCTATTCTCCTTGGCTTAGTTGCAAGACAGTCAATGTACTGCTTTTGTGCTGTAAAGTTAAAACCACAGCTTCCTAGTTAATAGAAATTACTCTCTTTTCAACACAGTTCAAAGCTAACCTGGTAGTGTACAATACATGCACACAGCTTTTAAAAGCTTCAGTTGATCATAGGCATGATTTCATATTTAAGCAGTCTTGTACTCTCTGACCATCCCCTTAGACAAGCCAAGATAAAAGAAACATTTTTTCCATTTTAAGCAGTCATCAGGCATTACACAACCATTTCCTTTATATTTTCTAGTTTGCCAGAACCTCATTGAAATGAAGTATGGTAAGTGTGGCTAGTCTGATGCTTTCCAATAAACTTTTCTCTATCTGTTTATAAATCTACAAAAACTTAATTTATGAGTTTGTATGCTCTGGGGGTATCAGTAAGCAGTAACTGAGATTCGTATTTTGTTCTGAGATATCTGTGAGAAGTGTAATTATACAGTTACATCCTGCTAGGATTTCTAGTGTCTTTACTAGAGTATATGGTTAATCCCACCTCTTGTAATAAACAGTGGAATTCTCTCTTTGGGGACTGACAAAATCAGTCCAAGCGCAGTCCTCAGAGCAAGATGTAATTCCTACAATGTCTAGGTTGTCTGATTGAAAATGAATGTGTATTATAAACTTTCTGGTGTACAAGCTGTGTTTCAGCAAGCACTTAAGCACAAGCTTAACTTAAAATTCCCTTGACTGTAATAAGATACGTTTGTGTGCTGGCCATGCAGAGCATGAGTTTTCAACCGAATAGATTCCATGGAAGTCTGTGCCTGTGCTCTCCCACGGCATTTCCTACAGACTGGGATTTAGCTGGTTAGGATTGTCAGATACACCTTGTGTGTCCAGCTGCTTATCTGTGTGTGCCTGCATCCCTCTGCAATCCCTCCCCTGAGTTCTGCTCCAGCTATTTTGGACTATTGCTCAGAAGTTGTAGCTTGCGCAGCTACCATAACAGTGTTTACAGCCTTTCTATGTGGCTTTTTAAATGCTTTAAAATGCTTTGACTTAAAGGAAAATAACAAGTCCTGTACCTTTATGAACTAACCAGCCTTCAAATCTGAGGAGGGAACGATAAGTTTTTCAGAACAGTAAGCTTCAAATTACTTGAAAGAATGATTTCCAGTACATAAAAGAGCACAGTGTCTGTCATATGTATATTCACCCAAAGTAAAAAAATGAAAACAACATGTTTGTGAGGCATCAATTCTTCCGTAATATTCTAAGGAATCACTGCTATTTTTACCAGATCATACTCTTAAGGTTTTTTTCATCAGCCCATCTTGAAAGCTTCCAGTTACTGTGTTCTGAGGCTATTTCTTGAGAGTTAATTAATTGGCTGTAATGTCTCTTCACTCCAAATGCCCTAGACCTTGTCTCCTTAAATATACTTTTTTATGCAGTATTTGATCTAGTTTTAAATTTTGCATGTAGAAACGATTGCTTTTTACTGGAAAGTAATTTTCATTGTTTTCAAGAAGAAATGCTTCATTCAGGATTATATATGGTGACATGAAGGGCTTTTATACATCAAAGATGTTAAAGAACATCTGGATTCTCTTTTTAAAACATTAACTTCATTTTTCACATACACTAATTTCCCTTGGTACGTTAGTGTGGGTATCCTGTTGAAGCTCAAGAGGCAGATCCTCCCAAATCCCACTCCACTACCAGCAGGTTCTTTGAGTTCTCCTGTCTCCTAAGCTGCTTTGGATCTGAAACACAGGCTCCTTCATTCCTCCATGAGTTAGAGAGGTGATGAGGATTTCCAGGTTTTTAGTGCTGGCATCTTAACTGTGTGACTGTGACATGGTAGAGGTTCCTTATCCTCTTTTGCTCCCATTCATGTACGTAGAGCTGAACTCCCTAACACCAGGAAATAGCCACAGTCCCGCCAAGCAGAGCACTCATGGCAAAAAAAAAACCAGAAACCCTCCAGCTTTTTACCTTAAAAGGTACCAGTGTCCTTAAAAACATCAATTTTTCTGCACCTGCATGTTTTCCTTTTTCTGCTCTTCAGCTGGGTAGGGAAGTGAGGATCCTTGGAGTGTCTGTGCATCAAGGAATTGAGTGCTGAAAATGCTGTGCTCTGGACACTGCTTCTCTTGTGTTCAGGGAAAGAGAAGTCGCTGCTGAAAATCAGTTTTAGAACAAGAATTACCTTATCAAGGGTCACATAAGAAATATCCTGAACCCATAAATCAAATAGTGGGTTTTTTTGTGCGTGTGATGCTTTAGCTATATCAGCATGATTTCTTATTTATGGCCCTTTCTTATGCTTATGAAGGAAGCTTAGGTTCACTGCTCATTCGTGATTTTCCTTTTTCAGTTCAGTTGTTGCATTTCTCTGCAGTCTGGAGTCTTTTTCCCCTGAGCAGACAGGTTTCTTTATCCCCACCTTTAAATGACGTAATGTCATGTTCTTGCAAGTCACTCAGTGTGTTCATGTAGCCAGAAACATAGATTTTTTTGTTCCAACTCTTCTGCGATATTGAAGAATTTTTAAGTATACATTCCTAGTGTATGACCTCGTTGGCTGTATGGCGATTATTAATATTACAGAAGCAGCTAAGAGGAAATTACATCAGTAGATAAGATGAGCTGTGCAATAGCAGAAGCTTTATTCACACTGAATACACTATTCATTTGCACAGAAAGATCATTTCTCAATTCAAAGAGGAATATTCTAATTTAAGTCTTAACTTCGGCCATATGTCAAAATCTCTACAGACACAAAGCTTACCACTGTGCAGTGATCCTGTAAGAAACACATTCCCCTTTGTGGATGGGCACATGGTAGGTGCATCAAACCCTTGGAGCTCTCGTTTTTCCTCACAAGCATTCTTTTTATATCAGAACATATTTCAGTTTAGTCCATTTGCTAATCTAATGTAAAGTGGCCCAAAATAGGTGTAAAATTGAGGAAATACCTTAGTTAGTGGTCTTCGGGTTCACTCCCCTCTAAACCTAGGCTGGGTTTTTATTACTCATTTAATCTTATTAAAAGGTGCTTTTACATTACACTGAAGCAGTAAAATTTCTAAATACGCTGCCATGAAATAAAATCATAAGTAGACATTTAATTGAACCTGATAATGTAATAATGACAGATCCCAGGCACAGAAAGTCAAAAGGAGTTCTCGGCTTAAGTGCACAGGAAAAAGCAGGGAACAGTGGCCTGGCTGCTGAATCAATCTTAGCAGTATGGCACTGCAGAGTTAACTGGAAAACATTTTGTGTTTTGTGGCATACCTGGTAGTCTGGCACCTCAGACCATTAAAAGGGGGAGGGAATTTGTGTAGAAATTGCTGTCCTTTCTGCCAGATCCTCTCAAGAAGAGATAGTAACCAACCCTTGTCCTCGGAGAGCTCAGCACAGCCACCCACCCTTCCTATGCTCTGCTTGCTTCTGTGCCCGCACACAATGGGATTCCATGGTTTTGTTTGTATTTAAAACCACACGCTGTCTGCCTTTGGTCACCCCAAGTGGTATAAATCAGAACCTAACAATGGAAGGCCCTAAATAAGCGGGCCATGTGGATGACAGGCTTGCACAGTCGTGTATCTCCACTCAGGTCGTGTCACAGCACCGTCATCGTTGCTCCTGCAGGTTGGAGCAAGGTCTTCTTCCCCAGCCATGCACTGGCCATAAGCCTCAGTGCAAGGAAACGTTGGAAAGGGAGTTGTAGCAAAATACTGATTTCATCCTGAACCATGTGGGGTTGGCAGAAAACCTGTCTTCTGACACAACTGACTTCTTGATATTATTGGCACACCGAGGTGATTATCATTCTCTGATAAACACTTTGGAGTTCCTCCAGGTTGATTTGCTTATTCTTGGAAGTTTTTGCTAGTGATGTATATGCTTCTAATTTCAGCATGTAAGCGAAGATAGAAGAGGATTGGGAATGATCAGCTTCAGAGGGAAGTTTGTTTTCTAAGCCCTTAATTGGTACATTCAATCCGAGGAGTCAGGGAAGAATGAAAGAACTGGTGCAAACTCATACTCTGCTGAAAGAACAAATTAATTGAAGCCAGGAAGATTATGATGTAGGTAGAGTGATGAGTGAAAAGCAGTTTTGTTTTGTTTATAGACCTGCTGGGTTTTATTGGCATTTGTTGCTCTTTGGGTGCATTTATTTATTTATTTTTGCCTAGCCAGTTGTTAGCCTGTAGCTACTTGCCAGGATTTAGGAAGGACAAAGTTTGCTCAAATCACTGGTTATATTGCAGATGGATTTGGCCCAGTGTGTTTGCCTTGTCATTTGACTGCAGTGTTGACATGGTTATTGGTGTGTCTTCCTCCCCAGGATTACGTAGTACCTTTTTTGTCTCCAAAGAGAGGAGAATTTGGCAAGGAGAGCCAAGAAGCATCTGGCTCTTTCCTGTTGTTCTCTCTCTCTGTTACTGGGAGTAGGGCAGTCCTATGGACAGCTCTAAATTTAGCTGCTAATTTTCATCTTAGGAGTCAGTTCTGCTTAGGTTTTGGCTAGAGGGGATACCTGGGTGAGATGAGAGTCCTGGGTTTGGCACCTACTGAACTGCATCCCCCTGGAGAACATCCCGGTGTATTTTCTGTAAGGTCCCCAGATGTTTCCAGGTCATAAAGCCCCAGCTAAGTCCTGGTCTGACTTGTTTGTCAACAGTTTGAGAACTAACTTGTTCAGAATAGGACTTAATTCTCTACATCCCTTTGAAAGCAATGGTACAAAAGGCAAAATTACATGCCTTGGTGATCTCGTTACCCATAGATGTGTAGGCAAGAGAGTTTTTCCAGGGGTTACCATCTTTCTCGACACAGTTGGCTGGAATTCATTAATGAAGCTCCATTTTTGTAGTCACTGGTCAAATATTACTTCTTGCAGTTAAGAGACCTTTAAACTGGACAGAGATGGGCAGAATGGCATTCTGTGGGAGCAAAAATATCCTCCCTTACATTTCCTTCCTACCTGCTGTAACCTGGCTTTGAGTCATTGCATGCCTACCTGAGAGGTTAATTTTTCATATCACATTTGACATTTGCCCATAGCTGGAAAATAGGAGAGCATATTCCACAAAGCAAACACTGAAATCCAAAAAGGAGATGCCATACCTACTGTGTGGTTCCATCAGCAAAGTGCTTCCTTCATATCAAAGTATTTAAACAAGAATATTATAGGTCATGTGTCTATATATCCATTGCATAGATATGGTCATAATGAAGTGGCACCTGCATTACCGGTACTGCCTTCCATACTTTCACTGAAGTTCATCCTTTCTACTCAAATCAACTTTTTGTGTGTTTTGAAATAATGAGAATATTTGCAAAATATGTAGAATATCAACAATATGAATTCTCAAAAACTATGTGTTCAGGATCAGAGAGGTAAAGACTTGGAGTCAGATATGAAACAGACAAAACTGGTGTAGTTCCTAGATCTCTAGGGAGCAGCTCCAATTTGCATCAGCAAAAGATCTCTCCCAATTTCACTGAAACTGTAATTTTCATGCAAAACACACCAGACATCACAGGATTCCAATAGTTCCGGCCCATTTGTCTGCTGCTGCTAGGAAGTTGTTTACTCTTTTGTATCACTCTCTGCTGACGTCTGCTCACTGAACAATGTCATCAAATTTCCTGTTTTTTGGCTTGTGGAAAGCAGCTCCCCCACCTTATGCTCAGGCCTTGCTGCGTGGAGATCCGTGGAGCCGGATGCACCCAGCAGACAGGATGTAAGGTTAAATGCAGCAGAGCTAAATAAATAAAGTAGGTGTTCACTTGTGAACTAGAGCTGCCTACTTGCCAGGGGGATGAAGCTGACAGTTCAAACATTGAGCAGTGATAAAATACTTGTTTGAAGCTGTGGGGGTTTTTAAATGGCTTTTGGGTGTTTTTCCCATGAGTTTATGTTAGCAGCTTCCTGAAGCAGCCTGAAATAGTTTATAATGTGGTGCTGTGTGATGTGTGTGTGAAAACACCTCTGTCAGGTATTCACAGCATTCTGCTGCTGGTGCTGTTAGCTCTGCAGGCAGAGGAGCTGCCAGCGACGTGTTCATCAATAGCTCCTCTGCTGCCAGAGCAGCAGCCTGGTGCTGAGCTCAGGAGTGCTGACACCCTGCCAGGGGGCTGATCCCCGTACGTTTTTGGTTTGCTTGTTTTCTGGCCAGTGCCACAGGGTCATTAACTTGCACTTGGACAAGCACCAGCGAGAAGCAGAGCAGGCCTCAGTAAGTTCAACAGCTCCTCCAGACAAAGCTCAGGGCGCTTTCACTGATGACACCAACATTGTCATATTGGCCTGCTGTTGTCCACAGCAAGAGGGAGCACCTCTTGTTAAAAACCCACCTAACCTGTGCTGAAACAGGGCGTGCTGTGTGCTTCATGGTACCCGAGTCCTGTGCTCCCCTCTCTTCTGCAGGTCTGCCCTGCTCCAAGTGGTTCCCCCCAGCTTAGTGTTACTCTGTCCCTGAATCCAGTTTTTTCCTTTCTCCAAAGAGTTTGTACACTTAGCAAAGAGCATTTGATCACTTCATGTAAACAATTCTTGTAAGGATTCTCCTAAGGTCCTTTATTAAAATAAAACACACCCCCCCCCCCAAAAAAATAACGAACCTCCCACCAAACACCAGAAAAAGCAAAATGCCACATCATAGAACATTTGGAATCAACTTGCAGAGCACTGATAAAATCCAGGAGTATCTGATGACAGACAGAAATACAGGGTATGCTGCAGTGGATTGTAGGAACTGTCCCACCACTGGGGGAATTGAGTTTGTCTTTATTTTTTAAAGGTTTTTATTAAGGTGCAGCCAGAACATTTTGCCTACTGCCTTTCTCTACTAAATTCAGTTTTGTTGCACTGTCTCACTGATGCTTGCAGTAACTGGAAATAGTCTGAGTGTGTGAGCATGTGGGCTGTCACCTCATTGAAATGCTGAGTTCTTGTCATCATTTCTGACATCTTCATGCCTGGATTTCTGCAGAGACAAAAATGCTGTTTGCCTCAGAGTATCTTCCATTGTAATCAGAAAGGAATACGAGAGGGTTCCCTTGCAGTACCAAGTTCCTGTTCTTGCAGCATCCTGCATCCCTAATGGGGCCCGTAGGCAGTACAGGGAGAAATGGACTGCATGCAGTGCCCAGCCGTGGGTACCTGTGTGAATCTGCCTTACATCTCCAGGCCTGTGCTTGCATTTTGGGTGGGCATGTCTCAATAAAATCATACTAATGCCTGAACAGGAACATTTTCCAAGACAGGCTGCCAGGTGGGATAAAATGTGGCTGACTTGCACTTCAGTTAAATGCTTGCAGTGCAAACCTTGCACTCTGCACAAGTGAAAATAAAGAAGTTGATCTAGTCCCTGGTACAGACCTGCCCATAGTGCAGGACCCACATCAGTCACCTTCCGATTTGGAACAGGCACTGTCTGTGCTGAGGGAGGCTCAGGAAAGAAGCAGGAAAGGAGACGGCTGCAGACAATGAGTTCAGTGCCTAGGCAAAGGTAACACTTCATCCAAACAATTGGCAGGGGCTTCTATCTCTTTGTTTCTCCCTTGCCCTTCTTCCTCTCTCTGTATTCCCTGTTCCCTCCTCTCCATGTTTTCTGAGGTTCATCCTGTATCTTTGTGCCTTCCCATCAGATAACAGTGGTGGTGTTTGATTCCTTTGACCTCTGCCCCCCTCCATTACTATTCCATTTGCAGAACTGTCCCCTTAAATTTCTCCTGTGCTCTTTTTCATTCCCCGTCACAGCTTCAGCTGAAGTTTGAACCTCTAATGGTGTTACAGCCAACAAAAATAACCTTCAGGGTTACATTTCCTCCGTGGCAAAGCTGGACAAAGCTCCCAGTGCTTGTGTGGACTGTAAGGCTGGATACTTAGAGTCTGCATCACTGGGGAGAGGGCGCCAGGGGAGCTGTGCCCCCATCCTCTCTGCAGAGCTGTCTGCACGTGGGCACTGCCAGCAAGGGGGGCCCAGCAAGCCTAATACAGTCCATTCCTTATCCTGCACTGGAAGAGGAGAGCTCAACAATTTTTTTCTCCAGGGCATCCTAGTACCAGCCTTCTTCCTGGGGCCCTTGACAGGGACTGAGCCAAAGGGCTCAAAATCTGAGCCTTCTGCCTTCTGCTCCTGGTTAAATTTATTCATAACTGGCCCTCATGGAGATTTGTAAGTACAGGTACAAGCTAAAACTCCTGAAAAGATGTCATTCATTTGATTTCTAACAAATAAATTCCAGATGTTTGCCTCTAACTCCCGTAGTGCTGATATGATCAGCTTGGGCCTCCAGTTGTTCAGCCTTGTGTTAGATGACAGAACAGAGAGTGACATGAATGCTCACCGTTGCCAGTGGTTTGCAGTCAAAGGGACACAAGTGGTTCCAACAATACGAAACTGAGAGAGTTCCAGATGAGACTGGGAGGGTTGTGTTGAGAAAACAGCTGGCTGGCACTGCACTGACTGAACAGCAGTAACTAGATTTAAAAGAAAATAAAAATAATCTTGTATGACAGAAATGCTGGAAATAATGGAACATTTCAGAACAAAAGTATGCTGTCATGTACTGCAAAAAATAGGTCTATACTTATCATAAGGTGTTTCTTGCTGCTCTGTGAAAAGCTTCTTATGTGGGAAACATTGATTTGCATAGTGCTGCTTGCAAAGGCTGTAGCTTAATTCTCAAAGTCAAACTTGGGGGAAGAAGTGTTTTTCCTTGACTGGCAGAGCCAAGAGATTATTCTTACTCTAGAAAAAACATCAAGGCAGTCCCGTGGTAGTCCTGGTAATTCTATATGACCTGCGTGCCATGCAGATTAGAAAAAACCAGAATGGGCTAAAAATACAGAGCAGAATTGCAAAGCAAAGTCATCAGTTAAGCTATTAAATTGCCATAAACACTGAAAAATTCTGTCTTGAAACTTGGTCTGAAGTAGAAATGTAATATGTGCAGTGTGAGTTGTGACACTCATGGCTTCATATTTAGAGTATCAGAAAAATATTTTTCCCAACATGGGCATGTTTCTCTTGTAAAAAATTTAAATTAGTCCTAAAAGTTGTAAGTAGTATTCATTTATGGTACAAACAAGCCATGCTTCACCTCCTTCCCAAAGAGCACGTGGGTAGCAATGGCAGGCCTGTGTTATTTAAGAATGAAGAAGGGCACGAGGCCGGAATACCACTCACAGTTGGTTGGCAGTGTATTTGTTGGATTTGTCTGACAGAGGAGCTCCCAGGAGATCAATTGCTCAGCATTCAGGGCCAGCTGGGCAGAGAGGGAAGGACCCCAAGAGTCACGATGGACCTTAGTTTGTACAAGTGCCCTCTTTAGCTTCCCTTGTGTGGAGCTCAGAAAAGGAGATGTGCAAGGACACAGAATCCGTGCAGTGAATGCTCCAGATAACCTCTTCCACTCGCAGGAAATTGTCAGTTGTGTCACAAAACCACTGCAAATCTTGCTTGCTTCATCTGGAAAGTATTTCTGGGTACAACCTTGTACTGTGGCCTGCAAATTTTGTTGCTCTGTTTTGGTGGGGAACATACTGTGAGTAATTTATGTCTAATGGAGTAGTGGTTTGATGCCACCTCTAATGTGTTCCTGCTGTTTCACATAAGGGAGCTTTTTGTTGGAATATATTTGAAGGTTCTTAAGAAAATTAGATTACAGAATACGACTGGATTAAATTATGTGTCTCATAGTATATTCTGAAGTCACCCAGAGTACGACATATTGGTTCAAATTAAGCCGTGAAGAAAACAATTAGAACTGTGGTGTTCCATGGTAGGTGCTTAGACTGTACATGGTCATGGTTCACAGAGTTAGTCAAAATGTATTCCTGCTGCAACCTATTATTAAAATCATAAATTCAGCACTGGGCAGCACACCATTTGTTTTGTCTTTAGAGGATGAGGACAAAAGAGATGCAGAAAAAGCTGCTAACCACACAAATATGAATGTGGTAAGAACATTGGTCCTGGCTTAAAGGAACATGCAAACACATAAAGCAAGTCAAATGAAACTTCCCAGGATTGAAAAAAGCTTCCATAATCAAGGACACTGTTCTCTTCTGCATCTGTAGTAAGTAATCACAGCCTTATGCTCAAAGTTCACAGAGGAAGAAAAAGAAATCAGGTGATGTATCTGAGTAATAAACTTTTAAAGAGTCAGATCTACATCATTCTTCAGGGAGTTTATAGGTTTACTTTTATTTTTTAATTCTCAAAGTGACCTGTAGTTTTACTGTAGCTTTATTGGAACTGTTGAAAAAGTGAGTCTGGTTTTTCCTTTCTGTTGCTCATATGAGACATTAGACTTTATACTAAAAAACTATTGATCTTTGATACCTAATTTATTTGTAATACCTTATATTTACTGATCCACACAGGCTGTCTTTCCCATTAAACTGGTTTATAGAAATGCAGTATAATTTTAACGTTAAGCAATAGTTTTTCTTTATTCCAGTTCTATGAATTTCCAGCTAAGTTTTGTGTCCTAGAAGTCTGGCTGAGCTCAGAGTCAGGCCATGAAACTACACTAAATTGCATATTTTCATTAATAGAATCTTTCTGTTTGCTTTGGACGTTCTTCCTAGTATTTCGTAGCTTGGGGGGGAAGGCAAAAGAAAATAAATGAGTACAGTTGGTTTTTTACTCAGCTTTGCTGGAGATACAGAGGAGTTTCTCTTCTGCCTGTTGCAGGCAGCTCTGAGGAGCTCTAAGTCCCCACAGTTTGGTCATGCAGATCCAGCGTCCATCCTCCCCAAGGGAGGACACTGAGGCTTGCAAATTAACATTTCCTGCTAAAATTTCTGGTAAAAGCTTCCAGCCAGAGCTATCAGCAGTCTGGATCACTGTCTGGGAAGAAACACTTGGTGCAGGGGAGGAAGAAGGAAATGGTGACTGTGAACTTATTAATGGTGTCGCCAGACAGGACTTTAATGTCTATTTTCTCTTGTTTGTTCTTTGGCATAAAGCTTTCACGCTCTCAACAGAAGGCCCAGGCCCGCTGCATCCTTTCCTTAGGAAAACCAGCAGAGTGAGAAACACATTCTGGATAGTTGCAAAACAGATTAAACAGGCTTGCTTGATGCCAGAATTTGGATCTCGAGGGAGATTGATTTTTGGATAGAGGCCAGTTTTCCTTGCAGCTAATCATGGGGGTTTTGCATAGGCGGACACTACTGAGTTATATAATGAGTAAGTGGAGCCTCTTTCTTTAATGTTGCTCCTTCTTTTAGTTCCTCATTGCTGTCCAAGTGGAATGAGGATGTCGCTGCCTGACTGAAAGGTGCTGTATGAAGCTCTGTTCCATGTGACAGAAGAGCTGCCAGTGCAGAGCTCCAGCACTGGTTCCTACTGTAAAACATTTGTGCCACTCTCAGTTGCAACACCAGACCATTTTAGATGAGCCAGACAAATTTAGGTGTCAATAAAATTGTGCAGAAGGTGGTAGGCACCTGGTGATCCTGGTATTTGAGAAGTGGTTTTTGCTGCTCTAGTCTCGGTTCGGCTCTACTCAAATTTTGCAGTCCTTGCCAGGAGGAGCAGAAAAACCTGCTCATTTCAGAGGCAGCACGTGGTGCTGGTGTTCAGACATCCCCTGTGGAAGGGCCCACTCAAGGGTCTGAGGACTGGTAACCTGAGGAGTCTGATAAAGCTTCTGAGAAAAAATTTTCTGACACCCACTCACATTATAGGGAAGACAAGCACTGTTCTATAATGTCTGTTGAAATGACACATGGAAAGTCCACATCTGCTCAGCCAAATGCACCTTTCAGCCACTGCTGGCTATGTGCTCATAAGTGTTCATGGTTTATACAGCATTTATGCTATGCAGTTTGCAGGTGAACATGTGTTTACAGTAAAGATTTACTCAGTGGTTTTGCATCTTCTCTTGTTACCCCCCCACGTTACAGATCTTTCAAAATCTTTCAAACTTTGTGACTGCAGCAACTCTCTGTGACAAAGCTTCACTGACGCCATGCAACTTTTAAAAGTATTTGATGCAAGTATCTCCAGATGATGTTTCTCTTTCCTGGAAATCTCAAGGTTAAATAATTTATACGAGGTTATTCAACATCTATAGATTATTATCTGGATAATTATGTCCTGTGTACTTTATTTGAGAAATGCAAACATGGTACTTGGAGAGAGTCTATTTGGGCAGTAGGGCAGGATTGCATCTTAAGTGGATATTTGATACGCAGCTGGATTTGTTTCCCAGTTAAGGACTACAATGTCAGAGTGCTTTATGGGCTTCCTTGATGATGGGTTCTTTATTAAAGAGCTGCCTTGTGGGAGACTCCTCTGCTGAGGCCTCAGCTGGCACAGCTTTAATCATCCTGCGAAATTTTACTACGAGTTGGTAACATATTGATTGCTCGTGTGTTTCTAGGGACAAAATCGTGCTGCTGGTATAAAATAATAATTTATTTTATATTAGCAGCATCTTCTTTGGCATATCCAGCAGTTCTTTTGTAAAGGAAATGCTACTCATAGGCAGAAGATGCAGAGATTGCTTTGTATCAAAGATAATAGTATAATTACACAGATTTTTTCATTTAAATGAAAGAAAATGGAGTGTGCCTGCCACAAATCCAGATAGAGTGAAATGATGTCTACAAGAAAACTGGAATGAAAAACTGCTTTGTTGCAGTAAATTCTACTTAATTGCAGTTCTGATTATAATGAAAATCCCACTTTATTAAAGACACGCAGACTCTTAGGGGGATTGGCATAACTCTGAAAAGGTTCTACTCTACTTAAGGAAAAAAACTCGTGATCCCATCCCAGGCGTGTGATATTTAACGAGCCCTGTGGGCTGGCAGAAGCACTGTGTGTTACTGAACCAGAGTCAAGCAGAAAACCAGTGTCAGGTTTCAAACTACCCTGTAGGTCCTCAGGAATGAAGAGGCATCTGTGTTAGAGGCAGCCAGTCACTCATCCCCTCAGCCAGTGGAGTTCCTAGTGGTCAAAAGAAAGGGATCCCCAGGACTCTTAAATCTTTCTGTCTGTTTTCCTTCTTATCAGAAAACCTGAAGTTAGTCTGTTGGATTGGTTATAGCTGTGAACAAGCAAAATCAATGCTAAACCTTAGAGTGGAAAAAAAAGAATGTACAACTGTGAATTTCCTCAAGGTTTTTAAAAAAGACATCTTGAATATGCCTGCAGTCGCAAGTCGACATTTGTTGGAGACAAAGTTCCCTATTTAGAAAAGGTTTGACTGCCAAGAACTCCTCTTGGTTTTCTCAAGTATCAGTTGACAGTTCCACTCAGTCTGAGAAACATGTATTCAATAGACAAAAATACAGTGATGTTTATTATCAGTACTGAACATTTCTCCTTCGCTGTAGTGGCTGCTGTCCCACTGAGTTTGCATTTATTCTACCTGCAAAATCCCATCTCAGAGACAGCACCTTTGCTCAGAGCAGTTCCCAGGCAGGGTACTGGAGAGAGCACGAGGGAGTTTGTGCACCCTGAAGGTTGGCAGAGCACACCTCTTGGACCCTAAAGAATTCTAGCGATGTCCAGCAGGTTCACAGATGCCTGAGTGAAGGTGTGTGTGGCAGATGGCTGGGAGAACAGGGGAGGAGGAGGAGGAGGAGGAGGAGGAGGAGGCAGCTCCATACGGTCACCATCCAGTCTTGGAGGGCTCAACTGGCACGTCCAGGATGCACACTCTACACAGAGGCTGGAGATTTGTAAGATAAAGATAACAGATGGCAGCAGGTGAAAAAAAATTACTGTGGTCAGTAGAGCCCGAACCGTTGTCAGCACAAAAGATGTGTTACTAGTGACAATGAAAAAGCAGGTTTATTCCTTAACAAATGGAGGTTTAGGACAAAAGAGAGATCTTCTAGGAAGCCTAGCAGATCCACTGACTGAATTACGCTATTTTTGGGCTGTACTCTTTTGCTTTGCTTGGTCTGTTTGTGACGATTGCAGTGTTGGTAGATCAAGCCATGAAAAGTTTGTCTGGCATAAAGTAGTTGGAAAACTTCCTGGTAGACTGGAACTTCCTTTTAGTCAGATGAGTCTGTTCAAATCCAGATGGTTCAAAGAAAACTGTTGCTGAAATTCATATTCATAAGGAAAAAACAAAAACTGATCATGGAGTTCTGTTGTGTTCTGGTGCATCTGTAATCAGCTCTGAAATAAAACTAGTAAGTGGTATCCACCAGAAGAAAAGAGAACTAGCTGTTAGATAGGAAACAGATTAGCACTTACTGCTATACTTCAGGACCTTGCAGAATCACAAGAGAGCAAGCAGTTTTAATAATATTAAACAATAGAACTACTGTGCCATGTTTAAGTCTCCCAGAGTGTTGTGCAGCTCAACTGTTAAAATGCAGGCAGGAAGAATTTCCCTTAGGGCCAGAAGAATGTAGTATTTGTACTAAAGTGTCTGCTCAAGTGGGGGGGATGGAAAGTCAGCCACAGCCTGCCTGCAAAATTATTACACCTGAGGCAACAGCAGATGAGTGAGAAGTTCCTTTCCCATTAGACAAAGATGCTGGTAAAGCCAAAGCTGCATTTATTTGTTTGGAGTTATGCGAACCCCGATATATTTAATGCTCTGATTTTGAACACATCTTGGCTGACGACCTGCAAGACTTACAGACCAATTTCTCCTCTGTTGACTTGGCTAGCCTTTGCAGCTGGGTAAAAGTTGCTGCTGCCAACAGATGAGAGAGGATAGCACACTGAAACTTTTATAGCAGTGCTGGCGTATGAGGAGTGAGTTGGTCCCCAGAGCTCAGTTACAGCTCCCCCAGCCACTGGAATAACCAGACTTGTGTCAGCTGAGGGGAAAAGGGGGGAGGAAACAAGCCTCTCAGCCTTCTGGGAGTTGCTAGGCACATTGTTTTTATGTGGCTGCCTTTAAAGCATTTTATGATATAGAGTGTGGCTGGTTCTGATTGCAAAGGGGAAAACGGAGCAGGCTCAGAGTTGGCGGAGTCCAGGGGAAGAGCTCCTGAAACCCAGCAAGCTGCAATACCCACCCAGATGTGCTGTTCAGCTGCCCGTGAGGTGCCATCTCACAGAGGCAATCCTTACTTGCACCTAACCCCGGAGTGCCAGGGATGCCTGACTTTGCAGGATATTTGCTCTGAGGTGCAGGGTATTCTATCTGACCCTTGAATTTTGTCTGAAACAAATAAAACATGGAATTAGGTGCTAGTGCCTTAAAGATTTTTTTTCTTCATCTGAAGCAATTCCGTTTCTGCATGTTGCACATTCTGTTCCTGTTTGAACAGCTGAAAATGTTCATACTACTTTTTTTTGTTTGTTTTTGCATTGATAAAGGCATCCATTTCTGCAACCTATGTATAGCAAACCATTATTATAGGGTTTTAAAAATTCTCCTAAAGTACAGGCCAGATCGTTAAAGCTGCTGTTTTTCTCTTAGGGCAGGATATAACTACAGATGCTCCACAGCATGCCCTCACCACACAGAAATATTTTACTATAGTTTAGTGAGCAGCCCAGGGATTCAATATGGGGAGACCTCACAGCCTCCAGACAAAGTTCTGTGCATATTTGGCCTGAAAGGAGAAGTTCTTGCCAGTACTTTCAGCCAGGAAGTGGGACCTTAATGAAGACCCCAGTGAGCCATCTCAAATCTTAAGATTATGAAGACTTAGGGCACTTTAAATTCTATGCTGGTTGGTCAGAGCAGCATTTGGCAAAATGACAACCACGAGGCGCAGACCAACGTTAAAGTTATTCACATTTGTTGTTGTGGAGTGTGTAATTCACTTTTTTTTCCTCTTCTAAACAGAGAAATAGATGAACTTTCAAGCCGAGTGTACTCGTGCATAACGTGCAGGTCTGAAAAGGGTCTTTGAATCAGGTAGATGCTGCAGCAAATACAACTTGCAGGATTTGAATGGTTTTTGAAATGAGGACTGGTTTCTGTTCAACTTTATTCTCATTGGACAGAAAAGTCAGTGTGGATTAATGAGTAAATGGCTCTCTTTTTCTCACTTGGCTGATGTGTTCCATCCCTTTCTGCTGTGTGATTCATTCAGAGTGAGGACTCTTATGTAAGTATGTAGTGTGAGATTTGCAGAGTCGCTTTGGTGGAGTTGTATCTGCTTAGCTTAGGAACCTACAGGACTGCTGTGATTACCAAGATGTGATATAACTTGTTTGAATTGTCACCAGCATAATTTTGGATTTCAGAAATAAGTGGGCGTTTCCCAGGTATCAGCCTAGCGGTTGATAATTCCCAGTATTGCCAGGGCCTGCTGCTGTAGGTTGGCCAGCAAGCAGGGGCACTGGATACCCTGCCCAGGGGTGCCAGGGCTCAGCATGAGGAGGGCTGGGGCTGTCTCTCTGCCCTGGTGCCTCAGTCCCTCTGAATGTCAGAACAAAACCAGCAACCTCCCTCTTCAAGTTTGAAGATCTGTGCAATTGCTCCATAGGCACGTTAAGTGTAGTGACATTTATTTTATCACTTTAATACCGTATCAGGAGCTAAAAAAGTCCCCCAGTTTGTCAGCATGTTCCATGTAAAAGTTCAGACCTTTACCAGTGGCAGGGACTGCTGACTGGCTTTTCTGCTGCCATTGTACAACGTGACCACAGTGGGCCACTCGTCTGGGCCAGAGGCCATCCAGGCCTTACCACAGTGAGATGGTAACACGAGTCACTTTGGGACAGCACCGTTAATTATTCCCAGCCAAACAGAATGATTCACTTCTGCATGTGCTACGCTTGCAGTCTGATAACCAAAGTTTCCTGTAAAGAATAAGGGGAGAGCTTATAAACAGTAGAAAGTGGGAGTGCTTGGTTACGTCTGAAGTGTGCAAGAAGGCAGCAAGTGTGATTTCCCAACAGCCTTGCTGCAGTCCTCTTCTAACTTGGCTGCTCTTATTGCACTGAGGAAATGCAGTGGGGAACCAGGCCCAAAACACAGACAAACAAACAGACAAATATATATAAGTAGTGGTTGGCATGTGTGGCAAGCTGAACGTACAGCCAAAAACCAGCTGTGCCTGGGAGAACCCCGGTGGAGCTGGGGTGGCCTTTGTGTTCAGCGCTGTGTGCCAGCACTCCCGTAAAGCAGTCCCAGTCCCACCCTGGTGTAAATTCCTTGGGAGCCTTCCTCAAGACCCGGGTTAACTCAAAAATTTCCCCCAGGCTGAGTAATGGAAGAGGGGCTGGATTTTGGAGCAGTAAAGGTGCTGTCAGTTCACTGGGAATAAGAAAGTGAGTCCCGTGGCTGGTTACACGCCCAGAGAGAAGGGCCAGCAGCCTGACGTGAGAGCTGTGGCGACTCATTACACTCTATAAAGCTTTTCTTCTCACAAAAACTGCAAGCTGTCAAAATTGTGTGTTGCTAATGATGTGAATCAGAGGCCAGAGTTTGGCTCTCAAGAGCTCATTTATGTACAACTGGTTCAAAAACATGTACTAAAACTTGAGAAACAGATTAAGAAAACAGAGGGTGTGTTACCCATCACTTACTCTGTGCTGTATTGTTACATGGCAGCACTGCAGGTAATTCTTCTAGGAATCAATTTAAACCAGGAAATAGATAAAAGGAAAACTGTGCTGGAACAAAACATTGGGTGATCTGCAGGCCTTGTGACATAGATATAAATCTGTATTGTTTCGCTGAGAGAGATGCATCAGTGAGAACACGATTTAGATTAATCTAAATGCTAGATTTTATCAAAGCACTGAGTCAGAATGCTACATTATGAGTTCAGAGTCTGTGACATTTGTCTACATCTTATATGAAGCAGAAATAGGAAAAAATATCAAGGGCTGAAATTAACAGCTTTCATCTAGGTTGAAGAGCAGTTTTGGTAAATTTTAATTGCCTTTCAGAGCTCATTTCTTTGTGCTTCAGCAAAGAATAAACAGACTCTGTACAGCACAGGGTCTTTGAAGGCCAAGTTTACCTTTTTCCTTGAATCTATTGAGCAAGGACAGAAACCTTGGACACTTTGTTCTCTCTTATTCTTTATTCAAACTGTTGTGGCCTCCAAACAACAAAAGAAGGTGCTGCACAGACCCAGACTCCATTTCATTTACACTGAAGTAAATCCAGCATATTTTCCTCGTATTTGGTGGAATTGCTTGGATTTCTCTGTTTCTAACCAGGTTGGAATTCAGGCCGTGGACTGTAAAATTCATTTTATGCTCTGTACAGTTGTGCCTGTTAGGAAGATCTGCTCAGACAGCATTTTATGTTACTTGTTCCAATGTTGAGCTGGTAACAAAAGAGTGCTGTCAAAGTCTGCAAGGAAGGCATGATCAGTGGTGTTCAGTGTCTAGCAGAAAGTGCATGGAAAATAGGAACCTGAGCCTTAGGTCATCTACCTAGGTGCATTTCCTCTGAGAAAGAAATAGGTAAATGAACATCGATTGGATTAGTATTCATGGACTTCGGAAAGTGATAAAGGTTATTATAAGCAAAGAAAAATGTGAATTGTGAACACCTGATCCTGAGCTTGGAGACTTTTCTTGCCCAGAAGTAAGAGCTACAATGAGTCACAAAGCCCCTCTCTGCTGAGGAGGTGGCACCATGCTAGTATGACCTGGCTGGACAAGATCTTGCACCTTGTCATGCCAGCTGGTAGGAAATTGTTTATTTCCCACCCTTCAGCATCCAGGAGGATTTGGCTGAGGTTTCTGAGAAAGTATATAATCATGCAGAATTCAAATTTCTGTAGCAAATAAAACCTGAATCAATAAAAGTTTAAGATGTGGTATAAATCTATGAGTTCATTTGAGCTTTTGTTTTCTGGGGTGATAAATCTATGCTTAAAATGGTAGGTTAAGAGAAAGAATTTTCTTTCCTTTGTGAAATAAGTCTCTTTTTTTCTTAGAATTATGGAAATTCAGTTTATGTTAACAGTCCTATGGCTTCCAGCATATCTTGATGATGAAGACTGTTGAATCTTACTGTGATGAGTCAACCCATGCAGATTCATATCATGTACCTAAATTTTTGGTGGTGTCTTAAAACATCGATCTGAGGAAAATGATGAATTTTGCTGGCCGTATTCCATTAGGACCAGCAGTGAAGTCATATGTCTGATCATTGTAGCTATTTGTCATGTATTACAGTGAGTCAGAGATTCTCACTGCCCGCCCACTGCACGCAGGTGTAGCCCTCCAGCAGCAGCTTCCATCCTCAGTCCATTCAGCAAAGTCATGGCACCTCTTTGTTCAAGCGAGTTGCAGGCAGAGGAAGCCGTGCTCACCTGGAAAAGGCGAGAGGAGCAGCAGGAGCAGAAGTGCTCCCAGCTGCCCTGTAGGGAGGGCTGCTATCAGTGAGGCCAGGAATGTGCATGGAATGGTCAGAGCAGGAGTCATTCCTGTCACCAGCACAGCTCCTGCTGTGGCAGAAAGGAAGGGATGGAGCCCTGTGGATGCCAGGGGAGCGTTGCTGCTCCCCACCAGCCCCTCTCATGGGTGGGCAGTGCTGCAGCAGCCGCTCTGCCGAGGGTTGCCTTGGGCTGCACAGGGCTCTGCTTTAAAACATGCCACAAAAACTCCAGCAAAGAGGCGCCCTAAGAAAATCAGCCTCCAGAAGGAGCGCATTTGTGCCTCCATAGCATGGAAGCGTGGAAGTTAATAGCCAAAGGACTTTTTGGGAGCTGATTCTGCTCAAAATTTTGGTGTGCTCTCCTCTCCAAGGGTAAGAGACATTTTGGAGAAAGCCAGGGTACTCCACTTCCAGCAAACAGGAGAGCTGCGGGCTGCAAAGATCTGTCCCTGTAACCAGCCAGGCAATTTTTCACCAAAGGGAGCATGTGAATCAAGCTGGCTCTATGTCCACCCTTTTTTCCTTTCTGCATTTATTCATTGAGCAAGTTCATTTCAAGTTTTTCTAGCTGTAGGAAGAAAGCAAAAACAATCCAGCAGTGATGAACAGACCATTCCTGTAGATTCTGTTCTGGTAAAATATGAAGAATGACTCACAGAAAGAAGTACTTTGCCAGGTTATGTCGGGTCAACACCGAGTTTGTTGTTCTTTAATCAGATCAGTCTCAGTTGTGTAGGTCTGTGTTTTTAAAGCTTATTTCACTTGTTTTTGTTTACCCAACGTTCACTTTTCTCAGGGCACTGGAAACATGAACTATTTCTATCAGCAATTTCAGTGTTTGCAATGTAGCTGCTACAACACAGATCATTTCTGGCGAGTGCTGAGCTGCTCACAGCAGTCAGTGGATGACCTTCCCCATTGACAGCTGTCAATCACCTACAGCTCAGGCCATTGCCTTGGGATGAATCCCACTTTGTGCCAGGGCTGGAGCTAGTTCCACAGGACAGAAAATACAGTGTTCAAATAAGAAAGGCAGATTTGAGGGGAAATAAGTGCCACCAGCAGTAGTTCAGGGGTCAGAGAGCGCAAAATGGCTGCGGTTGCTGTGCGTGCTCCTGAAGAGCCGCAGTCACACACGCCGCACTTACGGACTGTGCGTCAGCAGCTCTTTGGCAACAGACCCAGCTCTATCACAGTCAGTTCCAGGAACCCACAACTAGTCCTACCTCTGTCTTCTCAGACACTCTTCCCAATCAGTGCCTGCCTGGAAGGCTGTCACATGCCTAAGTCGTGTCTGCCAATCTGAAAATGTACTTGGGCTTTCCAGCTAGGAAAGAAATTCCAAGGAGGAAGTAGAAAAAGGTGTGAGTGGATAAAGATGTGTTTGTGCAGTTACTATACATGAGAGCTTTGGCTGTGTTTGGTTTCGTTCTAAGCTTGCAGCATTAGAGGTATTTTTAAAGCTCATTTAGTTCAGTGACAGTTGAGAGTTTCTGCTAATCCTTGCTGGAGCCTTGATATCTGACACAATACTTAATCTGCATGTTACTTCTCAGGGCTACCTGCAGTCACAAAAAGTTTAAATGATTAATCAAGTTATTTGAACAGATTTCAACAGCATTAAGAATTAACTGGAGTTCACCAAATTTTCCAGCTGAGATGCAGACCAAGGCTTTGATTCTACTCAGGACAGTGAGTTAATGTGTAACTAGACAGGTTATCTCATTTGGTCACTTCTTGTGACTTAGGCTTAAATGGTGCATAGACAGATATTTTCAGTGCAGCAATAGCCACAGATTTCTGGCAGAAAACTGTTTTTCAGGCTCACTATTTTAAATCCTTTGATGACCATTCACAAACTTCTTACAAGAAAGAAGCATCTGAAAAGCAGTTACTGGCCATACTGTGTTTATCTTGTTTGTTAAAATTCCCCTTGGGCTGGGACTGATAGTCCCAGGGTGCACTGGCTGGTAGATGGGTTTTGCATCCCCCCAGATGCCAGTGAAGTTCAGCTCTGGATCTGAACCCTCCAGCTCAGGCCATGGCCCGGTGACAGGGAACACTTACAGTTTTATGCTGGCAGGTGCAGTGTACAAAAAACACTTCAAGGTTTGATTTGAAATACAGTTCTGGTCAGAGAAGGCACTGTAAAAAGGCATCTTTTACTCAATTGACATGCTCCCTCCATGTCCTTCAGGCACTTCTGCTGATTGTACTGATTCAGGACGAGTGGTTACTACTGTCAGTGCTGCCAAACCAGTAACACTGGTGCAAAGAGCTGGATTCCCTCCTGCTATGTGCATTATCAGCAAAAGTCCTTGCTGTTTTGTAGTGCAGATTTTGAATAATTGGATGATGTACCATGGGGGAGAGTAAAGCAGCTTGAGTTTTCCAACTGAAGAGAGATTTTTTGGTCTCAAAATCAGGGGGGAAAAAAAAGACTGTAAAGTGTTTAAACTAAGCCGAACTGACTAGAATGGCTGAGTAAATCTGAAACCCCTCCATGTCATTTTAACATCAGCTCTTAAAGGCCCACTTAAGCAAGACAGGCAAACTCTGGTTCCTGGCATGCTTTTGTAGGCACTATGTTGCCATTTTTCCTTGACTCGTGTTTCTTGCTTATTTAATGTTGCAGTGATGACTTCCAAGTTGATAAATAAATAAAATCACAAATGAGATACTCTTAGGGCTGAGCAACAGAGCATTAAGGTCATAGAAGGAGGGGAGCATGCAATTCTAAAAGATTTTTCTGTGGGATGTGCTGATGATTCTTTAATACTACTTATTGGGAAAATTATGGGCTGCGAAGCAATAAATCTGATCTTCATGTGTGGTTTTAATTTTGAAAAAGAGCAATGTGAAAATGCCACCTTTGTGCTCAACAGCCCTTTTTTTTTTTAACATTTCAGTCCAGAGATGCCTTATATTTACTGCATTGCCAAAGATTATTTTCTTCTGATTTCCTACTCCATTTACTTTTGAAGAGTCTTTGTGACTCCAAGGACCATTGGTTGGCCTTTGTTTCCGATTTTGAGTTGGGAACATTGTTATTCCTGCTTTTTAGGTTTTATTTCTGGGACAAGAGTTGAAGAATATTTAAGTACACTGGAAGTGCTGGCACTTGCCTGGTGGGGATTCCCAAAGAACTGAACTTATGTAATCCTATTAGAGTCTCCCTCTGGATTTATGTGTTTAACTCCTTTATAAGTAGTCTCACACCAAATGAAGAGTCATTCGCGTTGAAGTTTGATTAATGACGAATCATATAAAAGAGTAGCAGTTGTGATAAACAGCACTTGTGGTCATTGCCCTCCTTCCCACGAAGGGACAAGTGATGGGGAAGGATCCTGGCTCAGATGGTGCATCCTAAACTGAACTGTGTCACTTGAACAGAACCTAATGTGGGAATCACCCATGTGCCAAAAGCATGTGCCATATGACAGCATTTTTGCAGGGTTTTTCGAAGCAAAGCTGCATGCTGAGCACATGCTTCATCCCAAAAATCCCTGAGTTCTGGAACCTGCCCTGGAGGGGTTGGGCGGGCAGCAGGGAATGCTGCAAAATGCTCTTGGAGAAATGAAATCAGTGTGTTTCTGTAGCACCCCTGGGCACCTGTTACATGTGAAGTTCTAAGAGAAGAGTTACGTATTTTTGCATTTCTCTCAGAGCTTTAATGCTTTCTTGGACTTTAAAAGAAGCAAGTTTTAACACTTCCACATTTTGCAGAACAGCTGGAGTGATACAGAGGATACAGAAAAATAACAATCTGTCTCCCAGACTCTCATGACTAATCTGTTAGTTTACATTTAAAATAACAATAAAAAATTACTTGAGTACTAGCTTGTTATTTCTAACTTAATGCAGCTTAGCATATAAACTTACAAAACCAGAATAAGACCCTCATGAAGAAGCAGCCTCATAATGGCAGCAGTATATCCCCCAGACAGTGGTAGATAAGAGAGATAACAGACCTAATTTTTCTTCTTGCTTAGGAACAATGCATTAATAAGTTCCCTTCTTATTTCTTCTAGGCACCAGTAACAGATGTGCAGTTTGGCCCTATGAGACTTCATCAAGATCAACTTCAGGTAACACAGCAGTTCAAACTGAAGTCTTGAAATATCACAGATGTTAGCTTAAAATTTATGACTGGAATTTTCCAGATTATGGAGATCTTCACAGAGAATTGTGCTCAAGAGAAAATGTGCACGTAACAGATTTTTATCATGACATTCTACGTGGTATCCTTAAATCCCTGCCTGTTTTCTCCAACGAGCTCTCAGCTCACAGAGCTATCTGTTCTTTCTGCTATCAGTTACCTTGTAATCAATTTAGTTTGTGCCTCATTTTTTATTTTATTGGTAGTCAAATTCTTAATCAAAATCTCATCAAACTGATACTAAGCCAACCAAACCTGCAGTATCATTACAAAAGATATGAAGTGAGCTTGGCAAAATTTATCTTTTTTTGCTATTCATTACTGACTGACAATAATTAATCCTCTTTTATCCCTTTAATCATAAAGGGTTAATGTCATTTTCCCCCTCATTTTGCCTGGGATGGACATGAGGTTTGAAGATGTAGGACTCCTTTGGACATCCTTTGGAAATTCTCCCATATCCCAAGGTTTACTGAACCATTAATCATCCAAGATGTTCCTCAGTCAGTAATTGCAAAATTCCTCAGTAGAGGCAATCTGGACCTAATAATTTGAAAATGTCTGTCTTCAGAACTGCAGTTCAACATCTTCCTGAGCTATCGTAAGAACAGCAGTGTCATCAAAAATCAGATCTTAGGGCATCCTCATTCAGCTGTTCTCCAAGTAAAATCAGAATGGTCATTGAGTGTTTCTGTCCCCTGTATTGTTATTAATGACTGTATCACTTTTGGCCAGTCATAGACCACTGTGAAATGCTACTGATTTATCCTGGTAAGAATAGCTGGCAGGTGTGAGGGAAGATGGTAGGCAACATCACATTTTTGCCAGAGTCAATCATACAACTCAGATCTGCTGACTTTCTGTGCTGTTGCTGAAACCCATTCTTCCCCTCTTAAGGAGTGTTATCAATTAACTTCACTAAATTTAGCCCAAACTATGACATGTTTTTGCAAACAGTTTTGCAGGTTGCTATAAAAGGAACCTGAACTGAATATGTGCAAAGTCCTTCATTCTTACAAAAATATGCAGTACTTGGAAATGTTAAGATTTACTGGTGGACATTTCACCAGGCTGGTCCAAAGTGTAACAGCACTGGAGTTCCTAAAATCACCCAGAAGATGAACAGCAGTGGGATGTGATGTGAGTTACACGGGCTTCACTTTGCCTGACCAAAGCACATATCTGAGTGTGGTTTGATTAAACTACTGCAAGATTGGTGTCTTGGGACAATAGACCAAATGCTGGCTTAGTTATCCATTTTTCCCAAAAGGCTGCATGTGCTGAGCCATCCCCAAAATCGATGCAACATAGATCTGTAGTCTGCCAGGCTGCATTCTTTCAGGCAAGAGAAGTTTTCTTCTGCAAAACATTATCCTGATGCGAAGCGCAGTCACATCAGTGAGAGTCTTCCTTAGCAGACTTTGTTCATCTTCTGCACTGTATTAAATCCTGGAATTGGAAATACATTTTAAAGGAATTGGGCCTTATCATACTTTCAGTCTATAGGCATTGTGTTGATTTTAAAAAGGCTCAGAGAGATTAGTTACTGGCCATTACACGGCGAGTTAGGACAGAGCAAATACTGGCTCATAGGTCTGACCTCCACTTCTGGATTTCAGCTACAATAATCTCCTTCTGTGATATAAATCCCGTGGCAGGCTTTGTGTAGGAGTCACGCAGGGACTCCGTATACAGAGGTACTGCTTATGATTTCAGTCTGGCATGAGTTCCTTTTGACCAGCCTGTCCTGAATATCCAGAAACCCCACAGAGTGGGCAGCAGCCACTACTTAGGGGAATTAGGATGGGATGGAAAGAAAAGCACATTTTTCATCATGCCATTGAAGCAGCATTAAATACTGATTCACACGAGGTGAACCATGGCTTTTTTTTTGTTTTACCTTTTCTGAATGTGATCCTGGAAAGAAAAATAAACTCAAGAAAAAGGTTGCATGTGAGACAGTTTCATTGAAGTGGACTCACTGTTGGTTCATGCACACTGCCTGAAACACAGGCATCCTGTCTCAGCTGGTTGCCTAAGCTCTTTTTGAAGATAATGACAAGAGAGACAGTTCCAAAACTTGTTTTTTCCCATGTGGATAGGCAAGGCTCTGGCAGCCTGTTTCAGCACTTGAAACACCTCTGTATACGGACTACTATAAAAAAGCAGTGGTCTGTAGAGAGCAATACTGTTGAAAACAATGGATTAAGCCTCAAAAGCGGCTTTAAAAAACACGTTAAGAAGAGGGAAAAGTCACAGAATCTACTGTAAGTGTAAGATTTGTTGGTGATGATGCACTGCCTGTGTTTGCCTCAGGTACTTTTAGTGTTTGCTGAGGAAGACGACCAGAGTAACGGGTTCCGCTGGGCGTGCGACAAGGCTGGATTCCGGTGTAACATTGCCAGGACACCTCAGTCTGCACTCGAATCTTTTCTAGATAAGCACCATGACATTATCATTATCGACCATAGGCATTCCAGATACTTTGATGCAGAGGCGTTATGCAGGTAAGCACTGTTTCAGTCTAATTAATGCTTAACAATGCAGTTAACACATCATCAAAGTTTCTTTGCTTTTGTATGACTTTTTATAAACTCTATCCATCATTGATTTTTTTGGTTTTGGACAGGTGTGCACTGGCAGCATCAAATGATGTTACCTCAGTGCTTTACATCTGATAGCTGCAGCATTTTTGGTTGTGTGCTAGAGTCCCTGAAGCTCAATCTGGCTTGGAGCCACAGCACACAAATTTGTTGCCATAGCGAACTGTTAGGGGTTTTTTTGGTTTTCTTTTGTTGTTTGGGTTTTTTTTTTTCAAATACCTGGTTCTTTCTTTTCACACTAAATCAACTGCAAAGATAGCATGTGCCACCAAGCACTTTAATTAATTCATTCATTCACTTCATTTATGTTCTAATTATTTTGCAACGTCCCTTGCTGTTGAATGACTCCTAGCACAAGCAGGCAGTGTTTGGTGTGCACGTTTCCATATCTACAACATCTGAAAATACGTTATGAAGAGCAGAATTGCAAGCAGATTCCAAAAATAATTTTAAAAACTGCCGTAAAGTATGAAAAAGGGAGAAAAGGATTAGCCTTTGTGAGTCTCTCCACAGAGACAGGACAGGCAGCAGTGCCTTGCTCCAGTGACTTTGCAGTGGAATCGTCTGTGGGGTGGGGTGGCGGGGCCAGGGTGTGCCCCGGGGGGCTGTGCTGGGGCAAAGGCTCTTCCTGCTGGACTGAAGGAAGTGGATGGGATCTTTGGCAGGCCAAGAGGAGGCAGCAGCGCTGTTCCCCTTGTTCCATTTTTACCAATCTGTCCCAGAATTCAGTAAAATGCACCTAAAATGAGCGAGGCCAAGCCCTTCAAACAAGTCCATTATATGCTGTTTCAGAGAGGATATTTTTTGCCATCCCCCCACTGAGAGTATTTGAGTTGTAGATTAATCTATTTTCATGGAGTCTCGGATATAATTTATTCTCTTTTCTTAGCAGCAGGCTTGGGATTTGACTTCTGGCTTGTCGTTAAATGATTTAAAAGAGAGATTTTAAGAAAATAGCTGTGTGAAGATTCTGTAAAGTCGTGTTTTCTGAAATGGGAACTTTAAAAAAATGTGAATGGTTTGCTTTTTATTTAAAGGTCTATCAGAACAACGAAAGCTTCAGAAAATACAGTCATTATTTGTGTAGTACAAAGGTAAATATTCATATCTTTACTTTCCTATGTGATCAAAACCGTAAATCTTATAACTGTAAAAGTAAACACTACATTAAAAACCTGAATAAGAGCTTCTTACTGTGCTAATAATAATGTGCTGTACCACAGTTTTTACTATCCTTGGCCATAGGATTGGGACAGAAATTGGTTTTTTGATTTCTGTTTTTTACCAGAGTCTCACTTTGGGTTTTGTTTTGGGTTCCTCCTCCTGCTCCCCCCACATCGCTGAAGGCTTTCTGAGTATATTTCAAACAACTTCTGCAACATCCTGTACAAAATTGTCTCACATATCTGTGTTTTGAACCTTTCTTGATCTGCCTTTCAATATGATTAATCTCAGCAAAAACCAGAGATCTGCTGAGTATGAAAAACTATATAGAACAATTTGATCAGTACAAAGTATCATCTGACTACAGAAGTTTTAAAAGCAAAAGAGATTATGACAACCCAGTAAAGAACTACATATGCTATTCCCCTCCTTCTCCTTTGAAAACATTACTAATACATCGTAAAATAATGTAAAACTAAAAACAAACAAACAAAAAACCCCCAGTATATTTAATGAAATGAAGTAACTGAAAGATAATTTCCTCAAAGTATAATTTGGGAATGGCTATTTCTCAGAAAACATTAATTCTGAAAAGCAATTCTGAGGTGTTGAAATTTCCCATTAAAAATATACCACCATCTCTACCAAAACAAAAGACCCTAATTAAACATTTCAAGATCTAAAACTTCATGCATAAATAAAAGCTATTGTGCCATCTGCTAAACATGACCAGCTTCAATCTGCTTATTGACAGAAACTTCACGTGATGGCCTTTCTTCCAGATTCCAGCCATACATTCACATATGTTGAAGTGTCTTTTATCAGTTAGTAGGGCCAGATTATTCAGATACTTCATGTGGGAATGTGTCCCAAATGTGACTTGCTAGAAGGCAGTGGGCAAGCAACACTAGAAAATCCATCCTCGTTCAGGCACCTTGAGTTGCCCGTCTGAGATTTGACACGCTCAGATAACAAGTAATTTCTTAAAGCTTTGGCCTGTGTAGACTTTCAAGTGCATTTCTGACTAATGACAGCATGAACAACAAGGATCCAGTGCAGAAAAGGGAGGAATAGTCCAACGACCTAACTCATTATTTGGTTTCCTTGAAGCATTAGGGTTTTTTTTAAGTAAGCAGCTCATTCATTACATGCATGAAGGAAAATAATGTTTTGGCTTATCCATGCCAAAGAGGAAAGCTTATTAAAAATACAATAAATATGTTTTATTCCTAGATCCTGCAAGGATCTAGCAGTATTGGCCTCAGTGTGACATCTGGGGTACAAGTAGATCGATGGATTGTGAAATTTGGTCTGAGTTGATTACAAAAATAATCCCTGACTTATCCTCCTTGTTCCAAAGGCACACTGATCGTGAAGAGTCATCAATATTGCCCCTGATCTCTGCTGGCTTCACAAGGGTATGTGCTGTACTCGGCGGGCTTGCTCTGACATTGCAAAATTGTCATGCAAGAAACTCTCCAGAAGTTTGGCTGTCAGTCACCATTTGTGTCAGTGACCCCACCTGTAGATCTTTTTTGTGCTGCTCATTTTTCGATGTCCCAGTTCTGAACACCGACATGACACTCTTGGGAACACAAGAGACTTTCCTACTTCATGTGTTTATTTCAGATTAAATACGTGATCCTTTCCTTGAAAAGCTGACATTGGCAAAATTGATTGGTGGCTGTGGCAGAGCCGGAGAGCAGCTTGCAATGAGCAACAGAATGTGCTGTGGGAAATTTCTTCTATCAAATGCCAATTCCCATCTGTAAACAGGCTTCAGATGCTGTCAAGTGCCATTAGCTATTGTTTGGAGGCACCTGAAAAGTATTACAATGAATCTGTTCCTTGGCAACTATTCCAGCTAAGCAGAAAAGGTGCTTATCTGAGTGTCAGTTCAGTGGGTTCCTTATTGCCTTCAGCTGGCAGTGGAACGAGGATGGGCCTGATTTAGAGTGCAGTTCAGAGTATTTGGTTGTGTGCTCACCAGATTTTTGCTGTCCCATCACATTCCATTTGCGCCCATCTGCTTAATTCTGGTAAGGTCCCAAACCAGGAAATGCTGCAGCCTGAAGATAATGGCATTTATATGAACAGAGTCATTCCAGTGGGCACATAAGTAATTCAGCACGGGTTCTGAATTATTTATTCAGAATAATCAGGCTCAGAGCCTTGGAGATGGGGCTAATGGCAAAGCATAGAAAATTTTGTTTAGCAGCTTTGATTTTGGTGGCTTACCTGTGATAATCAATCTTCCCTTCCAAACTATCCATGTCCATGGCAGCTTAGTGTGAAAAAGGATTTAACATTCAGGCTCATACCTGGTAAATATGAAATGTTTTTTTAAAAAGTGAAAGATACTGAGATCATTGCTGTAAAAGCCCCGAAGTCAGTAAAATTATATTTGACAGGAGATTTTGCTTTCATCTGTATAGACAATTTGGGGTATTAGCAACTGGAAACTCATAATAATTTCAAATTTTAATTACTTGAGCCCCAACAATTTTTTCAGTGTTATTTTAAATAAGTAGGATGCAAGCTAAAATTAGATTTTTTACAAATACATTGATCCTGCTGACAATCACAGAGAATAAACAGGTTGGTTGAACCCCATTGCCATGAGGATCTGTCACCTTTTCAAAATGCAGTAACCTGAACAGTTTTGCTAGTGCCAAGGAATAATCTTCTCCCATTGCTCATGTCCCAACATGTTCATTTTTGGCATATCTACTCCTTTTTTGATCCTTTAGCAAGCAAAAGAAAACAGAGCTTCAAATCCTTGCAGACAGGAATGCGTATTAATGAAATATTTCTAACCTTTTATTTGCAGAGATACGTAGAAAATTCTAGTAGAATGGCCTGTTACAATGAATTGATTCAGCTGAAGTTTGGACAGGTGCAGGCACAATTCAAACTAAGGTAATTTTACCAATAACATTATCAACAAAAAAGTTCCAATTCAGCCACATCCTTAATAGAGTCTTTATTTTAATGTGCAGTTGTTAATTATAGAATGTCAGTTCCCTGAAGAAAATACATTAATTGTTAAAGCGCACCATTATTCAGTATGGAGTCGTAATACTTTATTATCATATATAAGAAGAATTAAGTGGATAAAAATTTTTTGATGCCTTTTTCTTTTTTTCTCCAGGGCATGTAATTCATTATTTACAGCATTAGAGAAAAGTCAAGAAGCCATTGAGATCACAAGTGAAGACCATGTAATACAGGTTTGTTCCAGTCATAAGTACAGAAAATTGCTCTGTATTTTATTTCGTCTATGATTACACTTACTCTTTCTTACAGCACAAGAATCTAATCTAACTTAATGGTTCTAAAAGATTCAAGTGGGTTTAGCTGTAGAGTAGCATTTTCTCAGAATTTAAAAGTATCTTGCATAAATCAAACAAATTTTAAGGGAGATTGTTTTTTCTGAATGAATAAGGATTTACTCTCTTGGTTTTGTTCATTGTTTTGATTCTTTATCTCTGTTACTCATTTTTTCTCTATACCAAGAATGAATGCAGGCACGGGCTTATATGCATTCTTTTCCAAAAATATTGTATGTTAATTTGATGCTCCTTAAAATCCAATGGATGTTCTATTTAAATAATTTTACTTTTTCTTTTCTAAAATCTGATACTGTTTGATGTATCAGAATTTTTGGGCCAACTGTTTTTGAATGTAATCCTCTCTTAGAAATTTTTTTTTAAAACAGGGAAAAGAAATTGTGCTTAGGTTTGCAGTTCTAAAAACCATCATCTTTTTAAAGGAGTTATGAAACGGTGAGGAGTGATTTTATTATCAGTAAAGAGCTTGTGTCTAAGCCTCTGGGAATTATAACATGCATACAAATTGTATCTTCTTGACCCAAATCTTGGCAATGGCAACTTCACTGAAGGATGTGCCTTCTTCATCCCTTTTACAAACATAACAGAACGCATCCTGAAGTTGTTTTGAATACGTTTTTATCAGACGCAATTTTGTCCCTCTGCTGACAGCCCCAGAGTATGAGAGAGCTGACACCAAAACTGCAGTGAGAGGCAACATTCACTTTAGGGAGAAACTGCTTTATTGAATTCCACTTCTTCCACTCTGCCTGGCTGGACAGGGGAACAGTGATGGTTGGCCCTTAGGCAGAATAAGATGATGGATTTGCCAGGAGATACTGTCAATATTCCATGGTATCCCACCATCCAGTTTGTGATTTTTAGGAACACTGAGGTAGGTTTGAGGTTTATTGGTTTGGGAACTGACAGAGCCCATTTTTCAGGAATTTATGTTGTCTGTCTAAACTCTGTGGATATGTGATACTCAGCTGTTTGCATAATTTCCCTCTCTTTGCTGACATGCACACGGTCTGCACAGCTATTCTGGCGTGGAAATTCCTGGTTTGCTTCACAAAGAAAAAAAATGTGAGCATCTCTCTCAGGAATAGTACATGCAGACATGTATTTCAGGCTGGGAAAGAGATCTCCTGGTTAAACAAATAAAAAGAAGGGATTATCTTGTGCTTTAAATATACTGTTGAATGGGTATTTGTTTGTTTTTATTTCACAGTACGTCAATCCTGCTTTTGAAACAATGATGGGCTATCAAATAGGTGAACTAATAGAAAAGGAATTAACAGAAGTGCCTATAAATGAAAAAAAAGCTGATTTCCTGGATACTATTAATTCCTGCATAAAGATAGGAAAGGTGAGTAGTGGCATTGTATCACTTTTATTTGCTACCTGTCAAGGTTATTGTGGTCCAGCAGTGACACACATTGTGACTTGGAGCTTCACAGACACGTAGCATTTGCAACTTACTTAAAACAAGAACAGGAAGTTAAAAAATGTTCATTTTGTTAAGGCCTTCTTTCTCTTTTCTTGCTTGGTAGAGGTACTTGCTTTACAAAAATAAGTGACTTGCTGCATTTCTTTATAATTTATGCTGTTTGTAGCAAATGGTGTGGGAGTACCGATGAAAAATGAGACGGATGCACATGTTATCTGGTGCTGTGTAAATGAGAAAAGTACCATATTGAACTATTTCACCATGAAATGGGGAAGCTGATTTGCAAGTTCAGACTGCAAAAATACCAAGGAGACATTTGCAATATCACTTGGAAGTGATAGGCAGTGTCAGCTGCCACCTGCCAATCTGTTTAATTCCCTAATGGCATGGGAGCTGTCGAATGGATTTCCATTAGAAATGTTCCTTGCGCCGGGATGAGCTGGTTCCTGATGTCACTGAGCATGACATGCTGCCTTGTAGGAGGAGATCACGGAGGCTGCACAGAGAGATTTGGGATTTGGGAATGGGGTGTGTTTGATGCTGTGCCATGGCTCGGGCTGGGGGTCAGGAGAGCTGGCTGGGTCACTGGGACCCTCCGTGGGAAGCAGCACGAGGTGGCACAGGGCAGGGAGGTGCCAGAGTGAATCGTGGCACGCCGGGATGCAAAAGCACAAATGCAGGGTGTGGTGAGTCCTGCTCTGTAGGTCAGGGTGCTGGCACAGCGACAAAACCTGGGTGCAGATTCCACGAGCATTTCAGGGAGAATATGTTGCCCATTCCCACGTGTGTTGGCCTGCTGGAAGAGATCCCAGCAACAATAGTTTGGATTATGGTGCTTCACACCTCTGCTGCCTGGCTGAGGTTATTTCAGTAAATAAATAGAATCAGTTGTGTAAAACAAAACTGATGTTAGGAGGGAGTGTTTATTAAGTTCCAATTCAAATACATTAGACGTGTCAGGCCTTAAATCCACGCCATCAGTTCTCAAGATATGAAGTGAAAAATCTTTAAATATTTCAGTGGGCTGATAAAAATTTCATTAGTAACAGAAATATATTTTACTCTATGAAGGATAGAAATCTAAATCTAATTCATCCCCTTCCTTGTACTAATTTTACTCCTGACTGCGTGACTTCAGCAGTGAGGGCTGATGAAATACTGCCTACTTAAACCTGTCTGTCTGGAACAGCTTAAGCTGTTTTAGGTGGATATATTCTGTTTGCAGGTGTTTTGTGTTCCCCCTTGGAATGTTTTATAATATGTAATCTATGCAACCTTACACTTATATATGAATATAAAAATGAATTGCCAATTAAATTATTACAGGAAGCATTTGCAAGTAGAGGTTAATTGTGAGGAACAGCCTTCGAAATACTTGCAGTTTTGAGATCATTTTTGTCAAGGTATTACAGCATTTTCAGAGGTGTCTGAGTTACCTGGGTCATTCTGACGTGGTCTGTGTGTAGTTTTCAGGCTTGTGATTTCTTTATAGCCTAAATTTAAAAGACTACACTACAATAGGCCATATTTTGGCTGCTATAGGTTACAGCACATCAAAAAAAGGGAACTGTCTGCTGCTGTGACATTCTCCTGTCTAGAGGTTTGACTGTTCTGTTTTGAACAAATGTGGTACTATACTAACATAGAAATAAAAATTATAGAAGGCAAGTTTTTCTGATCTTTGGAAAAACCTAAGCTGCATGAAATTTCTCTCTTGTCTTTAAATGGAGTTCAGGAAGATGGACTCTTGCAGCATTTCACCTCTTGTGCTGACAGGCATAGTGCTGTGAGCAAGTTCAGTATATTCAAACAGAACTTCAAAGGTGTTATGCTCAAAAATTGGTAATTGCATGATACATAGGAATTCTTGGGTCAGGATGTTGTTTCTCTTAGTAAAAACCATATCTCTGGAAGTTAATTTTTTGTTACTACAGCTGGCTGTAATTTGCCAGAAGCCAATGTTATTGAAATGTTCATTCATCCGTACTTGAAGAGTTAAAAAAAAGTTGTGCTTTTCTTCAATCTTCTATTTCATGATTCAAATTGCCTCCATTAAGATGAAATGAGCAATTCTGACTAGAATTCTTGCTGTCTCCGATCTCTGCAGTTTGACACGAAGCTCTTAGTTTTGCTTTTTCTGAAGTGAGATGAACAGCTGCCGATAAAGCAGACAAGACATGCAGCTCCTCTCGCTCCTTGGGAGCTGTTTGCAAGGTCTTTCCAGAGGGGGTGGGGGAGCACTCACACTCTGTGCTAAAGGTCTGTGGCAGCACCTTCCTAACTCAGCCTTGTGAGACCGTGTTCATGACATCTCATGTTCAGTTTGGTTTGCCCTGTTTTCTACGAGCAGTTTGCTGAACTCTGCTGGCTGCTGCAAGAAGCCCCAGTCTGAAAGGAGGGCTGGACTGGGGGGTTCCTTACCGTGCCTGTGTGATGCTTACTGCATCCTCAGTGCATAGATGTGTGCCCTGGCCTTCCTCACGGAGTTTGAAACCTCAGCACTGATTCACTCTGTAAGGGGTGTCACTCTGGGGTTTGCTCTGTGTGGTGTTTGCTCTTGTTTGATCCCAGCAGTGCCCACAGCAGGGACTGGTCACGGTGCTTGTGTGGCTCCAGTGCAGACACAGCCATGGGCTTGACTGACAGCACGTCTTGGGAATAGCTCTTCTCTGCTGGATTGCTGACAGAGGCTCGGGGAGAGAGCATATGGTGTTCTTAAAATACATTTAAGTAACATCCCTGGGAGAACTTTACCTACCAGCAGGAGTTTGGCTTGGACCTCCTGCTTCTCAGAATTGTGCTGACCTTTTCCCCCACACATTTCCTGCCACAGTTTCACAGGTTTTAGAAATTCACAAGTTGAAAAATCGATCTGTTGACTAAGAAGAGCACATTAGTGAATAACCTGCCTTGAAAAGGATGCGCTTTCAGTGAGGGAATTATCCAATCTGTAGCTTATGACTTCACCCCTTTGTGCACATCCTGCGTTTATTACCTGGGCTTGAGATCAATTACTCATCTCTACCTCATCTTGGTTGTCAGGAAACTATTGATATGCATAGTTTTAATTATGAGAGCATTGAATTTTGTGCTTTATCTTGTTTTATCTTCATTTACATTCCTCCAGCAGCTCACAGAAGACATTATGCTCACTACACAGTTTATTATGCATGGTTCTCTTCTCTGACAGATCCTCAGAAAAGCCTTTCATTTTTTTTTCTGTACAGCCTGTCACCATGCAGTTCTCTGTGGGGTGGAGTCTTTGCTGGCTTCATCAACATGCATGTAAAACTATTCTCTCTGTACCTGTTCTCTGGCCTCCTTGACTGTGAAATCTGCCAGCCTCACATAAATAAATATGTATCGTGTACCTGATGAAGGTATTTTCACATATGTAAAACCTGATCTAAAGTTTGTTCAACTCAACTGAAATACAGCAATTGGCCTGAGCAGTTTGCGTTAAGTGAACGTGCAAGATGGATTCAATTACTCATTAATCGCTTGGTATTTAGTAAAGGCCCAGCTCAAAATATGCATCTGTTAAAAAAGACCACCCCAGCTATTCTAGGGATGGAAACACATAGGCAATCCTAAAACCAGAGTGCTTTTAGAGGGTGGGCAGAATCCCGGAGCTTTTCTGCTGGGCTCTCTTCTGCTTTAAAAAAACCAGATTAAATCTCTGCTGCTTTTTGATAGTAAACTGACAGTATGGAAAGTAAATGTGCTGGGATATCAATGCACTTTTAGTCACAGATACATTTAATGTTAACCAGTGATAAGACATCCCAACCATGCAGGAGAGACAGTGCATCCAGCAGGGAAGGTGATGGTATGGCAGCTTTGCAGTGACCTTCCTGTCCTGGGTCCCTGGGGGGACTCTGCTCCAGGCAGAGGCTGGTCTGAGCTCCTGCTCTCACGGGCCTCCTTGCCAGGTCTCCCCAAAATGAGCTGCAACACCACTGAGGTAGGATGGGGAAGAGAATACGTGGTTCTGATTCCCGCAGCTCCTGAGGTCCAGCTGTTGCCATCAGAGTATTCCCAGGCTGCCCCTCTGGAAATTCTCTGTGCATTGGCAGCAACACAAGTGAACTACAGGTTACTTACCGGGGAGAAATCTGAGGGTTTGAGCACAGTTTAGCCAGTCGTGCCTGGTTTTGTATTGTGAGACAGCTTTCAGTGAAAGAAGGCGTGAAGCTACAGCTTCTCTTTGTGTTTTATCTGAACTTCCTTCCACTTGAATTATTTTTTCAGGAATGGCAAGGAATGTACTATGCGAAAAAGAAAAATGGAGATTGCATACAACAAAATGTGAAGATACTACCTGTCATTGGACAGGGAGGGTAAGTATGAAAGCTAAAGCCATGATTTGTGTCTGAATGAAGGCTCAGTTTAGAGTTCAGTTGCTTTCAGCAGATATTGGATTATCCTGCTACTGAGTAAAATGGAAGCTTATGCAAGGAAGGGTGCCTCAGACCTCTGCGCTTAATTCCTTGGGGCAAAATCAACTTTACGTGCTGTGTGCAGGGAAAGTGAAATTCTCCTAATTCTCCCCCGAAAGGAGCCAACGATGCAGATGTGCTCGCTTGTGACTCTGACTGTCTAATTCTCCCTGAAGTGCAAGTGCACCCTCCTGTCTTTCTGTGCATCGTGTTGGTACCACCAGGACCCACGTCCTGTTTCACTGGGCACCTGTACCGTGTCCTTCCATGCTCACTTTTCCATGCTCCTTTCATGGCTGTTGCCAAAGGTTGTCACCTGATGAGGTCACTGTGCAAGGTTTGATCGCGGGCAAAATTCGGGCATGTCTAGATTTTTATGCAACTCCCACTTGGTCCCCGAATCGAGCCTTTGGAGCACTCAGGTATCAGCACTGAACCAGAGCTGAGGTGTGGATGGGAATTAACACACTGTTTTTTGCCTACAGAAAGATTAGACACTATGTGTCAATTAGTAGACTGTGCAATGACAACAATAAGGTAAGTGAAAATAGCACTATGCTCACTTTAGTTTGAGCCCTAAGTATTCCAAAATAATGGCAAAGTTCTGACTAACTGGATTTCTCATGCTGAATTGTAGGTGGAGAAGACATGTGAATGTATTCAGGCTGAATCTCAGACAGGTATGACACGTCTCTTCTGTCCCAGTACGTGGAGAACATACCTGGGGAGGGAATAAAGGCCACTGTTAGTGATCTGACTGAAAACACAGTTTCACAGAACAGTCCTGTTTACCTAGTGATAAGCTGGGAATCCGACTCAAAAGGCAGGAAAGTAAATACAAGCCCCCTCTCTACCTGCCTCACTTATTTTAGAGGTGACATAAAGCAAGCCACCTTTGAAAACACAGTCACAGGGCCCCATGCTGGTATGGTGGTATTGCTGGATTCAGTGCCACAAGTCAGCTGTAGGTGGTGCATCCCTGTGACAGAATTAGAAGTGAGAAGGATGCCATCATGTCATCGTGTTGCTGTGGCTCTCTGTAGCTCGTGGCACCTGTGTCTGCACTGCTTTGAGCTGCATCGTGGGGAATTTGCGTGTGGGTGGAAATGAGGGTGACCAACACTTCCATTCGCCCTCATCCCACGTATCAGCACTTCCATCAGGACATTCTTGGCATCCATGCTGTAGGTACTTGTTAGCTGTAGTCTTAGCACAGGCCGAGTCTTGGGGTCCATAAGGAGCCTGGGGTACACTGCCTCGCTTGCTGGCATGTGCTCTGTGTTGGTCCACCAGTTCTTGGTGGCAGTGGTTGCTTGAGTGAGCTCAGGTGTGCTGCACAAGTTCACAACTGCAGCCGTGTCACAGTGGCAAGCGAGGAGCTTTTCCCTCCATTGTATTGCCTTCTGCACAGACATTTAGGCATGTTCTGCCTGAGAACTTGGTTCAGGACAGTGTAATAGGGTGAGAGCTTTAAAAGGCACTTTCATCAGCTCTCATCTGCTGAAGCGTTGAGGTCAATGTCACTCAGCTGCTGCCAGGCTTTTCTCAGCTTCAGTTCCCTTAACACACATCTTAGGCAAAACTTTGTGTCATTATGCAATATCCTTTTCTTCACAGATACTCAGACTTGCAGACACAAAGACATGAGGAAAGGATCCCTGGATGTCAGATCCACAACATCCCGAGGGAGTGATGGTATGTGAAACAACTCATCGTGTTGGGTCTGGCTGAGTTGGAGTTGTCATGCAAACCCAATACACAAATTACTACATTTCTTACCTCTTCTCTTGATAAAGATATGAAGATTTTTTTTCTTAGTTTTGTTTTCTTTCACTGTGTTGTATTTTGCTCTGCTAGATCACCCCTAACTTGACAGATACTCACATACTCAAAACGGTTGCTGATACTTACATGCTTTTGTTAAATCATACCTCATCACAGTCCAGGCAGCATACACTAGTGAAGCATGTCCGTGGCAGGGAGAGTACAGCCATGCTCCAGTCTAGCAAAAATAGCGTTGACTCTTCTTCTTAAGAACTGCTCAGCACAATGAGTAACAGAGATGCGTCTGCATTTTATAGGTAGCACAATATCCAGCAAAATCTCATCTTGACCTTTTCTCTGCAGAACCAAAATTGCTAAGTGATATAAAACATTTGTTTTTAAATTTCCAGTGAATAATAGGCCAGGACCTCTGCTGTTTTTATTGGGCATAGGTACCCACTTCAAAAGAGCTTCAGTGATTTACCTCAGCTTGGAAGCTGACTCATTATGACTTGTCATATTGCATCAGGCACCAAGAGCAGATACATCCTGTAATAATCTAAATTCAGTGGTTACCTACCTGTCCCTGCCAGTTTATACACACACATCTGTATAGTCTTTTAACTGAGTTTGTAACTGAATATTTTAATTAGTTTAAATAAAAAAGCAAAGCCATGATTTTGCCAGGCTGTCACAGCCACTTATCTCTAATCAGGGACATCAGTGGTTCAGCCAGCATCTCTTTGCACTTGCGTGTCCCCAGCATCACAAGCACGTGTGTGCATTCTGCAGCAGATTGCCTCCGAAGGGCACAGCAGGGAAAGCAGTGCAGAAAAGGCCTCAGGACTTCCTGGCTGGATCCTCCTTGTACAAATTCTGCTCTGTTTTGCTCGCAGGCAGCTCCCAGCGGCGCCGCTCCTCCATGGCCAGGGTCCATTCCATGACTATCGAGGCACCCATCACCAAGGTAACGTCACAGCTGGGCTGCCCTGCAGCACCGGGGCTCGAGGCTGCAGCACAGCCCCTGCTGCACCTCCTGCCCCTGCTCCGCCTGCCCGCTGCTGCAGCTGCAAACAGCCAGATGCTCTGAACAGGGATCTCCCAAACCTGCTTGGTAGAGCCCCATCCATGGGCTCAGCCATCACGTGATCCTTTTTAAGAAGGAGGGACTGGAGTTCCTTCTTCTTACTTAGGCGCTGTCAGCTGCTTTCTGAAACCTTTCAAGGATTTGTCAGAAATCAGCTCTTTAATAACCTGAGAGAGGCAAATGGGAGAAAGCTACATTAAATCCATTCAGAGACATTTTGAGGCTGTGCCTTGGAGGGGAAACTCTAAGATTGCTGTCTTTAAGGGCACGGTCTTATTCCCAGAGTCAGCAGCAAACATCAGTGTTCCAGTAATATCCCTTTCCTTTCGATTTTTCCCCATGCGGATTAAAGTTTTAGATCTTGTCATTTCCCTGGGTTTTCCATAGTAACTAAAGAGTGTCTCTGCTTTTTTAAAATCACTTCTAAGTTCACCATATGTCTAATGCTACATTAGGTAATAAACATCATCAATGCTGCACAAGAGAGCAGTCCCATGCCAGTTGCAGAAGCTTTAGACCGGGCTTTGGAGATTTTAAGAACCACTGAATTGTACTCTCCACAACTGGGGACAAAAGATGAGGATCCACATACAAGTGACCTTGTTGGAGGGTTAATGACAGTAAGTATTTACTGCCACAAACAGCTCTTGATTAATGTTTGCTGCCTGATTTTCCCAGTTACTTGATCTTTATCATTTGTCATGTGCTCTGCCTCTGCAGTGCCAAATTTTCAGGAAAATCTGCACACTTCTTTTTGTGGACTTTCCCCCCTCTCTACTTGAATAATGTAGCTCTGAAAAGGGGAAGAAAATTGACCAGCCCCGTTAAAACATTAGTTTAGCTAGAAATGGAAAGTAAAATCCGTTCCTTTTTTTCCAGTGTGATTCATTTGAGTAAGGTATGAATGGGAGAGGAAGAAAGAAAGAGAACTAGATACTTGTATTTATTAATGAGGGTTAGAATGACATGTTTTTGGGGGGCTTTTCAGTCTATGAAAAGAATGTGTTTTCAAAAGAATGCAAAATAAGTATTTTTGTTGCTGTTTCTTGGATTATATTTGTACCTGTATCATGGTACCCAAAGTTGAACAAAGGGCACACAGCAAAGCAGGAACTGAACCCAAACCTTCAGAGCCTGGAGTCTGACCCTCCTGATGGTAACGAGATGAGTTTAGATGAATGTTACCTGTGCCTTAAGGATATGTGTTGTCATTAGTCTGGAGGTTGCATATGAAAGGCTGCATCAGGAACAAAAATTTACAGTGTGTTGGATGCAAAAATGCTCACAAGATGTGAGCTTTTCAGAGATGTCTCTGGGCTATTAAAATTTCAGGTTGGTACTATCATGATGCCTTCGTAGTATCTATCAGAATCTTCAAATAGTTTATGTGTATTTTTGCCTTTAAAAATACCACATCAAATATCTAATCAGGAGAAACATGTGGGAGACTCCAAGAATTCCAGGAGAAGACCTAAATGGTTCATACTGGGTTGTATTGGCTAACTGAGTAGACAAAATTTATTGTTACCTTAACTATAAAAATATAGGAAGGATATTGATACATACAATCATTAGTCTCAAAGTGAATCTTTTCTCCTGCTGAACACATAAGAGTCCATAAACTCGACTGTTTTCTCCTTTTTGTGGATTGTTGATTCTTACATGCATTTGTATTCCGATTGTATTTGGTTCACAAACATGAAGATAACAATATTGCAAAATACAAAATCCTTACTTAAAATAAACCAAAGGCTCTTTTATGGAGCGATAAGAAAAGCTGAGAAAATTCATTTCAGAGCATATGGCATGGTATGAGCTTTAAAGTTATCAGAGAGAAACATTTTTCCATCAAATGGTCTGCAGAAAACAGAATCATATTGTTCCATTTGTGTTCAGAAGTTATGTCTGAAAAGGGAACAAGAAATACGTTATTGGATTTGAACTCTCAAGTGGGAAGGGCATTTGGAGTTCAAAGATCGATTTACCAGATACAATTACACCTGCTATTTCAACTCTTAAAAAACTAATCTTTGATTCTAAATGATAGGCAGCATCTGGTGTCCTAGATACTTGTGTCATAGCAGTTCTGCTGAGCAGCCACTGTTGTACTCCCTTTCCTTTGAAATCACAAAACTCCCGACTCATTTACTTACAAATGTGAAAATAAAAATTAGATCTAACAGTTCTTTTAAGAGCAGATATTCCATGTTCAGATACAGGATCCACATGCATTTCTGCTATACGTTGTGTGAATAACATTTTTAGTAAGGTGCATTCAGAAACTTTTTTTTTAAACTCTGTCTTTTTACATCATGGGCTAAACATGAGCTAACAGCTGTAACCTCAAAAGAGCAAGCAGCATTTGGGCCAGAGCATTTAGAATTATAAAACGAAAAGTAAATATTAAATACATAATTCTGTTAGTTTTAATCTGTCATCTCAGTGTTCACATCCAGGCATCATGCCAGAATTAAGCCTAGGAGGCACTGAGCTGAAGAATAAACAAGCATACGTTCTGTGTGATAGAAAGGAAGCCTCGGAGTAATTTCTTCCTTTGGAGCCATGAGATTCTTATGCTGCTGAGGTGATTGGATCTGCCAGGATCGGGGCAGGAGAGCAGGGGACTGTCTGCATCCACTCCCTCCACTGCCCACCTTTGCGTGTCGGTGGGAAGTGCGTGGACGCGCCGTGTCTGCTTCGCGGCACACAGAGACCCACAGCCTGTGTGCGTGTTGTCCAGACAAAGACAGATGTGAGGCTGCAATTCCAGACCTCCATCTGCACCTGAGAAACTCGAGTTTGTACCTATCTGAGTCCATACTGTATCCCCCAGCCGGTAGTTTCTCGTCTGTTATGAGCTATATGTAAAACAGGCCAGTGTTAACAGTACAGACAAATAAGGGAGGGGCAGCTCTGATGACTGTGACAAGTTGCAGTCGGGCTTCTCTGAAGTTGTTGTGCTACTATTTGGAGCCATCATCTCCTAGACCTTCTGTGCAATACCCTGCATTTAACTTGCAACTTTTTATTTAACAGGATGGTTTACGAAGATTATCAGGGAACGAATACATATTGTCAGCAAAACGTAAGTTTTCATTTGGCAGCTACTGAGACACTAGAACATGTGCAGAAATTTGAGAAACAGGGGAAATGCGATTAGATGTTGGTTTTTTTACGAGCATCTTTTGTGTTTGGGGTTTTTTTATCTATAAGCGTTTTTCTGCAGCATTACTGAGCTTTCTAGAAACAAGAGTTGCTGGGTGTTACTACAGAAGAGAAAGCATGGTCATTCAGTAAAACTGTATCTCACTGTTAAATATACTACTCAATATACTGTTAATAAATACATATAGTAATGACTGTATTCCTCAAAAGAGACTCACCAGGTCGCTGGCAGTCTGAGCTCTCCAATCTCCCTCAATGACATTCCCCCCCGGATAACACAGGCAATGGAAAACGAGGAACAGTGGGATTTTGATATCTTTGAACTTGAGGCTGCCACCCATAAAAGGTCAGTAAATGCAAGAGCTCATCAACTGAAGTTGCTGAAAAGTGACTTAAATGTCATCCTGTAATCGGATCCTTAAGTTCTCTACCTATGCTTTTAAAATTGAACTAATTTTATTTTCAGTGTCAGACGTTTGAAATTTTCTCATTGTCATTTCTAGTTGTGTATGCATCTTAAATATCTTCTGTTTCATCATACACTATTTTCTGCAAATTCCCAGTGGATGTAAGTGAAGATTATATCTCTTTGGTACTGTATAATGACAACAGAACGTATTTTTTAAAGCCTTCCTTTACTCAATAATAGAAAAATTATACAAATCAAATTATTTTCTTGTGGGGATTCAAATTCCTATTGTGGCAAACTACACACAGAGTCAACATGCTGGTCTTGATTTGATCAGTTGATACAGATCAGGTTTTATTTTCTTTCCATTTGATTGGATAGGTTTTATTCCTGAACAGTTCCAATACAGCTTTTCAGCAGAATTCGCACTGCCTTTCTCTGGGATTAGAGGAAGGTCTTTATTCTAAAATCTTGGCAGGCTACATTATATGTATAAGCTTAACTGAAGAATATTTACTGATAAAAAGCAGGGCATACCAATTTCCATCACAGAGGTTTTCAAAAGCAGATCAGCACTTTTGGTAGACTGTACTTCATTAGCAGCAAAGGCCCCCCAAGACTGTAAATTGATCTTTCTGTTTAAGTCCTTGGTTTTGTTTTCTGATGCTTATCAGAAGTTCCCCTTCTGGGTCTAGTTTCAGGTATCATGCTTTGTCTTAGGTAAAAGCTTTTGTGAGACACTAATTTGGAGGCCAGAGCCTGCAATGAATTGACTGTCTTAAACCCTTTGTCAAAGGCCCAGATCTGTAAGAGCTTTGAAAGGTATTCAAAACCAAGGTCTAAGAAAGATGTCAGGCACTTAGTTAACATACATACACTTCATTTTTATACCATGGTTTTATGAGCCAAAAAGGTGCAAAACCCCCTAGGGTTTTATTCTTCTTTAAAATTATTTTATTTTAAATTAATGTATTTACATCCACTTGCTGGTTTTCTTTTCTTTGCTGCATTTTGATTTCTAATGAAGTAACACAGATAAGTAATTAAAAAGAAAAATGTAAAAATACAGTCAGTCTGTGTGGTTTACAACATTTAATGGGTACATTGCAGTAACTTAATTAATTATCCCAGCCAACATGCATGAGATCACCAGGTAGGTTTCTCTGTTCTTACTGATCTGGAGAGACCACAGAGGGACAAAGGAGGTGCTCTGTTGCCTGTACTCTTATTAAAGGTAGTATGATTATGATTGCTTCCTGTTGTGTTTAAATAATGGCAGTTTGTTTGTTAAGAGAATTAAAGTGATTTTCAATGACTCACAAGTATGAATATATTATTAGTATTGCCTTAAGTCCAAGCAGACATATGGTAATAAAGCCAGGATAATTAATTAAATTTTAGTGCATTACAGTTCCCTGACAGAGGAACCTGGTGACACCTTTGTCTGACACTGGGGGGGATTAGGGGGAGTTGACTTTATTTATGTTACAGCTCTAGTATGTGACATGGTAATTCTGTAACGAGTCCTTACACATCATTTTACACGTCATTAGCTAAAAATGCTGCGTTGGATTCATACTATTTATGCCATGTAATATTCTTTCAGCTGCATTCGTTTTAAAACTTTCTGTTTATTTTTCTCCACAGGCCTTTGGTTTATCTGGGTCTCAAAATATTTGCTCGCTTTGGAATCTGTGAATTCCTAAACTGTTCAGAATCCACTCTGAGGTCATGGTTACAAGTTATTGAGGCGAACTACCATTCCTCCAACTCCTACCATAATTCCACTCATTCAGCAGATGTGCTACATGCTACTGCTTACTTCTTGTCTAAAGAAAGAGTAAAGGTGAGTCCACATTTATAAGCAACAGTGTAGGTGAGACGTACAGATGCAATCAAAGAAGGATCTCTCAGAAACAGATTCAAAAGCCAAATGTCTGTCCAGTGCCAGCCAGTTTGGTAACTCTGAGGTCAAAGGACTGGGCTGCTTTACATGAATTCTAGGATCTCTCTTAATAGTATATGTAGAAGGATGGATATTAATATTACAGAATTGAACAAACCTTGATGGGAGAATAAGAAAACCTTCTCTTCATGTAAAACTTCTTCATAGAGTTAAACCTTCTCAGGTGAGCTAATGACACAATTACTTTTGTGAGGGTACATGCCAAATACAGATTTGATGTGAGAAATCACCATCTCCTATGCCTTGTGATGGTCATTTTGCAGAAAACTCCCAGGACAATATAGGCCATAAAGTAGGTTATATCACCCACTGGACAAGATGCCCTGAGGCTTATAGAGACTGCACTGGAGGACAGGATTGAAAACAATTACTTGTCAGTACCATAACACCCACTGGGGTATTAAAGCCACTGACAACCAGAATCAATCAGAGCAACTTTGGCTCTCGCGTGCCCAGACTGGAGAAGGGGAGTAAAGCCCTGCTTGGTGTGTGTGCAGTGGAGGGGCAGGACATGTTCCTGAGTCGCATTCTTGGGTACAAATTCTGAACTGGCCTGCCTAAGGATAGTGCCAGTGATGGGCACCTGGCTGAGAAATTTGTGACTGTAAACAAGCTTCTGACAGCTCATTAAACTGTAGTAATTCCCTTAACTCGGAGCTGCACCTCATTAGTGTGCTCTGCAGAGGCTGATTTACAAATACTATATGCCAAGTCGAGATAGAACGTCACTGGATTTTTTTCAGCCCCTGATTTGCCAGAGGTTTGGCTGGTCTTCCCAAGAATATCTATGAAAAACAGACAAGATCTGGATCCATTTCAATGCCACAGAAGCATGACTGCCTCCTCTTTTTCCAGAATGTTATTCCCGTTACTCTGCAGGCATAGGAAGAGAAAAAAATGTTGCAGCAGCAGAAGGAGCAGAATCAAAGTTCAAAATTCCCTCTTTATCTTTTCAAAGTTATAGCCCAGCTGCTTTTGTGTTGCCCAGAGTTCAACTTAAGCTAAACACAGAAAGCCCAATTCTGCCACTGAAATTCATGCAGAGAACTTTTTTTTTTTGGTAATTTGAGCTCAGTTCAACTTGCCTAGGAAAATGTTCTGGCTTCCACATTGAAGCCATATTACCAGAATCATTTCCACTTCTGTGCCATGGGAGTTAAGATAACAAAGTTGGAATCCTTGACTTGATGTTGGGTGTAAAAGTGCTGTAAATCCCTGTGAAATAAGTGCCAGGTAGACTGCTGTGGTCCTGCAGGTCGGGTATTCTCAAGTTTCTGGCCATTTCCCATCTGCACAGGTCTTTCTCAGCCAGACTGGACGCTGGTCAGGGGCCCCTCTGAGGAGAGCCTGTTCTCAAATCTCTGTCTCCTAACTTCATACCACAAAAGCAGAATCCCTTGAGCAGCAGCTGAAAGAACGAAGGAAGAAGCTAACACACAGCAGAGAGTATTTCGGACAGCACTAACTATGAACTAGAGCAGAAATAATTATTTGCCTTCTCTTGTTCTCCACAAGACTCTCTTGACAGTCCTCAATGAATAATATCCCTGCTCTTGCAAAGCCAAGTCACTGCATAATTTCAGGAGGTGTAAAGCAGGGTAGGGTTTGTCTTTTCATCTACCAAGTGTAACTATTCTGAATGGTAACAGAGGGCCCATAGAGAATTTGGACCTCAAATTAAAGCTAATTGGAATGAAAATTATCTGCCCTGCTCCCAGATTCAAAGGGGAGTACTTCTGCTCTTGTGTCTCTTTCATTTTATTAAAATTTTTAATGTAATTGTTTTGTATCCGTGGTCCTTCACAAATGCCAGTATAAACACAGCACAAAGGCTAGTTTCCAAATGTATACAAAATATTTCTGGGATGCTTAGTTCTTTTTCTCCTTTATGCTATTAATAAAGTATTAAAACTTAAGTATAAAACCTTAAGAGTCAAAGAGTTTTGCATTTCATGACAGGGAAGATAAAAATAGACATAAAGCAATGCCCATTGCAAGTAGACATAAAGCATGGAGTGCAGCATGCCACCAGAATCAGAATGTGATACAGAAAGTATAGAACGTGCGTCATGTAATTTATCCATGGATGCAAAACATCAAATATTCTTCATAGAATATGCATTAGCTGTAACCCCAGGACACTCTTATTAAAAAACTGGATGTATGGATAACATTCCTCTCAAACTGTAAACCTAGCCAGCACATAAGTGGAACGTGATTAGAACACATTAAATTGCCAAAGGAAATTAAAGAGTCTGGTGGCAATAGCATAATTTTTAGCAGTATTGATCTTTTTTCCAAGCCAAGTACCTTAACTCCAAGTGAAGGTGGTTTCAGTGTTGCTAGAAAACACAAACTCATTTATTACTTTACATTTGTTTAATGTGATGTGCTGTGACAAAGGTGTGGTTAAGGCAAAACTGAAGAGGCACAAAATGGCCAAAAGAGTCACGCAATGTTCAGCGAAGCTTATAATGAATTTTCCATTGCTCTGTGTAGAACATATGACCCTTACTGATCTCCAGAGTTTTGGCTTTTATTCCTCAGCAACTTGGCTTAATCTTATGGACAGAATAGGGTTTCTAATGAGTCTGCCAGGAAAACTAAGCGCCCTTCTATTTTCAGCAAACTCTGGATCCGATTGATGAGGTTGCCGCGCTCATTGCTGCCACAGTCCATGACGTGGATCACCCAGGAAGAACAAATTCCTTCCTGTGCAATGCCGGCAGCGAGCTCGCAATTCTCTACAACGACACGGCAGTGCTGGAGAGCCATCACGCTGCCCTGGCTTTCCAGCTCACCACCCGGGATGGCAAATGCAATATATTTAAAAACATGGAGAGGTGAGCTTAACCCCCAGGGTCCTCGTCTGCCCACGAACACCTCTCACTTCCTTCTGTGTAACATAAGATAAAGCAAACAAGCATCCTAGAGGAGGGCAGTGCCTTGTGGATAACTGTCCATGACCCTTTTGAAATTTGCTTCTAAAAGAGAAGAGTGTTTCGGCCTCTCCTGCAAAGACTTCCGGGTAATTCCCCAGCGTCAGTTTCTCCTGTGGATAAAAAGGCGGACCCTAAGAAACTTAGTGTCAATCTTAATGCGAGCAAGTCCGTGAGAGTTATTTTGTGTCATTGAACTTAGAGAACAGCTATGGCTGGGTGGGTGGAGAACAAGGGGAGAAATTAAATACCTTGTTGCAGTGGCCAAGATAATGAAGGACCTGTTGCTCTTGCAGCCTCAGAGCAGCATTTAGGGCAAGGATGTGACCGTCGCCTTGGTCCTCTCAAGATACAGCAGAAAAATATTGCTGAAAACTTGACTGGAGAGTGAGCCACTGCTGAGTGTCTGTGCTAAAAGCCTCGGGAACATGCGGGTGTGGCATGTCCTGGCAGCCTCCTAAGCAGCTGGTGCCACTGCTTCTGCCCAGCTCTGGCACTGTTTCTCCTAGAGATCCAGTCATGCCTGGAGCACATATGTCTCTACACACCAAAGGCACTCCATCTAACATAGGTGCAGCTGCCCTAGCCTTTATTACTGTTCTTTCTTCCCCCAGCACCTCTCTCCAACAGGAATGGTCTGTAGCATTTTTGTTAGACTTGTTTAGCAACCAGCCCTTTGTGAACCAGCCAGCATTCTTAATTGTTTCCTTCTTTGAACAGGAATGAATATCGAACCCTTCGCCAAGTCATTATTGACATGGTCTTAGCAACAGAAATGACAAAGCACTTTGAGCATGTCAACAAGTTTGTCAACAGCATTAACAAACCCTTGGCAGCGCTAGAAGAAAATGGGGTAAGCAACAGTGCAAGTCCTCCTTAAAATGCCTAGGCAGGGACTGGGAACCCTTGGCAGTAGGAAATTCCCACATGGTGTTCTGAGAAAGTTCTTCAGAAATGTGGAGAAAGAGAGACTGGAGATTTATCTTTCACCTCTGGGTTTGAATGCCCTTCTGCTTAACATGGCTGTTACTCATTTTGAGGGTGAGTGGGACACTTGGATCCTATTAATATCACAGTGCTGTGATGTTGTACTGGGAACCAGAGCCCTGGGCTGTATGTTTCCATGTAAAAACACCATTCTGATTAACCCCATCACTCCCATGGACAGAGTGGCAAGACTGGGCATTGTGGTTGGCCATTTCTGCAAAAGAGACAAGGTTTGCTTCAAAACAGAGGCTGAATTACTCCCTCCCTCCCAAGGGGGCATGCTGGGGGTGCAGCATAAAGGCAGATCTGTCGGCTGGCATGTGGTGCATTCTCTGGGAATAAGGGCCCTCAGCCTCCAGTGCTGCCTGGCGGCATTCATGGGGTTTCTGTCTGCTTTCTTTTTTAATCTTTAAAATAGATGATGGTGACCTTATGTATCATATAGCCATCATAATCAATAGCCATCTGGAACCCCATGGACACAAAGAAGTCGCCTGTTAAGAACTCTTTCTGAAAAACCACACCAGTTTCAATAACAGCTTCAACCAGCAGTTTTGTTGCCAGTAAGAGCAGTGTATAATTTTGTTGGAATTATTTTTGCAAAGAGAAGACTTGCAGAAATGGTTATGATAAAGTTTGCATCGGTGGCAACGTCATGTAGGAGCCGTAATGGTTTTCTGTATTTTCTTACCATGTTCTTTAGAAAGCCACATTTATGACTGTTGTGTGTAATGGGGGAAGGCAGTCTTTTTATTATCTGAGAGTGGGAGAGAAACAGGTCTTGTTGCTTCACCCATGAGAAGCAGACTGGAGCTTAATTGGAGACTTGTACCTTTGTCCACAGGAGTGTATGCTAGAATTAGCTTTGTTCTTGGCACCTGGTGATGCTAATGGGAACTCTGTGAATGTGAAGCCAAAGTCCCAGCAGGATGCTGGTTGTACTGAATAAATTAGAAGAAAGGATGTTAAGTTCCCTGCTGGACAGCCTCTCTGGATGAGCATAGCAGCATCAGTGCAGGAGGAGAACAAGGGAGCTGCTGCTGCTGCTGGGTGTAGTGCACTGCACTGGCCCTGTGGACTGTGTAACTCTCTAGGGCTCCTGGACCTGCTGAAGGGCTCTGCACTGGCCTGGCTTGGTGTGCAGAGCCCCTCCTCCCAGCCCCAGGGATTGGGATGCAGCAGCTGTTTGAGCAGCAGCATCCATCCAAAGAGCCAAACTCCTCTTCTTGCCTATTACAGAGAGCTGAACAGCTGGTGCTGCTGAAGAACAGGGCTTGGACCTGTACAGTCCGAGAGTAAAAACACATACAGGGACATAGAAAAAGGAAACAAAAGTTTAGTTCTACCCTTAAGCCCCAGAGACTGCAGGGAAATAATCTGCCCCATGAGGCATTTGTGATTCACAGCAAATTGTGCCCAAGGATGGGAAGAAAGACAAAGAATATGTAATTTCTATTAAAAACAAGAGGCAAAATGTTTCCCTTCTTTCAGCTGGGAGTTTCAGTTCGGCAAGTTCCTATTAAAAGGCCTGTAATGTGTGAGTGGGTAAAGCAAATTATTTACTGTGCTGAGCAGAACAACACTGTCAGCCCCTCTTTCAAGTCTGTTGTCCCTCTGGCTGCAGCAGCAGTGTGTGTTTTCTGGCCTGGTTTCCAGTCGTGGCGGTGACTCAGTGCAGTGTTTGCAGGCTGAGCTGCCAGCCGCCTGTTCCAAATGGGACAGTTCCACTTCTTTTTTTTTTTTATTTATTATTTTCATACAAATTTTTTCAAAGAGCCATGCTGAGAAGCTGCTCTGTTTGTTTCCTTTCTGCTTTTGTTTCATAAACTGAAAAAAATCCTTTCCAGCTCCAGCGTCCTTTATCCTCCCATTTCCCTTCATGATGTCACCTAAGCTATGACAGGAAGCCAACATCTGACATGCAGAGACACCTCTGCACTCTGAGCAGGATGCTGGGATTAAGCACAGTTAACACATTTTATTCCCAAGGCATCTGCATCCAGCAAGTAGAACTGTGCCTTTGGTTTGAACAGGTCACAGAGGTGAACATCCTTTCTTGATTCCTGGTGGTTTATCTCCTAGGATATTCCCTGCTGTCCATAACTGAATGATCTCTAATTTTCCACACCTAATTTCCATGCTTGTGTTTCAGGAGCTTTCATCACTTTGCGTTGGCTTTCTCATCTGTAATTTTTCCATGCATTTGGAGGTGTATGCATCTCACTTTGTTTCTTCTGTTTTCCCTTCCACATACCTAAAAATGAGGGAAAAGAATTGGTTTGGTCATCTCATTTTGGTGAGAGCTGTGGAGCTGGTATTTTGGAGCCATTTCTATACAACCAAATAATTTTTTTATTACTGTCAGTTTCTTCCTTTAAGAAGAACTTTCTTCCCCACAAGAATTTCCTTCTGAAAAATGTCATGGTTTTTCTGACCTAATAAAAGGTCAGCATGTTTCTGCTGCTTGTATCTCCCTCTGTACAAAACACTGCAGGAACTGGTAGCACATTATTATTATCATCGTTATTGTTAGTTACTTCTTCCCTGCTCTGTAGAGCAAGACCTTGTTAGGTGCCAGCGAAGTCTTGTAAGTTCCTTGCTTCAAAGGGTTTCTATTCTGAGTAGACAGCGTTGTCAATTCCTGTACCTATCCATCCTTAAAGAGTCCAGCAGCAAGGGAAGGGAATGAGGAACGTGCCTGGGAGGCAGTGTGGGATCTGACTCTGCTTAGTATGCTTAGAATGACTGATACACTGATGGGGTTTGTGTGCCAAGGGTGACTCTGCATCTCGGGTCAGTCCCTCTTTTTAAACCAACTGTTCCACTCCTAACTTGCAAGTCCATTAATCCTTGGATTTCAGCAGAGAGTCACATTGTTCTGCCTACAGGGTCCTCATCACTATGTGTGTAGTGATGAATTGATCCTCTCCACGCTTTTGAGAAGGCAGATAAGGCAAAGAGGAATTAGATGACTTGTCCAAAGATGCCCAAGAGATCTGTCACAAAGACAGTGACTGAATCCAGAAACTGGAGTTCAGTGCTGGCTCAGAGCTGTGGCTAACTTTCATAATCCACCTATAAATTCAGTTAGACATCAAATCTGGTAGCCAGTAGCAGGCCTGATCCCTGTAGGATTTGCTGAAAGCATTCCCAAGACACAAAAGCTTTTGAGTTAGTGCATGGAGACCTTGCTAATGGATTGTTTTTAATTCTTAAATGTTACAGAATAATGGTGATGGAGAGTCAATCAAAACTGTTCTCAGGTCTCCTGAAAACCGTATCCTTATCAAACGCATGTTGATAAAGTGTGCTGACATTTCCAATCCATGCAGACCCAGGGAACAGTGTATAGAGTGGGCCGGACGCATCTCTGAGGAGTACTTTGCACAGGTAAGGCAGCTAAAACAGGCTGCTGAAACTGCAGGTGAGCATCTCTTTAAACGGGAGGAGAAGGCTGCCAGTGTCACAGAGTATCTCAGGCTGCATTATGTAACGTGAAAAATAACAACCTTTTTATTTTAAATGATGGGTATTACTCATGCCAATACAAGACTAGATGCCTTCAGAGAGATGAAAGTTGACAACTTCCATTGTGCAGTTTCTGAAAAATTTAAGCTTTCAAGTTGTTCCGTTTGGAACTGGGCTTTTTGAGCCTTGCCTGCAAATGCACTCCTGTCACGAGACAGAGCCAGGATGTCTTCAGTACCCACATGCTGGCTTTGCCTTGGAGTAGGATCATCAGGTTCTAGTGTTTGGGTGGGAACAGCACTCGCTCCAAGAAATGCTGAAAGCCCTTAGCACACTGTGCTGAGGAAAGGTTTTAGGAAGATGTGGAAAAGGAGAGGGCAGTCATCATTACAGATGATAGACCAACCACTGCAGTTGGACCTTGGCACCCCAAGCAAGGGGCAAGGGAATAAAAAAAGGTATTTTGCCATCTCCAAGTGGGACAGATAATGGTTTTCATCAGAGACTGAAAATGGTTGAGAGCTCTTAGGGCCAAAGCAGTCGTAACTTGGTAATATGTGAAGTAACTTAGGGCCAGCTTGTGTGCAGATACAGCAGGTAAATGCATCTCTTTGTGGGAAACACTGGAAGGCACTATTTGTCTGCTGTTTTGCTGAAACTGAACAACTAGGTGCTTGAGATTAAGTTGCTGCTGCTTCAGATTTGTTCAGGTTCCTCCTTTGATTTAGCAGGCAGCAGATACTGCCATGCTCTAGTCAGGGCCAAACAATCTGCTGCTAAAAGAAGCCCATTAACAGAATGTATCTTAGATGAATAATCACGAATGTTTTTTGCAGACTGATGAAGAAAGGAGGCAAGGTTTACCTGTTGTGATGCCAGTTTTTGACAGAAATACTTGCAGCATCCCCAAATCCCAATTATCATTCATTGATTACTTCATTATTGATATGTTTGATGCCTGGGATGGTAAGCAAAACTCTGCTGTTTCCTGATGTGAACATTTTGTGAACATTTGAGACTGCTGTGATAAAAAATTTCTTTTTTATGGCTCCTAAATAAAGGGAGAGAAAAGGGAAGATTCCTGCAGTTCAAGTAAGATTAATACTTTCATTATTGCTTAGAAGTATTGCTACAAGCAGTTCTCATGGCTTCTCTTTAACATACTAGATTCAGGCAAACTTTAAATTTTTAAACTTGCTTCTCTGTAAACAGAGAACAGAACACATTCTCTCTGACAGCTCTTTGAGCACGGTCATTTTGTCCATGTTCATATTGGTTATTCTTCACGGCAAATTTCTACAGTCTGGAAACTGCTTGGGGGAGCAGCTGTTGCCTTCCAAGCGCTGCCTCCGTGGTAAAAGTGGTCAGAAATGTGACTCTCCTGAATGCCAGATCATGACATGTGACTGAGGTTTGATGGGGCAGGATAATTACAACCATAATTAGCTATGCCCCTCCTGGAAAACTGTGTCCCTTTGCTGGGACTGGCAATGCCAGTAGTAAGTAGATTTACAGAACAGTTCTCAGTGGCCCGGGTGCCACACGAGTGCTGAGAGCGGTACAGCCAAAACCATTTCAAGCATCAGCATGACAGATGTAAGCTTTTCTACTTAACACAGTTGCCCAGACATTGCAAGTGATACTTATGCATACAGAATCTGTGACTGTTCCAGTTCTGCACACTCAATGCTCTCTGCCCTTTCTTCCCTAGCATTTGCAGACCTGCCAAATCTGATGGAGCATCTGAATAACAACATTAAATACTGGAAAGGACTGGATGGGAGGAACCTGCGCGTCCTTCGACCGCCACCAGAATAGCAGTTAGACCGCGGTGTGTCATTCACTAGCCAGATGCATATTTATTCAAGCTCACTTTTGTCCGTGCGAATTCAGATTTGTTTTGGTCTCTTCAGTATTACAGTAAAGCCAGCCCATCCATTCGGGGAACTTTCACATTCAAGAGAGCACGAGGTCAGCAGTTGACTTCCACGTGTGTGGACTCGGATGAAGTAAGCCCACCAAGTGGAATTACACTGGATTGCTGCAGTACTTGTACTGAAGAGGGTTTCTTAGTGAACATACTTCTGCAATATCTTCATACCAGCACAGGAAGCTGGAAGGCCTTGAAGAATCCTCATAAAAAAGACATTCACTAGAAGTTTATCTATTAATAGAGACTCACAGCTTTTATGAGAAAGCTACATGCTTTTTATAAGCACTTAAAGACAGTTACGTAGAAGAATCAGACATTTAAAATGCAACTGTCTATGAAAGAATTTTTGATCTATGAAAAATAGATGTACTGTATTTTTTCACATCACAGAAGGTGCAATCATTCACTTCTGAGCACTACTGAAAGTGAGTTCTCCTTAAGAAATTTAGTAGCAAATGTAAAAAATAACACAAGACTTTTTGAGGTTGATCGTTAGCATCTATGATTAAAATGTTATGTTTTATTTATTTTGTTAGATGTTCAATATTTTCTATGAATTTATAAATACTTAAAAGCCAAAGCCAACTTTAGATGCATTATAAATTTACATGATTCATACTCATTAATATACATTTAATTGATGTACAGACCTTTTATTTTCATAATGCAAATACAAAATACTATACAATGATACATTTTTATTGCACTGTAAGGATAGATGTGTATGTTTAAATATTGTCTGATTTATGTTAATTAAAATAAGTTTTATTGAAAAGGTCTCACTTGAGAATAGTAGAATAAACAAGAACTGTATCCTGTCTGAGCACCAGAACTGCAGTAGTTCTCCCACAAACCTGTGAGGACCACCTGATCTTCTCTTGGCTACAAAAATAATAATGTGTTGGAACTCTTTTTGTTTTCTCCCATGACATTTTATGACTGAATTCCCTGTTAAAGTCTGCCTTATTTTATACAGTATTTCTACAAAGCATTCCACAGCATATATGAAGAGGTGATACTAAGCATCTAATGAATTTCAACATTTTATAGCCAATGTATTTTCCTCTGCCGTTAAAAAAAAAAAAGAACCTAAAACCACCAACAAAAACCTTTAACTCAAGAAGTTTGTAAAGGCTGTGTACCGCCACAGTTTGAATGAAACCTTCATAGCAACTACCAGAAAATAATAAAATGTATATTTTAAGAACTGTCAAGTCCTACCCATTTCATTTGAAATGTATATTCACTTTGTAGTTTGCAGACTAACAAACACTTGAAATTCTTTTAAAAATAACTAAGATACTTTTTGTCCAGGGAAGGGAAGAGTTGAGGGGCTTGAACTGGCATAAGGGTGGAGAAAGGTGGTACATAGCTGGCAAGCCCCTGTGTTGGTGGCCTGCCCTTGGCAAGCCCATCAGACCCTTGTGTGCCCTTGGACAAGTCTCTTCACAGCTACCAGCAGTGTCACGCTGTGTTCCACTGAAGGACTCGAGGAGTATCCTGTCAGCCTTCCCAGTCGACAGAAAGGCATCCAAAGGCACTGAGAGAATTACTGACTATCATTACTGCAGAGGCAATTGACCTCAGAGACGTTTTGAACCATTCCTGCAAAAGCAGAAGCCAGGGAGAGGTGGATGATGGAGCAGTTCTGGGACTGCAGCAGTAGCAGCCTTAAAGGAGGTAAGAAAGCAGGAGGTGACCTCTCCAGGTGTTGCCTGCTTCTGTGTTTCTCCTTCCTCTCCAAGCCAGTGAGACTGATGAGCTACCATCCTTTGTTCCTGTTGGTGTCATGGCCTTGTGCTCTTACCCTGCTTGTGTGCTCTCCTTCCCCACTCAGAATTCATTTATATGCTGTTGGGGCAGGGAATTCCCTTTCATAATTTCATTTAGTTCACTGTTGTGTGTATATTGCCCCAGCCAGGGGGCTCAGATCCTGTGAGGGGTGCCCAGACCATGCCACTGTCTCATGGCCAGCAGTAGGACAGAGGCTTCTCTGATCAGTCTTCCAGAGGTACTACAATCAGTGCTGAAGGAGCAGCTATATTTCCACTGAAGGCTCAAAAAACCAAGCCTCCTGTTTTCACAGGGAACATGCAAGGAGAGGGAGAGTTGGCTGGCAGAAGGTTTTCCCGGAAATATTACACTGCATTTCCCTATGCTGCATCTGTTGTAATCAGCTGTAATTTGCTACCTGGTATTAATCTCTTCTGTTCATTGCAGGCTCCTGTGTCTCCATTAGAGGGAAACTGCATCACACCATCAGTATCTCCTCAGCTTATCTGCTGCAATGAGGATGGGAGAGGAAGTGTGGGCATGTTGGCAGGAGTATGTGGGCCCAGAAACCGTCAGCAGGTAAAAATCATAAAGTCGTAGAATCATTTAGGCTGAAAGAATTCAGAATTCATAGAATTTATGGGTTGGAAGAGACCTTCAAGATCATCGAGTCCAATCTGTGCCCTAACACCTCAACTAGATCATGGCATCAAGTGCCATATCCAGTCTTTTTTTAAACACAGCCAGGGACGGTGATTCCACCACCTCCGCAGGCAGTCCATTCCAGTACTTTATCACCCTTTCTGTAAAAAACTTTTTCCTAATATCCAACCTATAATATCCAACCTATCCTTCCTACCCTCCGGCAGAGTAACACTCCCATCCAACTTAGTGTCATCTGCAAACTGAGTGAGGGTGCACTTGACCCCTTCATCTGGATCCTCAATAAAGATATTAAACAGAACTGGCCAGAAGAAGTATTTCTTCATGAGCATAGTCAGTATTCTGGGTTATATTAATAAATGGTAAAAAGCAGTTAATTTAATCTGCTATAAAAATGCCTGATGCATCAGCATTGAAAAGATGTGATCAATATGATTAATTCCCTGAAATTCACACTGCATCTTTATTTCTGTTACTTGGACTGTAGAGCTGTGCTAATTAACCCTCTGTATCAGTCAGATTTATGTCCATATTGGTGTACAATAATTTCACTTCACATAAAACACTGATTTTCAGCCACTGCAGCTTTGTTCGCTCTCCTGTCCGTCTAAATTTGCCAAGGACAGATTATAATTAAAATCTGGAACCATGATTCCTGATCTTCACTTAAGATTTCTCCCCACTGAGCTTCTCTCTCCAAGCTACACCTCTGAAGCCTTCTGTGCACCGTGAGGCTGTGCCCATTCCCGGGGGTGATCGCAGGCTGCTGCCCGGGCAGCATGAAGGGCCTTGCTGTGGAGCAGTACTAGCTCTAACTCACTGCTCCAGGATGCAGATGTCTTAGGATCCCATTGCAAATGCTTCAGCCATTCCAGCCATTCCCCTTCCTTTATTCTCCAAGATTACACAGCAACATCACGTGCCCTGTGCTCTGAACCCTTTCCAGCTTTTTGAACTGTTGCTCAGTGATGGAACTTCTTGGGGACAGAAATGGCTTTACTGATGGTCCTTCACCATGGAAAGGAGAACAGTGGAATAAACTGAGTGTGATTGAAGTGTTCCCAGTTCCAGTTAGGCTGGCAGTCTTATACTGTGTCTGCACTTTGCATTTGTTCTTGCTTTAATGCTAATACAAGAGTAAATTTCAGTGTAGACATGATGAAGGAAAGCTCCTTTATGCACCTCCAAGGCTTTAGTCTTAAAGCTCTGTGTTTTAAAACTTAATAAGGTTCAACAATTCAGCAATAAATGACAGAATGACTGGCTCTATTTTCCATGCTGCATATTTTCTATCAGGTAATAGTGCTTCTAAACCTGGGTATCACTGTAGATGCTTCCAAGGAGTCTGAACTACTATGATCTGGTAAAAAAAATGTTGGCTTCTTAGTAAATTGTCCTAGATGAATATCTTGGTCCCTTGTAGAAAATTCTGAGTAGTAATTGCTTCTTCTGACAAAAGGAGAAACCAGACAGGTGGTACACATAGCTACCTTGTCACAGGTCTGAAGATGTCTTTCATACTGCAGCTCACCCAATGGCTATATATAAATTAAAAACCACCTGAAATGGAATTAATGCCTTGGTTTTTGTTGCAGCACTTTTTGCTGTGGGTATTTCTGCTTGTCTCAGTAGAGGCATCATTGATAAAACATTTAGGAAAATGTATCTTGAACGTGAAGGGATTGAGCAATGGCAAAACCATTCCTCCATAAAAGAGAAGAAAGGATAATAGACATCTACTAATCATGTACTGGGTGCTGAGAAACAGCACAGGGAATCAGCAGTCAGTTGTGCCCTTCAGTGAGACCAGAAGGGTTTGAGTCATGACTCTGCAAGGAGTGCTTTGAAATGAAGTCTCGGAGGTATTCACAAGCTTCAGAACAAATAATCTCTCTGCTGATGTGTGACATCATGCCTCCGAGGTACAGGGGTCCCAGGGGTGCTGTTAAATGATAGCAGGATGGAGTGCAGTTTGTCCTGACATGATGTTTGGATGCAGAAAACAAGCTTTTAAATTGCTGCCGTGTCCCTGCGCAGCCTGTGCTGCGGGGTGCAAACCAAGGGGATGTCCAGGTGTTTCAGCTGTTTTTTGTTCTACTGAAGCTTTGGCTCTGTGGGCAAAGGGCTGTGCCTTGACTCCATGAAATGCTTTCCCTCGGTGCCTGCTTTGAATGTTACGTGGGTAAAATGTCTCACATTTTCCTTTATTCCCCTCGTTTAACATCCTTAAGACTCTCCTCCCACACCTCCCATGCAAACCTCAGTGGACTGAGCTCTGCAAGCCCTGAGAAGCAATGGCATCACACCCTCCTCTTTAGCAAGCACAGCAACTGAGGTAGGAAAGGCCAGAGGACCCAGAGCCACTAAGCAAAATAGCTTTGAGGCTTCTAAATGTCTCTGAAGTCCTGGACCTTCAAGCCCTGCCTGTGGTTCAACAGTAGGTGTTAGGCCAGGAAACGGTCTTCTGGTCTTCTCATGTTCCACTTCCCCCCCTCTCTTCCAGCTTCTCTGCTTCCATTTTTCTTCTTAGCTCATTTGCTAGGAGTGTCTGCCTTAACTTCCACTGGCTGAACATCTCCCTCAAATGCAGCCATAACACTGGGACTAAACTCTGCCTCTCAAACTGACTCCTGCTGCTTACCACAGCTTTCACCACAAGAATATCTTTTTTTTCTGACTCGAGTTAAAGTGAGCTTGGAAAAATGTTCTATAATGGCTGAAAGCCTCACACTGGTATCCACGGGCAGAAGGAGAATCCAAACTGAAACCACTTGTGAGCACGGGAGTGCTGCTGGGGCAGTGGGAATATGTGTGCAAGGTCTTTGGTCCTGTACTCCCACGTGCAAAGTGAAGTTCAGGAGCGTTCCCAGGCACCTCTGCCTTTGAGGTTATGTTGCCAAGCACAAGAAGCTGGGGACACTTGTTGAAATTTGGATCTGCCTTTTCTTGGTTTGCTTGCTCCCCCCCTCGAGTGGCAAGAGTCATTGCTAGAGCTGAAACTCATCTTAGTTCAGCCCATAGCAATTAACAGAAATTACTTCATCCTTTTATCACGCAGGTAGTGAAGTAGCACACCAATGCATACAATTTTCAAGAGGAAGTGAGAAAGGTGATTCCTGTCTTTGAAACAGAAGAAGGAATTTAGCCAGCATGTAATTATTCAAGTGAGAAGTTGGTCCTGTCTGTATTTAATATTCCAGAGTGGTATTTGATATAAATCCTTCCCCAGAGTTCATTACATTAGCTTTTAGCTCAACCTGAGCATGCTGAGTGCCAAGTTCAGCATGCAGCATGTTTTATAACCAAGGAGAATGACGTCAACCTGGTGATCCTGCAGCTCCCCAGCTCGGGGGAGGAGGTATGGCTTTGTCTTCAGCCTAAAGACGAAATGGAATATGCTTGATAAGATTTTCTTGGTATTTGCAGTGTAAAATGTGTCACGAATATTGCTTTGTACCTCCAGCAAGAACTGTCCCTTTTTGCCTAAGAAAAAAAAATTGCTTTGCTTGTAATATTATTCTATGCAGAAAACAAAATTTTTCCTTTGCAGATCCCTAGGCTTTACAAGCAGAGCCACAGAGCCCTTTCACAGGTGGGTGAGACGAGCTGCAGGGAAGCACAGGGGCTCGTGGGCATCCACCTCATTGCAAACCCCGGCCCAGCCCTGCGGCTGCCTGGCTGCTGCTGAGGGCTCTGGCGGGGATCCTGCTGACCGCCAGAAAACGGGAAGAGACGTGCAGAAAGCAGGTGCTTCCATACGGGCTTGTCTCTGGTGTTTTTCAGAGATGCTGGTCAGAGGTGCTGGGACGGCAGAGCCCCGTCGTGCCACCCCGCTGCGTGCCCAGCTTGGCGGGATCCCGGCGGAGCCGAGCGCCATCGGCGGGGGCACACGGAGCCCCAGCGCTGCCCCACGCTGCCTCAGACCCTGCTGCCCGTAAGTGAGGCAGGCTGCAAGCATCCCGCGGGCATGGGAGTGCTCAGGAACAGGCAAGACACCCGGCCACCCCTCCGGGACGCTTAACATCGCACACGGCTTTTGGGCTTAACGAGGGAGAAAGACTCCAATTGCTTGAATACAGGCAGTTTTAGGGATATTGTGAGAGCAGAGTGAAGGACTCCTCACCTGACAGCCGAGCCCTAAGAGCGAGCAGCCTCTCCCAGCCCCTCGAAATCCATGCTGGCAGACTCGGTGCCAATGTGGTGTCCCCCGTTATGACAGATCTCTGACAAGCCAAGGTCAGATAGCACGGTTTTAGCTGCTCTATCACGCCAGGAACAAAAGAAAACCCCAAACATCAACCCAACCAAAACCCACACAGAAACCCCAACAGCAAAAATAAAAACCCCAAAAGCCTTGTTGTAAAATAAGCTGTTTTAAATAAACAAGTGTTCTTTGAACCCCAGCAGAGTACATACCTAACAATGTTTGTTAAGTAAATATCAGTGACATGGTTAAGTCTGGCTCAGTAGGTATTAGCAAAGTGATATTTGTGTTGCTTTTGTTGTAACAAGAGTCAATCATGTTTGTAGAACATGGTCTGAAAAAAAGGGACTTTGGATTTGGGGTTTTATTTCTTCCATCTGCCAACTAGTATCCCCACTCTGGGACTTAAAAGCAAAAGTCCTTCCCAGTGCATTGATTTTTGTGAAGTTATACTTACCTACACTGGCTTAGTTCTGTTCATAATCTGCCTTCTTACCCATGGATCCACTTCTTAGATAATTTTGTCTTTCTGAAGGAAATCTGTCCTAAGTCTGGTTGTAAATATATGGTAACATCTTTATCGTGTGCACCTGAAATGCCTTGGTGCTGTGGCTGAGCAAAGGTGAGACACACGTCCACCTCTTCTGATCAGGTGCACCCTGAACTTGGATTTTTTTCTTGTGCTGCAAGCAGAGAGCCAGAGAGCCCCACACAGGCCTGCTCTCACTGCCTTACCATGAGATACTTGCAATGTGCAAAACTCCACAGCGGGACTGAGACACATGGCCCAAAACCTAATGGCTGCTTTTCCATTTGCAGCAAACAAACAAACAAACAAACAAACAAACAAAAATCAGTTTCTAATTTAAGCAGCTGTTTATATAGGTGTTTGTATTTTTGTCCATCTATCCTCTGACCTTTTGGTTTAACTCTTTCAAGAGCCAGATAGGAACTCTAAGGTTAGTGCACAGAGAAATGCAAAGCAAGAGAACAGGCTGTAGCAATGATGATGCTGAATTTGAAATTCTCCACCGGAAACCAAGGCTTCTTTTTCTGTTGGACCAGCTGTGAGGAAGTTGGACTGATTCCTAAGTGTCCTTTCCTGTATGTCAGTATGAGCCATCTCTTTGGGCATGCTTAGAAATTTTGGGCTTAATAAATCCTCGCTGTAAACTACATCCTTCCATGTATGGCAAGCAAAATGGTTATTTCATCAAGCATTTTATCACACAGACCATGAAATACATCTGACTCTCACTGCACGGGCACAACAAATAATTCTATTTCAGCAGCCTGGCTGCTGCTTTCACCTTAGCACAGGGACACAAGGCAGGAGGTGTTGGCATGGCCCCAGGCATCACCTGATGTTGCCTTTCCAATACCAGAGATGGAATGTAGTTTAGAGGCTGAGAGAAGACTTGAGTGTATTCAACTGGCTGCAAAATGCCTCCAAGGAAAGGGAGGCAAACATGCAACTTTTGGCCCAGCCCAGCCCGGATGGAGGCGCCCGTGCAGGTGGATTTGGGAGCTGTGGAACAGCCATCTCCGGGGTGAGAAATAGCAACTCTATCTGGCCCCAGCTCTGCTGGTGGAGACCCAGGAGCTGCTGGGAGCTGGTGGCTCTCCCTCAGCCTGGCCAGGGCTGTGCCAGTTATTCTCGTGCTTCAGTCTGCAGGATCGAGCACACACTATGGGAAGGAGTGGAGACGGACAAGCGCAGCAGGTGCTGCACAGGATGGGGGCTGCTGGAGGCAACAAGTCAGCTGTGTGTGCATGGAGCCGTCACTGGAGAAGCCGCTCCATGGCCCAGCCGAGGGCAGGTAGGGCTCAAGCGGCTGCAGAGCGTGGTGAGCTCGGCTTGGTCAGCAATGTCTCGGGGAAAGGCTGCGTTAGTGGGGCCGGGGCTGCGGAGATAGAGCGCCCACCCCGGGAGAACCTGGACCGGCCTCTCCCCGTCCGAGGCGCTGTCCCGACACAGGGGGAGAGAGAGGGAAGGAAGAAAGAAAGGAAAGAAGAAAGGAAGGAAGGAAGGAAGGAAGGAA
>WEIT01006628.1:232230-253571 GCA_013389985.1 Dryoscopus gambensis
AGCCCCGTGCCCGGGGCCCAGGTAAGCGCTGCCCGTCGGGCCCGCTGCCGCCCGGGAGGGGCTGCCCGTGGGGTTGGGTCTGTGAGGGAGCCCGAGGCCCGCTGCTGCGGCCTTTCGAGGGCTGTTTAGGCCACAGCTTTGCGTCTGGGGAAACCCGGTTTTATTTAGCTCCAGCTGTGGGATGAGCACCCTTTTAGCAGAGGGTGCAGCCCCTTACAGCCATTTTATGAAGCAGTTTAAGTCTCAGTATCGCTTCCATCAGAGCAAGTAAAGCTTAAATAATAAGCCTGTTTGGAAAAGGGTTTAAGTAAGGTAAGCTAGGACAGCTGAGTCCCAATATATATTAGAAACTGAGCAGACCACCATAAAGGCGATGGAGAGAAAATTCAACAAAAAGGCAGTGCCCTGGACTGGCCCAGGACTGCTGTAGCGTCTTTGCGTAGTGCCCGGCTGCTTTGCTGTGTGCTGCNTTGTGTCTTGGAGTGGCCCAGGACTGCAGTAGACCCTGAACAGGAAGCGAAGCCTCTCCTCTGCATAGTCCCCGGCTGCTTTGCTGTGTGCTGCTAGTGAGCGATGTTGGGTACTGTCGGGAAACAGGTGGACAGGAAAAAGATTCAACTGAGTTTGAAGACGGGAATAGGGAATTGCCTTCTGCACTGAGTGGTTAGGCTCTGCAGTCTGCTTTTGGACAGCTCAGTCTGCACTGAGACTTTTCAGGAGTTTCTTGCAGAGATTCATCTGGAGGACTAAGAAAGTGGAGCCAGTGGCATTATATTGACTCCACTGATACTATCCTCCTAAATTAAATGGTGGAAGAACAAGGCCTGCCTGTGAGATGAAGTCAGGACCTACTTGATCTACCAACAACGTTTTAATGGCTGTGAGAGGGAGCGAATTAAAAGTCATGTGTTTCTGTAGTAAAAGGTTGGGTGTGTTTGTTTTGAATCCTATATTAAACTGTATTTCAGGGCTATCGTGTTGTTTCTTGTATTTGTGCTTCTGACATATCTCACCTGTGTGGTTTTGCTCACAGGCCCTTGGGTCCCTTTGTTCCCGGCTCCAGCACAGGGTGAGGAGGGACACTGGACGTGCCCACTCTGACGGTAACCGGTGTTTGGAAGCTGTTCTCAGCCACAGAAACCTGTGTGAGACCAGTGCGGCCTTCTGAAAGGGCTTCATGTGATGCCCTCCAGTGGCAGCAGCGTGTACTTGAAATCAGAGGGAATTGGAAAAAGGGATCCTGGCCCGCCCTGGAGGGGTTTGGGCAGCCCTGGCCAAGTGCCCAGTTAGCTGCTGGGGGAGGCATGGTTTGGGATGTCCTGTCCTTTGACAGTTCCTGATTCTGCAAGGATCAGTGCTGCACATGAGGACTGTCTGTGGGCTTCAGCTGGCCAAAACCAGAGCTTTAGGCATGAGCTTCTGTCCTTTGCAGAGGATGAATTTTGCTGTGTGCCAGTAAATGCACATAAGGAAGAGGAACAGGAAGAAAAAGACCCAACAGGTGCCAGGAAAAATGCATCTTGCAGCACACAGTGTTAGAGACAAGGACACCTCATTTTTAACTGACTGTTGCCCTTCCATATGATGTAGTTCAGCCAGAGTTCCCATATACAGGCCAGAGGTAAGAACTGGTTTTGCCTTGTCTGAGATACCTTTCAATGCAGAGAAATAGGTCTCAGATCAAGAGCTCAACACAGTTCTCCAAGTTGAGTGCTATACCTGATGCATCATACCCAGGGTTCCAATAAAGTGAATGCACTTGGTGAAGAAACAATACAGAGAGATACAGGGTTGATGTGAACTTAGTAGACCTCTGTGGTGGAAGTGGTGGCCCCCCTGGGAAGGATTTATATAGAGATTGTTCAGAGCAACAGCTGGTTTTAAGAAACAGAAGTTGTCAAGTTTTCCTTTGCTGTATAAATATTTAAGTGACTGGGTTGGGGTTCTTAAGGGAGGAAAAGCTTGGGTTAGTGCCAGCAGGTGAAGCTTTTATTAAACAGAATCGTACAAACTCATTTCCCTTTTTGTTTTTAACCAATTATTGCTTATTTGTTCTTTTTTTCAGATGGTTCTGTTGCTGCCTTAGCTGTCCTGTACCATGCCTGGTGATGACCTGGGGTCATTCTCCTGAGCAGACTGCTCTGTTCTCAGCCACCTGGCCTGCATTCTCCAGTAGATTCACCAAGCTGGCAGCATAACAGCAGAGCTGTTTGGTACCTTGGAGTCCCACTGCAAGGGTGTCTGAGCACCTCGCATTTAGCTCAGAAAATCTGCCCTCACGCAGTCCAGCGAGAGGGTTGTGAAGTCCTGGGGGCTGCCAGTTCAGTTTGCTACCTGGAATGTATTCTGCCAGGTTACAGCTATGGTTTAAACAGTTGAGGTGAAAGCTGGTGTTGGGGAGTGGAATCGTGGGTTCACCAGCAGCCTTTCTGCATTAAAGGCTCTGTTGGGAGGTCCAGATGTCCTCATACCTGTGCTCTGATACCTGTGTGTTACACTCTTTCAGGTATCTACTTGAAAATAAGAGTGGGGCTCTCCGTTTTTGGCTGACAGGGGTAAAACAAGTTCCAGCGGGTAGAAGTTGGACCCAGAGTCAAGGAGTAAATTTTAAGCAAAGAATGCTCTCACCACTTCAGTGCCCTGCACAGGAGCTGGACCCTAGAGGTGCTGTTCTCTGGGGTGGCCGTGCCAGCATCAGCAGGGCACAGATGGTCCCCTCCTGCCCTCTGCACCAGCAGGGGTTGCTGGCTGAGTCACCTGTTCCTGGTGGACACAAGCTGCTCTGCTCACTGGCAGACAAAGCGACTGAAAGTCTCTGGCCTGCTTCCAAAAAGTCTGACAAAGTGACCATAACAACCTTTTCTGCCCTGAAAATACCTTAATTCCTGGTAGGTTAAGAAATGACCCTGTGCTGGTATAGCTCAGTGTTGCTAAACCCATCTTCTTTTGAGGCTTGTGAAACAGATACCCAAGAGCAGATGGCGCTAATCACTGCTGTAGTGACATATTCAGCTCCTGTTTTTGTGGTTTCCAAAGGCCTGTTTTGGCAAGACTTTTTTAAAGCTATTTGAGGAAGAACAGACAAGCTTTTGACACACAGTTGTATGTAAAATCTCTTCAGTTTTGCCAATGGCGTTTATTTGTAGACACCCTGCATATTGTAGAGGCCACTGCCTGTTCCTGGTTATTCCCTAGAATGGAAACTTGAACCAATGATTTTTGTAATGAATGTGCAATAAATCTGTGGTAAAGCTTCTCTGTTAATGACTCTTGATTTGAGTTCAGGTAGTTTTGACATACACAGATGAGGCTGTTCAGAGTTGGCCAAGCCTGCTTGACAGTCTGTCTTAAGTGGTGTCTGGGAATGAAACCCAAACAAGGATGTCTCAACTGCGTGCTGGGCCAGAGTCCTTCCAGCCCCACTGGACACCCAGAGCTTCAAGGGCACAGCATTGGAATTCTTCAGTGCTGAGGGGGAGAACAGATCTGCGAGCGTGGAGGGAGCATACACCCAAGTGGAGGTGAGCATAGCTAAAAGGAAGCGGCTAAAAATGTTGCTTTAGGTTGCTCTGTAAGGGCAATCAAGCACTGCAAAAAGCCTGTCTTACATTTTTTTTCTTGGATGAATGAATGAGAAGCATGGTCATTCTGTAAAAATGGCTTGTACTTGGGACTGTAGTGCAGGCTTGGGTATTGCAGAAAGCCTCGCTGGGTGTGTAGGCACTGACAGTTCACACACGGGGGAGGTGTGTTTGATCACCTCGTGTTGCAGACTTCATGTAGCAACAAGAACACTTGATTGGGAGATCAGCGTCATGGCTGGAGTGTTCAGCTCCAGCAGAGGTACAGTGATTATGCCTTTTGCTGTTTTTCTTCAAGTTTTTAGCTCTGGAGTAGACTCAGGAGTAGAATTAACAATTGCTTTGGAACTGGGGAGTTCCCCAGGCTCCAGGTGGGTGTTGGGGGAACTGTGATCCTGCTGCCACTGCTGCATGGTGACAGTGTCACCTCTGAGAAGGATGGTATCCGTTTCTAACGAGAATTCTGGGATGCTGATGGAGCTTGTGACCACAGTGGCTTTTGGGTGAGATCCTTCCCAAGAGAATGTAAACTCCCAAGGGCTCAGGCCTGGCAGCTGGTTTGGGTCGGGGTTGCTTTGCTCTTATTATTGGGAAACAGCTGGTTTATATGGAGTAAGATGGAGCAGTTAATGCTGAAAGAGAGCATTGCTCAGTGCAGGTTCCACATAGGTGTGGTAGCTGCAGAACACAACACAGGTTATGGGAGGGCAGTCCACGGGGGCGTTGCAATTCCAGTATGTATCCGTAAGATACCAGGTGTTTCCAGTGCAAAGCAGGGGTGCACATAATGCTGGAAGTGTGAGTTGAATGTGTGAAGGTGCTGGGCAATATCTGCATTGAAAAATGACAGTCTGCAGTTCTCGTAGTCCAGCAGGATGCCAATCCTTGTGGGGGGAATAGTAATTCTGATGTCAGGTGTCATCCCACTGTGCAGGAATTCATACTTGTGCCTGTAGGCAAGAAACACAAGGGAGCTGAAGGCACCCTGGCTGCTCTCAGAGGGAAGCACTTGGTGCACACAGGTGCCCAGGTTGCTCATGAGAGTCAAAGGCAGTGATGTTAATGTACCAGTGTCAGGGGAGAGCCAGCAGTGCAGCTGAGGCATGAGGGGAGCTGGCATTTCTGCAGGCAGGTATGACATACTGCCACAGGTAGAACAGAAATGAGAAGCAGTTGGGTGTAGCTGAGTTTAGCTGGCTTTAGCCAGGTATGTAGTTTCTGGGTTATATGGATCTTTTACCCTCTGTCTTCCCACTGAGGTTTTGGTAACATTTACAGTTAAATTCTGCACCTCAGATTTTATTCTGATGCGTTCAGAACTGCCTGTTGCAATGTGACAAAGTCTCATTTCAATGACACAATGTACCACAGAGAGACCCTTCAGCTTGATTCACTAGCACTGTCTCAGGGTCAACGGAACTGGGTGCTTCGAATTTGCAAATCTGCAAAAACACAAGATCTGAAGCAAGGAAGTTGGGCAAAATAACCCATGACAAATGAAACACCCTAAAAAAGCAGGAGGATTTGCTTAAGCATTCCAGTATCCTTCCAACACCAGTTTACAGTGACAAGGGTGGAATGTCAGAGGCCCCTGGTGCCTGGTCTGAGCTGATACAAAATCTCTGGCTTCTCTGCTTCCCTGCCTGCAGGTGTTCAGAGGTGTTCCTGTCGAAGACCTGCAGCCTCCACAGCCCTTACCTTGAGGGTGTGATGATGTGCCTCATGCACCAGGATGAGTTGTTCGCCCCCAGGTGACCATGTCTCGGAGTGTTCTCGAAAGCCACACCAGTTCTGTACTCTGTATCTTCCTCGACTTCCACCTCCCAGTAATGCTTCCCTGGAAATGGGATCAGACTGCCCAGGATGGCAATACATCTGTGGGAGACAGGAATATGTGTTTTGGCAGGGCCTCTCTATAATGCTCAGTGTTCAGATATGTTTGGGTATGTATATACCTGGACATTACATAGCAATAAACAAAAGCCACTTTTGCCATCTCCTTAGCAGGGCAATGTGGATTTTTGACCCCAGTGAATTCCTCATGCTGAGGAGCTGACACCCAGCCTGCAGGTTCCTTTGTCACACCTGCCCTGTTTTTACTTGTGGGTAGCTTTGTATAAATGAGTGTCCTGGGCACTTCCAGGAAGAGGGAGAACAGCATCACATACTGCCTGGGTTTTCTAGGAAAGTTATTACTTGTTAGAAAAGAGAGTGCTCTGGTGAACTCCAGCAAAGCAGGGGGGAAAAGTCAACAGATTCTGCATTTTCTTTCCAAACAGCCCAGGGTTTTGAATGTTACTCACCATTAGGAACTGAGCACTGTAACAGCATGAAGTTCCTGGGGCAGCTGGGGAGGAGGGAACCTGTCTATGCTGTGTTTGGAGAGATTAGGAAGAATTGAACACGGTAGGAGAACTTGTAATATGCTGGGTACCTGGGCTGTGAAATGTATGATAGGAACCATGCAGAAAATAACTCTTTTGAAAGTTGTGTAATAGAGACAGACAAAGACAATGCACTACCGAGAGACCCTTCAGCTTGATTTACTGGCACAGTCTTGGGAGTCAAAGGAACTGGATGCTTTGAAGATGCGAGTCTACAAAAACACAAGTTCTGAAGCAAGAAAATTGGGCAAAATAACCCATTCCAAATGCTTCTGAAATACTCTTAAGAGGCCAACATGACTCCTGTAAGATTACACCTCAGCTTTTTCTTGGGAAAAGTACAAGGTGTATTAGCTGTCATTGTCAAGGGGGACAGCAGGTTTCAAACACTTTTATGTTTCTATGGTAGTGTCTAAAGTTGTAAGTTACAAAGGAAAAGGATGCTGCTGGCAGACACTGAGCTCTTGTAGGCAATGCTGGGAGAGAGCTGCACGCAGCATTTGGAGGGCCTGGTGCGTGAGGATGGGCATGCACAGCACAATAGCTGTACTCTGCAGCTGCACTTGCCTAGAGCCAGTGCACAGTTCATTGCAAGTGCATGTAAATGTCTTGGGAACAGCTTAAAGGCTGCTGAAACCAGGGCTCAGAGGGGCTGTGTTGCTACAGCCTGAGAAGGGAAAGGGAACGATTCAAAATGGATGGGTAAACATCTGTGAAAAAAACATGACCTGATGAGAGCTGCAAAGCCACCAAGGCAAACCTGAGCTGCGCTGAAGAAGCTGCTGTGGTTAGGAAATGCATCAGCCTTTAGGAGACCACACAAACTTCAGAAAGGTTTGCCATGTAATTTCCTTGTATGAATGTTAGGCATTTCAGCTTGGGAGCCTTTTTGTTTCTTCTTTTTTCAGTATCTTGGCTTGAAAAAGATTTGTGCAAAGTTCATAGTGGTACCAAAACTTCAGCCTTTGAATGAGATGAAAGCCAGTTCTGGCTGCTGATGTGAAACATAAAAGAATCCTGTAGAAGTGGGATGAAATCCCCTTTTAAGATTACCATGATGGCTTTAATGAAATGGATCACCAGTCTCCCAAATCTTTTCTACCTAGCCCTCTAGTAGCACTGCATTTCCATGGAGGGACTAAGTTGTAGACTTGTATATCCTGGGTCTGCAGATGCCTGCCCTGGTTATACAGTGTTGCTGTAGTTTTGACTGGAAATACGCATTTTGGCAACCTTAGTCTCTCACTTCCATGGCAAAGGGCTTAATTCTTTTTTGAAAGTAATACCTGTTGGTCCAAATAGTATCAGTCATATCTTTCAGCAAGAGGTAAGTTTTCAGATCCCTCTCCTTTCCTTAGCATTTGTTATGGCACCTAAATACCTGTTCAAATTTAGCTCAGTGTGCCAGGCAAGTAAGTAGGCTTGTATGTAATTGTGGCTGCTGCATCTGTAATCCTCTTTAAGAACTTGCATTACCTTCCAAGTTCCAAAGAGCAGCTGGAGAGAGAGATTTCAACTCAAAAACTTATTCAGAGCTGCTGAAAGCCCCATTAGACACTTCCTGGCATCTGTTAAAAAACCCAAAGAAACTTAAATGCTTCTGTATACCTTGTAAAGCTGTTATCATAGACAGGCAGATCACACTCCGGGTTTTCCAGTTCATCACATGAAATGGTAAATCCATCATCTAGAATTGCCAGTAAAGGATGGGCTGTGTCCTCATTAAGGTAGAAGCAGGTGCCTGCAAGAGAAAATGCCTGAGGATAACTCCAGTAATTCCTTATAGCACTAGGGTTTGCAGCAAAGGGTGTGATGAAATGTTTGGATCCACAGGAAGATTCACCAGTGCTCTAGAAAAAATCTGTGGCTGACACTGAGAGGACAAGGTCATCTTTTTAAAGTTTTTCTAATAACTGGGTGTTTTACAGCTTAACACTGTTTAGTTTCAGCCTGGTGAAAAGCAGGGGACTTAGCCTGGTTTTGAACCCCACCAGGGCTCAAAGCTGCAGGCATTGTGCAGGAATGGACTGTCTGGTTTCAAGTAATTATTTTTAATCACTGAAATGAGTAAGGGGGCTTTAGGACTCTCCATGGCCTCACTCATCCACATAAATGCTGGGCACAGTTTGAAGAGATAGGATCCCTCATGCTTCAGCACCTCCCTTGTCAGATCAGCCCTCAGAGAGGTAAGTCCAGCCCAGGATAAAAGTGCTTCTGCCTTTCTCCCTGCGGAGACTTCACAGAGCAGGTCTGACGCACTGCGCCCTGAGGAGCAGCCAGAGTGGCACAGCTGCTGTTTGTAGTTGGTGCTTGTTTATCCACCCCAGAAAGGATCAAAGGCCATTCCCGGTGTTGGAGGTGGGTTCTTGTAGCCAACAGATCAATTTGCATCAGCTGTTTGCATCATGTAGACTCCGAGAAGATAAATCTCCCCATGGTAATCCCAAATGAAATCATTATAATCAAACTGCAAGTTACTTCATTGCAAATACAATACAAACAATGACAGGGCAATTACAGGCATGTGCTGCTGAAAACAAACACATGCTGTGCAAACAGAATGGGCAATTTCAAATATTGAGTTTGATTTAAGCAGTTGGAATACACACAGATGATGGTAAAACAATGACAGTCTTCCTCTCCAGGGATTGAAGGATGAGCATTTCTTTTCTCTGGTGTCACTGCTGTGTGACAGACAGTTTTACTGAAACATAACCTCATGTGGTCATCTTGCTGAAGAAATACAATTTGCAAATCTCTCACAGAAGGTAAGGGCAGAAGAGACACAGGTAAGGTGTGAACGTATCTGTGAGTGGTGTGGGAGATTTGAGACGAGCCAGTGAAGCTGCAGTGTCATTGCAGCAGTGATGAAGGTGAGCACTGGTGTCTGCTAAATGGCTCTAGAAGGTGCTGCCTCAGCCATACTTTCCAGCAGCAGCTTCATTACATGGTAATCTCTGAAGTAAAATCACACCACAGCTTCCCTCACCGGTGTGTCAGTACTTTGCAGGCTGGCAATATGTGGGCGTTGGGTTTGACACTGTCTTTTAAAATGTTTAGAAACTAGTAACTTTCAAGTATCAAAGGTACCAGACAGCAATACTATAAATTACAGAGCTAAAGCAATGCACTTATTGTTACAAGAAGTTGGTTTTTTCATTCCTAAAAGGTTACCAGGTGTGTAATTAGATGAAAGAGATTAGGACCTGATCCAGAGGCCATTGAAACCAGCAGGAACCTTTCTGTTAAGGCAATAGATGCTACAATAGGCTGCTGGCGTTGTTCCAAGCTGTGCAGTACCTGTGGTGTGTATCAAGACAGGTTCACTTCTTTCACTGGAGCCACCCAGGTTCTGGGCTCGGACGCAGACGCGATACTTTTGAGTTGGCTGGAGGTGAATTAGGACTTCACAGTTAGGGATCCCAACAATGGATCTACAGCAAATAAATCCACGGAAAATGATAGGGTAGAGAACAAAGGTAGACCTTTGAGATTATTTTTCTGGGCAACAAAGAAATTACACTTCTCTTGTAACCCATCAACAACATTTTACCTTGTACAGTTGTCAGTAGCAGGGCAAGACAGAGTCTGTGACAGACTCCAGATTTTTACATTTTACATTTGCTTCTGCCCTTTTCCCATACCCATAGTTCTCATACAGTAATTTTTGATTAACATTTATACAACTAATTTTACTAAGAGGATTATTTATAAATGTCAATTCACCAGAAGGTCATGGGTCCTTTCTTAGTTCTGTCTGATGCCACATGACTGAAATGGTTTCATCTCTACAGAGGGCTCAACAGAAGAGTAACTCACTCAGTAATAACATCATCATTTTCTTCATCTGTCAGCTTGGACAATTCAACCGTGTAGGAATCAACAGGGTTAACATCTCTGGATTCCCAGCACACCAGTGCTGCATTTTCACAGCTTCGCATTTTTCTGCTCTTTATGGTAGGTGGTGAAGGAGCTAAAAAGTAGGCAAAAGAACAATTCTAAGCTGTTGCTTGAAGATGTTTGCAACCAAAACTCTTTGAAGACTTAAAAAATTAGAAAACTGTTTTTTGCTAATACTATATTGTTAAAAAAACCTGCCCCTCAATGGAAAATGAACAGTAGGTAGAGTGATTAACAGTACTAGTTAAAGACTTAATTTGGACTATAAAGGTCCCAAGAGAATTAAACAGAGAAGTAACATAAAGACTGATAACATAGCTGTTTTCTATCATCAGTTTTATCTTTGTCATAAAGGTGCATCTCTCCTCTGCTCTGAGATGTCAAAGATATCTGGAACAAGTACTTGAAGGTCTCACACTGACTTGTTCAATCTGATGTCAGGATTTCACTCAATGTCCTTGACTGAACTGCAGTTAAAAAGAACAGCATAACAGGTGAATCCACAAAATACCTATGGGCCAATAAAAGAAGAGCTGGCATTCATCTGGCAGAACCAGGAAACTTGAGCCTTATTCACAGCTGGTTTACATGCTTGCATTTAAGTAAGTTATTTTGTCTCTCTGCTTCTGTTTCTTCCACTCTAAAACAGGGACAGTTGGCATGACAGGCTCTCCAAACAAGAGCAGGGAATTCCAGTGCAGTCAGTAGGCTTACATCAGAAGGCAGAAAGTGCCCGGAAAGCATTACTGGCATAAAATTCAGAGATGATTTTGAATTTCACTATGAAGGTCACAAAGTCGTATGAATAAGATATTTTTACCTGTTACATAAACTGCTCTTTCACTTGGTGGACTGATACCGGAGGCATTTAAAGCACTGACCCAAAATTCATACTGTGTATTTGGCATCAGATCAGTAATGGTGCAGTATGTTTCTTTGACTTTTAGTGTGTGCTCTGAAACGACAACAACAAAGCATTTAACAGTGCCTTTACACAGTTGCCCACTCTTCCCCAAAGCTGCATCACATAGTGGAGTTGGGGTGCATTGTTTTGTGTGCTGAGGCCAAGAGCTCCTCGTGCTCCACCATCTTTGATCAGCTGTCAGGCAGTTTCATGATGCCTTCCTTTAAAGCACCATAAATCAGATGGGACAAGAGCTGAAGCTATTTTACTACCCATTTCTCGTTCTTCATCTTACAAAATTTAGATAGCTTCTGTTTTTCTTTCTCAGCTGGCCATTGGCACTCTACTGGCTTCCACTTGCGAAGGTTCTGCAAAGGCAGTTTTGTCACAAGACTGAGACATTTTACCGTGGTTCTGTGGTTCTTTGTGTGCCTGTGCATCTTAGAGAGTTACAGCCTACTACTAGCACTAAGATAAGCTGTAATATCATCTGGGGGTTTCAGTGGGTGTGCTGGTGATATGATGATTTGCTCTTTAAAAATTTGCAGTGGATGCAGCACATGTGTGTCTAATGCAGTGCCCACCCTCCGAAAATCCTCCTGTTCCCTTCCCATTGCTGCTATCTCTGCTGCTGCCATGTCCTGTCTTTGCTCCTGTGATGGGTCCAGTGGAGGGCTGAGGTGTCCCCTTGGGTCCAGGGCTCTTTACCTGCTTGCTCCTCACTGTGCCTCTCGTTGCTCACTGGTTTGTAGCACAGCTGGTAGCACTCCACAGTGTCATCGGAGAAGAGGCCCCAGCAAACTCTCAGTGAGGTGCCAGTTGCTGCATTGGGAGCCTGAGGATTGATCACAGGGGCACAAGGAGCTGCAGAGGGGAAAACAGGTCAGTTTTTGAATGTATAATCATGGTATGTTGTACCTCTCCTCTCACAAAGGTGTTTGCAAAAAACCTTGGCACCGAACAGGGTCATATTCCTCCCACATGGAGAGAAATCAGGAGCTGACTCTGTAAACAGCTGCAGATAATAATCAGGTCACTGGTGTGTGAGAACTAGTCTTGCTTCAAATCAAAGTCAAAACAACAAAATAAATAAGCCTCAGCCTACCCCCTCTCTGTAAACTCGGGCTGCCCTGCTCTGAGGGCTGTTCCAGCCAGCCCAACATCTGCCACTGCTGCCAGCCACCCTGGGGATCAGGGAAAAGCTCAACAACACGGGGTCAGCAGCACAAGCAAACAAGCACCAAATGCTGTTTTATGTTAAGAAAACACAGCATTGGGTGTAAAAAAAAAAAGAATATTGTTCTTTCTGATAATTTGTAATGCACCAGAAAAGATTTAAAATTGTAGAGGTTTTTTCAGTTATTCAAAATTTGTTTATGTTGTGCTGTTTCCTGTGGATTATGGGAAAAAATGCTGGCTAAATAGCAGGGGAATAAGTCACTGAAATCTGTTTATCAAGAGAAGCTGTGTAAGTTATTTAAAGCAGTCTGGGGTTCCTCTCTATTTTGTTCAAGCAACTACAAGGTAAGACAAGTTATAACCAACTAAGCATGCCTGACCCCTCAACAGAAGGGGGTAATCTTCATGAGTCTTCTAGGAAATCATGCAGCAAAAGCAGGAAGTCCCAATTTAGCAGTAATTCTGGTAATTTTATATTGAAAACAAATGGAAAAAAATATCCAAAAATATCTTCCAGTGTCTCTATATATATAGGCAAACAAAAAAACAAACTAGAAGGAAAACTAGGGAGAAGTTAATTCTGCCTTTGGAGATCTCCTTTAAAAGAAGGAAATGCTTAATACATATCCTTATTTAAATGTAAATAGGTCTGAAATAATGATCAGTTAGGAAGAGTACCTGGAATAGCATTAATGGAGTTCATTAGTTGTTCAACTTCAGAGACATCTATGACCCGCTCTTCAAAGTCTGGCACTGTTGAAAGCTCTAAATCCACTTCTTTCTTTAAGAATTCTTCCAGCCTGTAATTGTAGGGCAAAAAAATTAATGTCTAATTGGAAGTACCACAGTGTTGGAGATATCTGTCTATGATGACTATTTGTAAGAGAAGAAGTACAGCGGACTTCAAATTAACATCTATTTCCTTAAAACACCGTTTTTGTAGCTGTGCAAGCTCAGCCTCCCCGTGCCTATAGCTTGGAGATGTGTCACCATCAGTGCTCCAAGGTGCCAAGGAGAGCTGGCTGCTGCTGGGACTGAGGGCCGGCCCTGTGCTGCACACACCGTGCTCCCACCGAGCAGGGAGGGAGCTGTGCCCAGCACCTCGCTGGGGGAAGCACCCCCTCAGCTCCATAACTGTCACTGGTTTGAATTTGCACTACTCCTAATTTGGGATCTCGTGGCTCTAGGGGTTGTAAATTTGAAAAAAAAGGGGTATCTTTTCTCTGTGTTTTCATGAACAATAACAGTCAATTAAGAGGGCGATTCTTCCATATGATTTAGTGTGCCCTAAAACTTCTTCCAATTGCTCCAAGATTTTTCCGTATCTGTTTTGAGCTCCCACAGCTTGACTTTCTGCCCCACTATATTAATGCATACATAAGCCTGTTACACTATATTTAGGGAGCTCACTTTTAGTCTCATTTGTATCCAGAGCATTTCTTTCAAGAGCTTTAGCAATTCTGTTTTTAAGTGAAATTAGTTCCTTATTACTAAGCTGAAAACACTGATTTATTCAGGCTCTAACTCTCCTTTCGGATTTCTTGAAATTGGATCCAAACAAGTGTTGAGTGTTAAGTTTCTTAGAGCAACTTTTTCTGGAGCAGTTTAAAACAAAAATACTAAATATTTCAGTAGCTCTAGTGGCTTAGACAACATTTGTATGCCTGAACAAAGTCCAGAACATACAAGTGTCTCCAGTAACCCATCCAATTAGCAGGAAGAAATGTGACACAAAATCCCAGACTGTGATACTACCTGTCAACCATGGTTACTGCTGCCTGTTGGAAAAAAAAAGAGAGAATGTTAAAGATAGAAAAGTCCAGAGTCAGACTACATCATGCTGTTGACCTGTCTTATATAAATTGCCCCAAATGCAGCCCTTGGAGTGAAGTAATTGGCTCTCACCCAGCTCTGAGAACAAAGCCAGCCCTGTCTATCCAAATGGACAGATCTTGGCTGAATTTACAGTAAGATAATGACCAATATCAGGTAGTTATAAGTGTCTGCACATCTGGACTTTAGACTGATTCCTCCCTTGGTTGTCCCAAGTGCCAACAGATCCCTCAGAAACAAAAACCAAAACCAGCTGGGCAAAAGAGCTCAGTGAAATGGTTGGCACTGGAGGGAGTCTGAGCAGTGCCTGTAACTGGCAGACAGATGTACAGTCCCTGGAGAAATCTAAGCAGCTGAGAGCTCATGACCAACAGGTATTCACTTCTTGATGAATGAATAATGGTTCTTAGGGGCACTGTAAAACTGTTTACAAGCTAAGGAGAAAATAATGCAGAAAATCTCTGCATTTCAGAGATGCAGAGGAATTGGAAAGTCAGCTCACGTGAAGAACTCAGCGAGTTGGAGTCACTCAGCAAACTGACCCACTGGAGTAGACTGGAGGTGTTAGGAGATTTGTTTGTTGTCCAGTTCAGAAGTTACTGTCACTGTGCTACAGAAATGCTCCCACCCACCTGAGTCACAGGACAGCTCAGGTTAGAGCAATCACTCATCATCAGTGAAAGTTCTCATTTTTTTCCAATTATTTTTCTACCTGCCAAAGAAAAATACCTTCTTGACACCAGCTCAAGAGTGGGATTTCATCCATCACTTTGGAGGAGCTCTTGATGTATTTAGTTTGGAGCCTCCTGTTCAGCTGAACTTTCCTCCAAAATGAGCAAGAAAAAGAAACATCTTCCTAAGTGATTGCATCAGCCTGCCTGCTGTGAGCCCAGAATAGAGCAGGAGAGCTGAGCCTGCACAAGGCAAGGAACACTAAGTGCTTCCAGAGTTTCCCCAGATAAGCATTTCAGCAAGATATCTTCTCTCTGAACCCCAGTGTGACTCACAAATCAGTGAGTATCCAAATTACAAACTTCTGCTTCTGCATTTTGCCCCTGTTGTGTTGCCCCACTAAGTCAATGCCACCGTGCCAAGCACCTGGAGCAGTGACAGCACCATGAACTGAGCATCCCAAATTCTCCCTAGCAAAGAAGCTGCTTGGGACTGCTCAGATGGGGACTAATTGCAAGCAGAAAAAAGCACTTTGAGGGGGCTTTGACAGTTAAAGCTCTTTACCTTCATAAATTCAGCTTTGTCATTTTCCAGGAAAAGCTCCTGGGTTTCATCTGTCAGCTCCTTGCAGGTGTCAAGATGCTTCCCACAACTGACCAGCTGCTCATACAGAGCTTCCAGCTTCTGCCTCTTCTCTTCTCCCAGTGCTTCCAGCTGTTCTTCATACTTCTGTGCAAGCACTTGCACTGCATCGTTGTAATGCACCTCAAAGTTCTGCTCCTGCCTTCCAAAATTTTCCTGCAAGGCATTTGAGGGTTTGTAGCTTGGCATCAAGCCTGATCCACAGGTCATCCAGAGGAAAATCTTACTCTGGTCTGCCTAAACTTCTCCTTACCAGAGAGGTAATGTGTCATGATTTAATTCACAAAACTAGGACACAGTACCAGTACACAGAAGCTGTAATTTGACTACTGTGCATTTTTAGGGGTTTACTCTGATCAGTCACCCCCTCCGAGGTGCAAAAGTGTTGGATTTTGTTCCAGGCATAAGAGCAACAGAAATTACAACAAGAACAATGATGTAAGGCAATCTAAACCCAGGCAGCACAGCTAAGATACATCCTAGCCATAATCTCACAAGTGTTTCCACCAACAGTCAAGCACATCCTTCCATGAAAGAAACCATGGCAACTCAGTGGGGTCCATGGATTTGTGCTTAGGGAGCTGAGCAGCTGGTATCCTCACTCACAGCTGGAAAAAGCATTAGGAAGGAAGATTTAAGGAGCAGGCAAGATTTTACTGCCACTGCTCAGGCACTGATGTCCTCGTGTTCCACATGCAGCAGAGAAGAGACCGTAGTGCCTTGAGTTATTGCTTCAGTTTGAACTTGCTGCCAGCTGACCTCCTTCCCCTGGGGCCAAGTTGACAGCAGTGGAGTGGGAGCACAATTCTTGAAGTCATCAGCTTGAAGCCGCTGGTCCAAGGATTTGCCTGGATCTGACACTTCCGTGAATGGAGCCGAGGGAACACAAGGGCTGCCCTCTGGATGGATAGTTAAATCACACCTCTTTGGCCATTTAAAACTAAGATGACATGAGTGGTGGTCACTTTATTTCTGAATGCAAATTCCTGTGCAAATTATAAATGTGGTTTTACTAGCCCACTTGAAAAAATCATTAGGATGAGATTTCCTGAGTACTTCAGTCTAGACAAACCCCAAGATAACGCTGTGCTCTGTAAGTACTCACCTCATTAACAGCTGAACACTATGAATGTCAGCATGACTGTCAAAACTGTTTAACCCCACTACCATAAAGTTTGCCCCAGAAAAAATGCCTTACCTCTACTGTGATGAAGATTTCCTCCAAATGGCTGGCAACATTTTCCATCTGAGCAATCTGTTCTTCCAACTTGCTCATGTTTTTATGGATCTCCTCCTGCAAAACACCCCGTGTGATTCTTACTGTGTCTGAAAACTGTTTTAGAGGCACCACAGTACACCTGTGTTACTCTCACCTTTTCACTTTCCACAGCACTGGGGAGCTGAGCAACCTCGTGATCCTTGTGCTCACCAAATAGTTTGTCAAAAGCTCGGATTGGTATCTTGCAGGTAGAACAAAAAACATCTGCTGCTTCTTCCTCTTCCTCCTCCTCCTCCTCCTCCCCACTGACAGCCTGACTGTTCCACTCATCTGACATGCCGCCGCTGCTTCGCCCCTCTCTGGACCATACGTTGCTCTCAGCCTCATCGTCTGCTCTGGCTTTGCTCTGATTTTCACCGTGAGAAGCCTCATCAGGAAGTCCTTGTTGCTTTGTGCTTTGACTTGGATCTTTCGCTGAAGAGCTCCTTTTTGGTAAGTTATATATGGAGCCTTGTGATCCTGCTTTTTCTGTAGGAGCAGGTGGCCATCTGCTCTCCACCTTCTCCAGATGTCCTTCAAGAAGCTCAAGCTCTTTTTCTCTATCCTCATCAAGTCCATACATCTTAGCCAACTCTGCAACCTCCTTTTCCAAGTCATAGCCAACTTCTTGCGGGCGCTGAACTTTTTCACTACTCAGTGCAGATTCCCTTCTCGTATCTCCCAGAGATCTTTCTCCTTGACCAGAGAGCTCTTCAGGAAAGATATCAAACCTCTCCTTTGATCCATAAAGATCCATGTGATAAAATATCAAACCTTCAGTCTCAGTGTCACTAGACTCTGGGACTGGTGGGGAAGCTGAATGATCACGGGTCTGGCCGCTAGTCCCATAGCCTCTCGTGCTGCCAGATCTGGATGACATTGGTATCCTCGGTGAGGCTTTTGAGATGGTGAGTCTCAAGCTTGCAAAAGATAAGGAAGACCTTTAGCTACATACTTAGGTATCAAGCATGAGTTTTTCTTGCTTAAAAGTATATAGATGGAATAGATTTGGCTGAGGACTGCTCAGGCCCTGGAGGTAGGCGTGGGAAAGACCAAAGTCAGTAGCTTCACTTTGTAAGTGAAGCTTCTGAAGGGAAGCCACAGAAATTTTGTTTATTTCTCACCTCAGTGCAAAGCACAACAGAGAGCTGTCTCTGGTGTGCATCCTCTTTTCTGAGTGGCTCATCTGTGACCCTGATGCCTGATTTCCAAACTGTGGAGTAGTCCTGTCCTCAGCTCAACACTGCAACTGTGCTTCAGGCACAGTTAGTGCTGTTCTGTGCAAGTGGAAATGGCCTGGTTTGAAGTCTGCTCGCCCTCGAGCTGCTGTCAAGCATGTTTTCTGAACTGTCACTAAGGCATAATGTAGAATGTCCTCTGTTGTGACCACTGATGCCACAGAACACACTAGTAAATGCCCTGAAAAGTCCTGTTCTGGATTTTTCAAGTTGCCGTTCTTAATACTGAAACTTGAGTCCAGGTCTTGGGTCCTTTCTAAAAAATACTGCAGAGAAAACATACTGCCCTTTGGGGCTTCTCATGTGCTGTGAAAAATATGTATTTTAACATATAAAGCCTACAGTAGCTAGGGAGCAAGGCAGGGCGGTGACCTCTGCACTGAGAGACGCCCGCTCTGACCCCAACCTTGCACGTTTCGTCCATTCTGTGCAAGGAGGGAGGTGTGAAAAGAGCATGTGCAGGCGCCATGCAAAGCTGTATGATAAAGCAGATGCACGTGGGACAACATTAAAAGTGCAAAGGCAGTTTTAATGCTGATTCCCCAAGCCCACTCTTTCCAACCAGCCTGTAGTAACAGCAGTGAAATAATGCTAGCACAGTCAGAGAGCTCTCTGAGCTGAAACCTCCCCGCAGCCCTCCACTGCTCACCAGCATGGATGGAATCATGGCTACAAAAGTACTCAGATCAATTTTATCAGCAGTTTAGGACCACAAGCAAAAGACTTCATGGAAAGATTTCAGCTGAATATCAATTAACCTGTAGTTACATCTAGTCCTAGATAAGGGAAGCACATGAAAGCTTTAAAATCACTTTCTCGCAGAAAAAAAAGCCAAAAGATGGGTCAGACACCAATATTATCAGAGCTTCTGGATAAGCTTTCACCTAAGTTTGCTTTCAAACTACTTTTTATGGTCTTTTTGGTTTTGAGTAGTTCCCATTACCTAAAAGTTATTTCATCAATATTTTACTAATTTTCCTGAGAATTGCTTAGCTAACAGAGTCAACACAATCAGTGATTTATCAGAAAGCAGCTTCCTAAACCAGTAAAAACCACTGAGACATTTTGCACTCTCTGGTTTTATATCCCTGGCTGAGGCCAGCCTTACGGACCTGTAAGAAAACCCACACAGAAGTTCGTCATTTGTCTTCTGGCACTGCAGACATGGGTGTGGATTCTACAGCTAGCAATATCCTACTATAGACAAAAACACTGAAGTTAGGCAGAAATACTATTTAGGCTAAAGGCAATAAAATAAATCATGCAAATTCTAACATTTTAAACAGAGAAGAGGTCTTGACACATACCAGAAAATGTTGTCTGGCTCCCGCAAAGACTTTTTTCCCCATAATTATAAAAATAAGCCTTGCTTTAGAAGCAACTACTAATTAGAAAAGTGAATTAACATGTAGTTTTCCTACCAAAATGAAATAAAATAAATTAAAATAAGCATAATTAAGCTTGCCTGCAATCCTGCTGCCTAAATAAGATTTTCAGATGATTGCTCAGTGTTTCCTTGCTTTGCAGGCACAGATAAAATTACACGAAGCACGTTTAAGTCCGTGACCGCCCATTATTGTAAATAAATAACAAAGAATGTTACTACCTAAAAACTTGCCTTCTATCTTAAGACGTCATAAATTCTTCTGATAGCTCAGATGGCATCAAAGTTAACTTCTATTCCCCCTAGTAAAAATTAATTCACACGAAAGCAATTCCTTTCCACTTTCCTATGACTGCAGTTGGAAGACGTATTGGGTAACCCTACCCTGCCTCTTTGCTCCGATAGGGACATGCCAGCAATGAGCAATGGCACAAATATAGATGTGCCCCGGCTGTCCTTCAGCAGCCTGCTACTTGAGTGTCACCAGGATGGATGTCATACGCTGAGAAAAGGCTCCGAGGGTTGATTCCCGGACCTGAAGTACTTAGAACAGTTACAGAGAGCCCTCACTAAAGCCAGAGTACGCTCTCACTTTGGGAGGTGGTATTAATAAACCCTGCGGAGTTCAGTCATTGCCTGTGGGTGTGATTTCCAAGGCTGGGGCGTTAGGCAGAGTATCGCGTGTGGGATACACGAAACGTGCAAACAGCTCACGCGGCTGGGCATGTGCTGGCAGAATTGCACAACTTAATGGAAGTATCTGCTCTGTTCTCTGCAAGCACTTGCTGGTAAAGTTCTGTCTCTTGAATTAGCAGGAGCTTTCCTATGGGGCTGAGTTGGAATCATGATCATATATTAGGAAAAAACACCCCTAAAATTTGGAATTTAGAAAAAAGAATCATACTATTGTATATGGTTATTATACATGTGCATACCATTATTTTACATCTGCATACCCTTATTTTACATATGCATACCCTTATTTTACATATGCATACACCCTCACCCTGTGTGTCTATGCCAGACCTCTGGAAAGCTCATTATAGTGAAGAAAGTGGCCGATGGCCCCACGAGGGAGCTTTTCATAGGAACGTATCCCTTCAGTCTGTGCTCAGGAGGGGCACACCTGATAAAAACCAGGCTGTGTATTACCACTGATTATTGTGACTGCTGTAGCTCTCGAGCTTTGCGTATCTGCTCAAACCCACAGCACACACAGGCTGCTGCTTGTGAACACGCTGCTGAGCCAGCCTCGCTGGCAGGAGGTTTTTAAGCACGTTTGAGAACGTTGTATTATATATGGCTTGAGCTCAGGGGACACCACAAGGGACAATGCCTACTAGATCTTGACACAGCTCTGCTTTTTCCTCCTTTTCCAATTATCTTGGTGTCATTTTCTCACTTTTCTGGCTGTGCACACGTTTGCTGTTTGGTGAGGAATCACAAGCTAATTGCCCATGTAGGCACGATCTCATTACCCCTAACAGTGCTTCTATCATCTGTGAGATTAGAGTAGAAGTGTTTTCACAAAAGTGATGCAGCCCCTGCTGAAACATTAACATTTATGCTGTCTGACAGATCTGATTAATTTTTCAAACGAGAGCTTATTTTTGCTTTGTGTTAAGCTACGCTATCTCGTAGGCCTTAATTTCTCAAAAAATTAGCAGTGTCAGCTTTTGCTGCCAAAGACTGGAATGTAACATTAGGTGGATAGTGAATTACACTCTGCCTTGGACACAGGGCCTGAATGAGAGAGCAGTGATAGGGCTTTTACTCATTTACACTGCTGGACTTTTGTGAGGACCACAAGAATGATGGCTGGGAGGAAAACTGCCCCTCAGGCAGCGGCAGGGCTGTGTCCTGTGCTCCCTGCCCACCGCTCCTCACCTACACAGCGGCTTATTTCACAAAGCTTTCCCCTTCCAGTACCTGAAGGAAGCACACAGGAAAGATGGGGCAAGACTACTGGCGAGAGCATGTACTGATAGGACAAGGGGGAATGGGTTCAAACTGAGAGCAGTTTTAGATTACATATTGGGAAGAAATTCTTTACTGGGCGGTGAGGCCCAGGCACAGGTTGCCCCATCCCTGAAGGCGCTCAAGGCCAGGCTGGATGGAGCTCTTACCAACCTGGCCTGGTGGAAGGTGTCCGTGCCCACAAGGGTTGGAACTCGATGCTCGGCAGGGTCCCCTCCAACCCACCCAAACGCAAGGCATTCCAAGATCCTGCGAAAAACAGCCTTGCCCGGGGCCGCCCGGCTCGCTGCTTTTACTGTTGCACTGGTGATATTCCGCGCCCGCCGTGAGGGCCGCCCTGGCCCCGCCCCTTTCTAGGCCCCGCCCCCTTTGACCCCGCCCCTGGGCCA
>WEIT01006628.1:254099-301325 GCA_013389985.1 Dryoscopus gambensis
CTGCGGGGCCGGGGACTCCTCGGTGTCGGACCATCTTCAGTGTTCGGTGCTGCCGCTCAGCTCACGGGCGCACCTGTCTGAGCCTCAGCTTGGCGCCCCTTGCTCACCTGGGAGTTGCAGGGTAAGCCTGGCAGCCGCTGCGGCTGCGGGACCTCCATCGATCGGGGCAGACTCGCCAGCCTCACGTGAGCAAGGGTGACCAAGTCACTGCTAACAGCTTGCTCGTGGTGTTGTCCAGTGTCCAGATCTGTGCTTACACACACACTTTTTTACTGTCTGGAAGCCACTAAGTCAACTTTCTGAAGTGCTAAGTGTCATCAGTCTTGTAAGTGCGCCTTTATTAAGTGGGGAATAAGCCACCTCCAGGTGGGCAGTCACTGTAAGGCACTGGGGCTCTTGCTTAAGCTGCAGGCACTCCTAGAAAAATACATTGCTAAAAACATCAAGCAGTGTTGGGCAATGTGTGGAACAGTAACCGAAGAGGAGGATACAATCATGTGATAATTTTCTAACCTCCCTGTGAGTGTCTCAGACTACGTGTTTGCAGTAATGCTTCCAACTGGGGGATTCTCAGTTTATTATTAAGACCAAACTTAGCCCTGGTCCTGGTATAACAAATAAGTGTATTCAAAGAAATTGTGTGTGGGTTTGTTGTTGGTTTGGTTTTTTTTTTTTTTAAGTGTCGAATTCAGCCCTAATGGTTGTATGAAGTAATGATGATGTTAGCACTTTCTTCCTTTGGTACCTTAAGTTTCTTCTTGCTGTAGGTGTGTTCCTGGATTTTTCCCCCTTGTTGTAAGCATGAATTCAAAGGGTGGTGTGTAGTAACAGAGTTGCAGTGAGGACATCGGAATGTTGACGAGGTACAGATCCTTCAGGCTCACCAGCGTTCTGCTGCTGTTTCTTGCAGTACCTGTTTACAGTCTTTTTTTTCTGGCAAAGTAAGCTGAAAGGTATTTTATGAAAGTGATCATGCTTTGGAGGAAAGTTATGACAGTTGACGTGAGCCTTCCGTTTCCTGCTGCAGTATTTAACAGATGTAACAACACTACTTTTTCAGGAAGACACTGTATTTAAAAACACAACTTTAGTTTACATGAACATGTACCTCGTTGTATACAAAAGTCAGTGCCTGTCACTGACTGTGACAGTTCACAGCCCAGTTAGAAATACATTATAGCCACCACGTTCTTTTGGAAGCAGCACAAGCTGTGTGGCAGTTGGGGCTTGGTGGTGGAGTACAGCTTGGTGCCTCTGGTAGTTACTCTGCAGTTTCCAGCTATACTTTAGATATGCCTAAGCATGCTGTAGAGTGGTGTTGTCCTTGCAGGCCTAACAGGGACATAAATTCATTATACTGCAGTCTAGACCTAGTTATGGGAGAGTCAAGAAACAGACATTAAACCAACCTGAAGTACCAGAGCATCCTTTTTTTCCTTTTTTGCATTAATGTCCTTCACTAATACTTCGCCTCTACTCACTCTAAGCATTCTCCAGGAGCAGCATGGCCCTCACTACTTCCTCTTAGAATAGGAGTCAGAAAGTCAGCTGTGTCATTTGTATTTGGCTTCAACAGTGGGGCAAAAGCAGACTGTGAAATTGCTGCAGGTGAGCCCCAGGACTATGTCTGAGCTACCACAAGCTCCTGGAGAGGCCCAAGAGGCTGCAACACTTTTGGAATTATCAAAAATGTTGTAGTTCAGACAGTCTTGTTCCCTTGTCTTGCCTGTGCCAGACCTCCAGAAGAGTGGGTAGGAAATGCCCTTGAGCTGACTTCCACAGATTTTTTTCTGGGGAAGTTCCTCCATATATGGCAACTCTGCTGTCTTACCCAGATTCAGCTGGCAAGAGCAAAGGTGATGGTTTAATTTCAGTGCTTTCCAGTTGCAACACAACCAAGCCTATTCTTTTAATGCTTTTTCTCACTGCTGGTAGCACACACACCCCCCTCCCATTCCCTTCCCTCTTTACAGAGCTGCAGAGCACACACTGTTCCTCTCAGGAAGGTCTGTTTCTCAGTGGAACTTAGCTGTGTTCTCTCAGCCAGCTCACTCTATCCTGGCATGTAGAGCATGCCATGGTCGCTGCCAGCTGGTGTCAGAGAAAAATCTTTGAAGCTTTGATTGATGCCAGTAAACAAATGCAATTGAGGGGAACTCTCCAACTTTTTATTTTGTCATAGAGGGAAATAAATAGGGCCTAGTGTATCAGAAAGGCAGTAATTCTGTGGAAGAATTATGACTTACAAAGTGTAATACCACTAGAACTGAGGTTAGAATAAGCCATTATACATTATACAAATGTTAAAGGAATTTAACTGCAGGGTGTATCAGAAGTAAATGCCAATCTGTTTTTTTCTGTGCCTGAAGTCAGAAATTCTGGATCCAGAAAGTCATTAGCAGGCATTTAGTAATTGTGGAAGCAATGCAGCAGCTAGTTTAAGAATATCTTGCTTGTCCTTCCAGTGCACAGACTTCCCAAGATTCCCATTTATGTTTATAAAAAGCAGCAACCCAGTCATCTGCACACAGTCATTAGAATGTTTCTGGTGCACGCCCTAGGCAGGATGCTCCTTGCTGGCTCCTGATGGAATGTGCAGCAATTAGTGCCTCTAACAGTGTGGTGTTGGAGGTGTTTTCATGCAGGGTGGCTGCAGAATGCCTGGCCCAGGCCTCCTGTGCAGTGGGAAGTCGTGGCTGTGGAAGGACAGGTCCTTCCCCCGGAGCCTGGCAGCATCCAGCACGCACGAATGCAAAGCAGCCGTGCCTGATTTACCTTTTATCCCACTAGGTTCTGCAGCAGCATAAAAGTGCTGACACAATGGTGGCTTTGATGAAGGTTTATGAAGAAGAAGATGAAGCTTATCAGGATTTGGTCACCATGGCAACACAATTCTACCAGTATTTACTGCAGCCCTTCAGAGATATGCGAGAGCTGGCGACACTGTACAAACTGGAAATCCTGGTAAGTCTGCCTTTACAAAGTGAAAGGCCAAGTTACATAGTGGGGCTTCAGCTGCTCTTGGAGCAGTTTAGGCTCAAATCGTGTAACATTCCCTACTTCTGTCTGTACCTGCTTTTTTTCCTCTGCCAAATGTGTCAGTCACCAAACGTGACTGACAAACACAGAGTTAGGGCAGAGCCACTCAGGATCTTGCAGTCCATGAGGATGGCTTGACTAGAACTGCAGCTGTCTTCCCACACGTATCCCACTTAAAAGGAGACTATCCCCAGGCTCTCACTCCCTGGGGTTCACTCTCTGGGAGGCTGAATTTAGAGTGATTTAAGTAGCCTTTGTGCCACCTTCTGTGGGATTAGTTTGTGACACTGAGAATGTCATCCCCCAGGAATGCACCAGATTAAACTCACTTGTGGTGTTAGAGCAGAAGACAGGGGAGACCTTCCCACTCAAAGGAGTTTTCTATTACTGCTACAACCTGCTAGAACTCCAGATTAAAACATATCAGTTGTCACTGCGTTCACTTTGTTTTATGTGCATCTTAAACTGGAAGCACATTCTGAAAGGTATGATGCCCCTGGAAATGACAGCCATTTACTATTTTGATTTTCCTTAAGTAGTGTGTTAAAGTGAGCTGTTAATGTTCTCAAAAAGAGCAGAACAGTTTTAAGTTTAGATTAAGGTGCTTGGATACTGAAGTTCCAAACCTGTGACAATAAAATGCTCAATGTGCTGTTCTGAAAGTTAAAGTGGAATTGGAAAGAATGAAACAAAGTTTGTATTTAAAAAAAAACAAAACTCCAAGAGATATTTAAGCTCATTTGAAATATAATTTTTTTAAAAATATGTTTGAATACTAAGCTTGTACCCATGTCTCCTTTGTGGACTTGGAAAACATTCTCCTATGTTTCTTTTCTGTATCCCTGTTCCTGTGTGAAAGAGCTGCCAAACTGGAGAACCTGCTGGTGCAATGTGCTGTCAACACGTGGGGAAAAATAGAAGAGAACATTGCACGTAGAAGAGTGGGTTTGAGTTACTTTTAGTAACAACTAAAAACACTTGTGTTGGACATGATTTTAAAGATGGTAGTTTAAAAATATTTTAAGAAGTAAATTAATCCAAATGTGAGGTCAGGATTGGGAAACAAAGGTTCTGAATTAGCCTAGAGAATGAGAAATAGGCATGAGCAGTGATTCACTTTGTGACAGGTGAGGGGAAGGTCATGTTTGCCACCATGCTTGAAATGTCTCCAAGTGTAGCACAGTGTGGCTGCACCTCTGTGGAGACCAGGCAGGAACTGAGAATTTTGTGTCCTTGCAGAAATCGTTGCAGTATGATAATCTGGGGCCTAAGAGAGTAGCAGCTTTGCAGAAGGATGCTGAAGAATGGACTAAGCGAGCCGAGAGTGCTGTGTGCTCCATTCAGGATATCACTGTGAACTACTTCAAGGAAACTGTAAAGGCTCTGGCAGGTAATGAGAATGATTTACACAGAAAGTTGTGTAAATACTTAACTTAGGTGACTGAGAGCTCTTTTTATCCCTCTGCAGAACCCGAGGTTTGGGTGTGTGTCCAGCTTAAGAAAGAAGTACTTCATTCACTTAAGATTTATATCTTTTAACCAGTTTGGTTTACAGCTTGGATTTGGCTTGCCTGAGACCTGTGGGTGCAAACCTCTGCACAAAATCCATGGGTGCTTTTAATGCCTGATGTGCAAGCCTGAAGGATTTCAGCCTGTGAGCAGAGTATGTTGCTGTGCCCCTGTTAGGGCATGTTTCCATGGTACAGTGAAGTATTTTACTTACATGTGTAAGATCACAAATTCAACCTTGTAATCTCATAATTTCTAAAGCTTCAGAAGTTGTTTAATAAGATCAGCAGTTTTAATACTTCAGAAACACACAAGGGCTGTTAGTACACTGCATTTCTCATGTTTTACTGCCATGTTTTAATCTACAGCAATGCACAAACAGATGGAACAAGATGAGGAGAGATTTGGTAAAACCACCTGGGCATCAGCTTTGCCCCGACTAGAAAACCTGAAATATATGTTAGCAAAAGAAACCCTTCAGCATCTGAGAGCAAGAGAGCTGTGCCTGAAACAGAAGAGAGCTGGCATTCAGAAACTCGTAAGACCTTACAAAGCCTCCTTTTCTGTCACTGTTCTTTGAAGGGCTGATCAAAACCTACCAAAATGGTCATGGGAGTAGGCTTTTGAAGTCTTTGTCTGTGAAACAATTTAGGTTTTCAGCGTGGTTTTAAGTGTGGAAAATGCATGTCTGCAGTTTTTTAATTGGTCCTGTATGTTTGAGGACGCTTAGCAAAGCTTAAGATACATGCTTTTACAGTTCAAGTATCATTTGAGCGTTTGTGATATTAACCTTTTAAACTGTTCGTTTTAGGGAGATAAAGAGCAGGTATTATTTTCAGAGGACACTGAAAAATAAAGATACTTATTTAATATTAATCTTTAATGCCATCTAACTGCTGCTAGGAGTACCCGATACTTATTTTCCAGGAGTAGTGTACTGTACCATATGTAATTGTTTTCAGGAGCAGTATCATTTGTGCAGATTATAATGAAGTCTCTCCTGGTAAACTTACCTTAATTTACCTAAATTTACATTAAACTTTTATTTAGGTTAATAAGGCCCTCTGCTCCTCTGAGTTTCTGCTCCAAGCCATTTCTAATGCTCTGTTGTTTCCATACCAAAGCAGCTGCCAGTTAGACCAGGCTCCTTACAGGCATTTGTGCATCCAGACATGTTTCATTTGTGCATATTTTGTTTCTAATGCTTTTTTATTTTCTGTTACAGATGGAGAATCTTGGTGAACAAGAAGAGAACTTGAGTGTAGTGGAGGAGCTGGAAATACAGTATTATGAAACACAGCTAGACTTATATAATGTACAGCTTGAAGTATTGAAACATGAAGAGATGCTGCTTATTGTACAGTTGGACACCATAAAGAGACAGATTAAAGGTGAGAATAAAATATTATTTAAGCACATATTTAGAACACAGGATTGACATAGCCTGCTCTGTTTTCAATTAAAAAAAAAAAGGATATAAGGATATCACTGCTGGGGTCTTGCTAGTAGAAAATACTGCTGGAAGACATTAATGCTGCGGTATTTTGTCTTTTGATTAATTAGACACTAATTTGATAACACAGGTTTTAAAAAAAAAAGCCACACTGGTTGCTCATCTTGCCAGCAGCTGTGATATGTGCATGCCCTGGTTTAGCATGGAATAATTTATACTGACAGTGCTTAACTGCTCTAATAGCTATGCACAGAAACTGTGGGTATTGTGAACCTGCTGAAATAGGTCCCGTAATTCATCATAATCTGTTCTAATCTAACGTGTAGAAATTACAAAATACATCCTATAATGACAAAAAGAGGAGGTTGTAGCTAGAATGGTACCTGAATACTACTATATTCCAGTTTAAGTGTCTCTTCGTGACATATTTGTACCAAATTCGGCACCAGCCCTGTTCTTACTTGTGCTTATGAATTCTGTTACCATGTAAACAGAAGTAAACATTGCTGCCACTTTTTACATAACTAAAGCGTGGTAAATAGTAAAATAAGACACCCAGTGCTGATGAGAACAGCCTTCCGTTTTCCAGGAAAACTCCAGTTGGTGAAGGGAGGAGTTAAAACTCAGGGAGACATTTGAAAGAGGAAGCTAAATAACAAATGCTAACAGCATAAATTTGATCCTGCAAACCACCCCTGAGAGGAAGGTGACATGTTTGCGTAAGACCGTGAAGGACCCAGCTCGGCTCTGGAGCATTACACTTACTCATAACTAACTCACTGCCTCCAACGGCTTTTAAAATGTCATTAGCTCTTTAAATGTTTAAATAACTGTGGCAATTTTTGGTTTCTTAAAAAATGCCAAATGCCTTTTTAGAGAAACAGGATGAAGTTGTTTACTATGATACATGTGAAAATCCTGAGGAGCTCCAGGTCATTGAACAGACCATGGGACAACATTACGCTGACTTGTCAGCAATGACGGTGCTGAGGCAGAAGACTAAGCAGTTGGAGACAAAGCGTGGGACTGTCTGTGCGAGGAGAGCCTACCTCAGGAACAAAAAAGTAAATGCAGTCCTGGAGATGAGCATTTTCTTCAGCTGATGTCTTGACTCACGAGGGACGGACAGGAAACAATTAGGGAAGTTTGGGTGGAGCGTACGAGATGATTCATGACTCAGTGCCAAGGCCTGCAAGCAGAAAGAGGGGTAGTGTGATTTTAGGCCAGCTTTGCACTCTGTGGTGTGGAGCAAGTTTGTCTCTGGCTTAGAAAGACACCGCAAACTTACCTGGGTGACCCAGGTGTTCCCCCATCAGCGAGACCTTACCAGAGCCCCGTGGGGCCAGCTGGAGCTTTGCCCTAGCTGCCTTTTCCAAAGCAGCTGCAGTACAGGAGGAAACTGGCCTTCTGTTGAGGAAGCTGCAGTGATAGGGTAACCTGCACACTGATACTTTATCTTTGAACAGGAGGAAGGGAAAACTTTTAACAGCTGCAGTTTTCTCTCCAGCTTCTCAGTTCTGTGCAAAGGGCAGTTTTTCTTTTGTTTCCCTTCCAGAGCAGAACACTAGAAAGACACAAGTAGACTCTCATGAACCTTCTCAGTGAGATGAGTTTACCTTACACCTGCAGTTCTGCTGGGGCAGAGAGCAGAGTTTAGCTTCCAGTCTGTCTGACCTTTTATCCCTCAGTAGCCTGGACAAACTGGGAATTACATTGGAAACGTTTTGTGAGCCATCATTGTCTCTTGCTTGCAGCTTCTTCCTTGGCAGTCACTTCTTTTGCTTCTGTTTTCATTTACTTAATTGCTGTCTATTGGTTGTATAACGCTGAAGCCAAATGCCACATGATTTGCAAATGCCTGTCCAGCCATGTGGATAATCCCCCTCTGCACAGAGACAAAAAGTGATTCCCAGGGAAAATATTGAAGCCTGCAGCTTCTCTGTGGCACTTGTTGCTAACAGAAAGTACCCTTGCTATGCATTCATTGTGCTTCCCATACCTTTGCTTCCCTGGCTTTTGTACTTGGGAGCTATGGCAAATAAGGGAGAGGGGGGAAAAGCAGCTTTGTCTTTTTGTAGCGCCCTGCTAGCTTCCTCCTTGCCTTCTTCCTCATGTCTTTGCATGAGCTTGTTTCTTCTTTTCTTTTCGTCTCCCTTTCCTCTCTTTTTTTCTTTCTTTTTTTTTAACCAAACTGTAAGGCAGAGGGATTGGGTCATGTCTGGATACATTTTTGCTGCAGCATGAATAAAAATATGGCTGATGAGGAGAACATTGGCTTCAGCCATGAAGGAGTCCCACAGACTTCACCATCAGGGTCTCACATCTGACACTAGTTGAGCTTAGCCATCTTTCCTGTTGTTGCCAAGCACTCAGCCGTGGTTGCTATTTAGTGGCCTGTGCACAGGAGCTAATGGCACAGCTGGTGCACAGGAAACGTGAACTGACTGAGAGTTGCATGAATTCTGCTCTTTTCCCAGGACCAGTGTGAAGCCAGCCATCGGCAGAGACTGCAGCAGGCAGAGGAGAGCAGAAAACGCTTCCAGCAGCATCACAGCATACAGATAGTGAGTACCAAACAGCAGCCTTGGGGAATCTGGCAGCTGCTTGTTTCCACACACTAAGGCTCACTTACTTGTGTTTTAATGCAGAAGAGAGACAAACAAAAAGAGGAGGAGAAAAAGAAAAAAGCTTGGATAAGCCAGGAACGTCAGAAAACGCTGGAGAGGCTGAAAGCATTCAGGGAGGCAAGTACTGTGAATGACAGTAGTCCTAAATGGTGTCAAAACACGTCAGAAAGTAGCCATAGCTCACATGTGAGCATGGTCCAAATCAGAGACCATTTGGATAGCCTCAGATTATGTGTAATGAATCAAGGGTATTAAATCTGCTAAAGATACAGTTCTCAGGTGTGGAATCTGTCACAAAGAACGCAGGTGAGGAAATGGCTTTGAAAGAAATATTTTGTTACCCATTTAAGTTTATTCAGGGTTGAATTTTCTGCTTGAAGGAGTGAGTGGGACAGGTCTGTGCTCTGTGGCTTTTTTATCTCTTTGGGGTTGATGTTTTGGCCAGTCCAATGAAGATGTGACCTCCTGCCTTATGATTTCTTTTTCAGAAGTGTCCAGCTCATGTTGTTCTGAAAACAGCTTGTGCCCAGCCTCCCAGTCCCAAGGTGCCACGAGGCATCCCTCATCAGGCTGTGGTGCTGTGCCCTCCACCTGCATCCAGCGCAGGGGCAGCCCCAGCAGTTCTGCCCCCTGCACCCTCACCGAGAGCAAGGGCAGCTCTGGAGCAGCCACAGAGCATTCTGCTTGTAGGAGACAAAGAACCAAAAGCTTTATGTCAGAATACCCCAGCAGATATCCCTGTCCAGACTTTTGTTACTGACGGTGACGCAGAGGAACAAAAGCACGGCGAGGAATTGATGGTCTCTCCATGCTCACCACCTCCTCCTCCACCCCCTCCTCCCTTGCCTCCTCCTCCCCCACCTCCCCCGCTACCCCTCCAGTTAAAAAAACCATCAGCAGCCGAGGATAAACCACTTCCCCTCATCTCTGATAGCCCCTCAGAAAGCCCTGCGCTGCACAAACAGGATGACTCACCCAGGAGGTCTATAAATAATTGCATAGGTAAGTAGGCTCACATCAACTGGTGCTTTTTTTAATGCGTTTCCTGTATTCTTGTGGTCTCCCTCCCTCTGCTTCTGGACAGGAATAATGTGTAGCTTTAATCAAGAGAATGAGGCTCTTGGAAAGCTTAGTCTAAGAAGCTACGTACAATAACACTGACCATAGCTCAAGGTGTTAAACGAGTAACAATGATTTGTGTGTCCTGTTTGAGACACTTCACAGGGTCCTGATGCTCCAATCAGAAGACCAATGTGGGTAAATTTGTAGCTGTTCTAAGGCTACACTTCAGTGTTTATGATTAAAGTACTACAGAGCTGGCAATTGGGCTGCTTGCATTTCTAAGGTGTGCACAGCCTGTGTCCACTTACAGTTTGCTTGGTTTCTAAATAAAGGTTCCATAAGAGAATTCATGCAGGATTCAACCAGGATTTGAAAGGCAGGTGAACAGCTTTGGCATACGTTCCTAGGGAAGAAATTCTGCTCTGCTACACCTTTGCTTTGTGTAGAAAGATCATGCAGGTGTGATTGAAGGCTGAACTGGGCAATTGAAAGAGTAGTTTGAATGAGAATAGAGCTCAGCAGCCTCCCAAGGCTGCACTGGTTGCATCCTGCTAGCAGCCTTATTTTTATCTCTAAGGCGAGCGGATATTTTGACTGTGGCTGAGAGATTGATCTAAGTTGGAAGGCAGCAATTTTTTTTGTTGTTTTTCACAGTGGAGCTTATGCTAGAATGAAGAATGTCTTTAAACGTGGTACATTCCTTTTCCTTTTCATCTCTTTACAATACATCCAAGCAGCCTTTGTATCCTATCAGTTAAGAGGCAAACCACAGGCAGAAATACCAGGGGAAGTTCAGCGTTTTTAGTTCTTCCAAGCTGTGGGGAAGTACAAGCAGCTGAAGGGCTGAGACACAGCTGAGTTACCATGGCAAACTACTGTGCATGCAGTGCAGACCTCAGTGTGGGATTTCCATGGGATAACTCTACCACAGGTACTCTGAAGAAGCCTTGATTAGCAACAGGAGTTTTACACCAGAGTAGTCTGGTTGCTGTTGGAACAGCCTTGCTGCTAGTTAATATTTACTGCCATTCACAGCCTAACATTGATGTCTTTTCATTATTTTTGGATAAGAAAAGATTTATTGGAGAGATCTGATTAGTTGTTTATACCTATTTCTTGAAGAAAGCCATCATGTCAATAGCCCTAATAGTAATTGCTAAATTACTGCCACAGGAACTTACTGAAACAGCTTCATAAACATGTTGGTTTTAGTTATGGGCTACTCATGTCTTTGTATGTGAAAAGCCAGGAGGGGCTTCTTTTATAATTTGTTTGTCTGACTGATCTTTTACCAGGCAGCCCATTTGATTAGTAGACTTGAGACTCTCTTACTTGTAGGCTTTGTAAGGCAGCCTGGTGGATCTTTGCTCGATCCTTTCTAGTCTCTGAAGGTACCATAGGATTTAGCAGAATGCTGCATTTCAAGTGGTCGATGTTAATCACATAACCTTGTGTGCACTGCGCATGGCAAAAATATTTCTGGCTGTGAGGCACAGATGGTCTGGACCTATTGCTGTCCAGGGAAACAGCCTCCCTGTCTGACAGTCTGGAGCAGGCAGCAAAGAATCCAGCAGAAGGAGTAAAACACAAATTAGTGTGCATCAGGAGGACTAGTGGAAGCTCTCAGTGTGGTGTCCTTCATGGTCTGAAGTTCAGAAACACACACCTGAGCTCTAAGTCATGTTGTAAAATAGGAGATGTTTTCTAAGTCCATACAGAAAAGAGCTGCCTGTGTAGGACCTGATCTGACTCCCAGTGACTCCAGTGGTGCACCTTCAAGCCCTTCTACTCAAATCCTTTCATTTTTCTCTTGGCTGAGCAAAAATGCAATTGACGGTCTCAGCAGGCTGCTGGGCAAGCTAGGAGGGATGGTGGATTGTTTATAACAGAGAATGCAAGAGATTTTTTGGTTCAGTGAGATTTTTTGGAAAGCCCATAAAGTTGTAATGAAGAAGAGCAATGTCCTTTGTGTGTAATTTCTTCCTTAGAGCACAACCTTGTATAACGATGAAGAGGCATTGGATTCTCAATTCAAGATATAAAAGCTTTAACTGCTTTTTAAAAGCAGTTTTTAAAAGCAGTTCCAGAGCCTGCTGTTGCAGAGCTTGAAAGAGTCTGTGCCAGAACAGACCATTCTTTTCCCTGTCACTAGCAAAGATTAAAGGAAGAGCCCCGAACACTTGGGTAGGGTTTCACACCTCTTCAGTGTGCTTGTCTCATTCATTCTTCTGCCAACAGTAGATTTGTCTGTTGCAGGCTCCATGGATGAAGTTTTGGCTTCTCTGAAGCGCAGTGAAGTTCACCTTCGCCGCGTGGAGCCGCCGAAGGCGTACGCCTCCGTGAAGGACAGCATCCTCTCTGCCATAAGGCAGGGAGTGAAACTGAGGAAGGTGAATCGAGATACGGAGAGAGACGTCAGTAAAGGATCCCCTAATGAGCTCGAGAGAAGCATTAAGGCAGCCATGCAGAGAATTAAGAAAGTGTCTGCTGATTCTGAAGAAGAGGAGGACAATGATCAGAATAATGGAGAATGGGACAGCTAACCAGCATAACAGACTTACTGACTGGAACAGAGCGCGTGCCTCATTTTGCACATTGTAGAAGATTGTCCCTTTCAAAAGGAAGGAGTTGTGTGGTTGTGTTCTCATAGTCCAAAATGTCTTGCGAAGTTAAAGAATCCTGTTGATTTTCTATAGGAGCTACAGATTCATGTTTTTGCATGAGGAATCATACTCCAAATTATGCTTGCACTAATAGGTGTTTCTGGCTCGATCGTGTAGTGTTTTCACCACATCTGAAGACGGCTAAAATGCTGGATTGAAACATTCATTATTTAGATTGTTACTACACAGTAGGTAATGCTATCACAACAAAGTTTAGGAGTGAAAAAATAACTGAAAATTTCTTTTGTCAGATAAAGGTAGAAGCAAATCTGTGGTGACAGAGGCAGACCAGAAAATTTAGCATAATCTGAAGTCTTTCACTCCTACCTCCATTGTCCAGAAAATTCTTAAACGTTTTGCTTGTCTAATACAGCTCACTCTCAAATAACTACGTGGATACTCCATTTATCATCATGTTAGCAAGTGTGCACTTATGGATGACTTGATAATGCTGGTTGGGAAAATCAGTTTCAAGTTTGAAATAAACACTACTGCAGTAATTACTGAAAAGTTTACTTTTTTAGCTGAAAGATTAACTATAGAAAATTTTTAGCTGTTAGATGTTTTTCATACATCTACATTTGCAAGGACCTGTTGACATGAAAGAAAGAGCCAAAATCTTTCTACAGTATTTTTCAGGATTTAGTCCTGTAATGCAGGGCTGCATTTCTCCACTGAGAACTTCAGTATGTGTTTATAGCTACTCTCATGAATTTAAATTACCTGATGGCCTTATAAATGGTAGGTATTTACATTGTGCCTGGAAGCTGACTATTTCAAAATTCAGCTACATACTCAATTTAGAGACTCTTGCTATTTTGGGTAGACAGTGGCAAAAATGATTCAAGTTATTTTTTTGAAGTTTATACTGACCCTTAATAAAAATATATCTTGACAGAAGAAGTGGATTCAGCGTGCTGTCATTTTAGGATGCTGCTGTGAACTGAGCATTATTTATACCACGGTACCCTGTGTTTTGATAGCAAGTGGCATCCATACAGCAACTGCACGCTCACTAATGGTATATGTAAATGCCCTTATTTTCTCAAATATTTATGAATTATAATTTGGTAACAAAATTGAAAGTACAGTGCTTTAATTCCCTGTTTTACTGTAGAGCAGCAGCTCTGTTTAATCAGCACAGTAAATATGTATGCAGCCGTTTTCACGCGAGAAGCAGAAGCAGCAGCTGCGCATTCATTTTTTACTGTTCAAGCACCTTCTGCTGTTTGGATGTGAGAAAAAACAACCCTTTTTTGTCCACTGCTATCAAACCAGAGACAAAAGGAGCATCAGTACAGGTCAGGTCTTACTGAACTCTCCCAGGGAGATACCCGTGGAGGGGAGCTGGGTGTGCGCACAGCAGCCTGCTGCCCCCTGAGCTGGGCTGGGCAGGGGGGAGCAGGGCACAGCCCACCCCAGAGACAAAATCTTGGTCCTGTGAAAGCAAAGATTTCTTCCCCGAGGATACCCTGGGCAGAAGGGGTGCTCAGCCCGTGGGGTGGTGCTGGAGCTGAGAGCTCTCCCAGGCCCTGCCCTTTAGTGGTGCAGTGGTTTAAAGCTGAATAAAGGGAGCAGAGGCTCGGCTGCCTCCCGCTGGCTGGTGCCTCCTGCCAAATGGCAGCACAGAGCCCTTTACTGGTTTGTATTGTTGCTAACTACGGTGCTAGGAAGTTGAACACAGCATAAATTATGCAGAGAATTCGTTTGTAATTTCTCCAGCAAATCTTACGGCTTTTGTGTGTTTAACAGCAGCACTTTCACTCAGGAGAGGCCGTTTGAGGATCAGCACCACTGGACAGTGATTTCTCCTGCTTAAGTGTTCCTTTCTTAACCATGTCTGAAGCTCATCTGGGTCTGATCTCATTTGCCCAACGGAGTTCTACATCCCAGGCTGAAAAATATCCTTGAAAAGCCACTCAGAAACCACTGAACCCTCCTGTTTTCTGAAGCCCACTTCATTTCCTGGACAGCCAACAGGCCTGCTCTGTGGAAAATGTGCTGCTGCAATTTTCCGGTTGGTGTAGAAGATTTCACCTCTATCAAGTAAGCCTCGCTGCCTGGTTCACTACCAAAATTTAATGGATCCTACTCAGCAGAGTAGCTGCTGGATCACCAATTCTCCTGGATGTCAGAAGCATGGCCAAGGTAAACACCAAAAGCACTGGCATTAGCTTAGAGAGAAGGTGAGAGAGCAGTTTTCAAATACATAAGAGGCTGCTGCAAAGAGGAGGGAAGTAATTTGTTCTGCGTGTTCACAGGGAGATAAGGGGCTTAAATTACAGCAGAAATGATTCAGGGTAACGGTAGGAAAACCTTTCTAACAAACAATGGGAGCAGAGAGGTGCAGCGACAAGATTGCCTGGAAAGGTGGTGGAGTTTCTGTCGCTGAAAATCTCTGTAAGCAGGTCAGATAAACACCCCGGGGCGCTGCTGGTATCGCTGACTGCTGTGGCAGGCAGAGGTTTGCCCACCGAGCAGGGGAGCTCCATGTCCTGCTGCCTTGAGGCTCAGTTTGCTCTGCAGGGGAAGCCATAGCTTGTTTTCTGAGAGATGCCCAAATGTAAGAACACTCAAAAAAACCCCTTCCAAGCCGCCCTCAGATTTTTCTTCTGTCTCTCCATGACCACACTGGGCTGTGGAGGGGAGGGTGGGTAGGAAATTGCCCCAGTGCCACAGGTTGATGGGGCATTAAAGAAAACCACCTGCAAGTGCCAAAAGGAGAGGGGCCTTAATCTGGATTTGAGCTCAGGCTTCAGCAGATGCCTTCTCACCTCGATATATTTGGTGCAGCTGCTGGAGCTGTGCAACTGTCAGCAGAGTGCAAGGGCTGATGGACAAAATGGGAGAAACTGGACTGGTGGGTTGGCTCCGTGATGACCAGCTCTGCCAGCCCAGATTAATATTAACCTGCAAAAATGCTGGAACACCTTTTTGGCATTAAATACCCTTCTCAAACTACCTCACTCTGGGCTAATAAATGAATCCCTTGGTAGGAATAGTCTGCCCTAATTGTCCATCTGCAGAAATTGATTTTTTTAACTTAAAAACCACAGTTGTCTGGCTTTAAAGAGTTAATAATTTAACAGAGATTTGCTGGAAATCCTGGTCATGAGGTAAAGAGATCAATTTCTATAAATCAGTATCACTGTGGCTTGTGATCTTTCTAACTATGATGAGGGCGGTACAGACAGCAGCTGCCAGTATTTTTAGGGAGGTTTAAAGTTAATGTATTCAAAGACTACTTGGTCTGACTAAAAGAACTTCACTTTGAAGCACCAGTGCTTTGATCACGGCAAGAGAAGAGTCGTGGCAGCGGTGCTGGGGCACAGAGCACTGTGGCTGTAGCTGGTGCTGCCAGTGCAGCCTTGGATTTGTCAGCATTTCTGTCACATGCTGCTTTTTGGGATTTATGAAGCTTCTCCATAGCCAACCCTGCAGTTCAGTGCACGGGGCTGGCCCACAAGCTGAATACTGATTTTTTTTTTTCCCCTGCAAAATGGCACTGAATCAAGCAAATCAAGTCTGAGTGTGAACACTTTGAAGTGATCCAGACTTACAGGGGCTCGAGCAAGTCACCTGTGGGACTGTGGCGACTGTGGAATAGGCCTGAATATTCAAGGACTTGAAGCAGTGAAGGTTTGGAGGGCAGCACCCATGAGCCATCTTTCAATCACTTCCTTCTTTTATCCCTTAAAATAAAAAGAAGCACATGTACGCCAGGACACCACGAGAAAGAGGGACAAAGAGGCATGAAGACGTGAAGGTATGAAGGCATTCATTAGGACTAACAAAAAGCTGGGAAATGCTTCTCTTTTCAGTCTTCCTCTATGAAGCAGTTGGTGGATAAAAGTGTGCACCCTTTGGAGAAAATGAGACTTAGGGCTATGCATGCCCTCACTCAAAAAGGATGGATTCAATTCCAAAAGCTCCTGTATTTGCATCCGAGAGCACATCTGCGCACTACACGCCATAATAACGTGATATTGGGAGGAAAGAGGGACACAGCCTTTCAACTGAACCCATGGTGATGATAAAAGGTGAATGGTACTGAAGGCATTTTTTAATAAATGCCACAGCAAACCTTGGCAGCAAAACCCGCTCAGAACAGTATGTGAATGTATCCCTGGAGGAAACACTCAAAACTGCTCCAGAACATGGCATTTTTTTCCTGGCAAAAAGGTATGTGATTTTCATTCTCAGCATGTCACGCTAAGCTGAGAGCAAGAAGCAACACAATTAAATCTGCTCGGGTAACAGTGACATTAACAGCTGAGCTACTTGTGAAAATGCTTTGTAAAACAAGCAGTCTTTAGCGAACCTTTGCTCTTGCAGTAAGAGTGAGCCACAAACTGCTTAGAAAATATATTTAGCAAAACTACATCTGTTCATTAGACCCCCTTCCTGCCCCAAATCCCCATGGAAGGGCTGAGGCTGGGGGAACAGCATCCTGCCAGGGCAGCTGCCTGCAGGTGATCGGGGTCATGTGGCTGTGGCTTGGGGCCAGCCCTGAGCAAGGGCCTTCTGGCAGAAAGGGGCCACAAGCAGCCCTGGCCCACAGCAGCATCCAGAGGGTGAGCAGTCTGGGGAAAGGCTGGCCAGGCTGCAGCTTGGGAGAGAAACCCCCTGTCCTCCTGGGAGACTGCAGTTCCCCCCACTTGAGCATCAGTTAATCCCTCGTAGTGTCACAAAGACATTTGCAGCTCCCTTCTAGCCCAAGGCAATAGTCTAAACACCATCCTACGAGTGTCTTTGCAGAGCCTTGGCAAAGGTATTTCTCAGAGCCTCTGCTCCACCCCTGGTTCTCATCCTCATCTCACCCAGGAGGAGTGGAAAGGCTGCCAGCCCCGACACCAGCAGCGTGGGATCCGTGTGTCTCGGCTCCATGGCAGTGGGCACGGCAGACACTGGGGGTGAGGAAATGAGTCTGTCCCACTCCTGGAGACATGCTTGAATCACTTATTCATCAGCAAGTGAGTCACTGCCCTTCCCACAGTCTCTTCCTGCGAAGCAGAGGTGACAGCGGAATAGGATCCAGCGCCTACACTTCCCCAGCCTACGGAGAGCTCTGTGCCATCCCCTCCTCCCGAGCCTGCTGGGTTGGAATGGAAGTCCTGAGAAGTGTGCAGCAGTGTGCAGGCACACGGGGTGAGGAGCCAGCAGTGCATCCTGTCTGTCTGCCAAAAGGAGCGCTTTGCTGTGTGAGCACTCCAGGAAACACCCGCTGCAGGGAAAAGGGCTGCTCTTTCCCTTCTGGTTTTTAAACATCATTCCTGTATCTCTCATCCCTGTCCTAAAGCCATTCCCCACCCACTGAAATGACTGTGCTAGTGACCATGGGACCTCCAGAGCATTAGGGAGTGATTAGTGAATCACTGCAGTTTCTCAGCTTTCAGAAATGGGGATCATCTTTATAAATGCACCCAACACTGCTATGGATGAACAGGATTGGAAAGATCTCTGTTCTTTGGGGAACTCCAGCATCCTGTTTTGCAACATTCATCTTCAGGCTAATGAACAGTACAAACCTGCATCAAGAGAAAAATTAAAGGCATGGCTAATGGTAGCAACGAAATAAGTGGCAAAAGACTAAATGTAAACAGCTTTGAAAACTGCTACATTTCAGTGTGACATGATAATGCAAAAAGGTTGCCAGTGCTGCTATTATTTATAATTCCCCAAACATCTGAATTCCCTCCAGCCAGCATATATTAAGCACAATCCAGGGTGTATGCAACAAATCATATTCAATGATGAAAAGTCAGGAGAAAAGCAAGAGCTCAATCCCTCTTGATTACAGCAGCCGCAGATTTCTTTTTCATAGACTGCCAGTACTAATGAATGGAGAGGACATGGAAAGAAAACAAAAATACTCAAATCAACGTGCCTCATGTGCCAATAGATGTACCTGCTCATAAACTTGATTAATTAAATGCAAACCGTTGTCAAGAAATGTTGTTCAGGGGTTTTAAGCCCTCACTCTGACTGCAGCATCCAGCCATGGATGTGGAAGAACAGTCCTGGAAAGCTGCACAGGATTTAGCTGTGGGGTCCTGGGAACAACCACTGCTACACACAAACCCAGCAGGGTGGGTATTTATGAAGAGATCCATTTTGTGGTGGAGAACAGTAGGTCTCCAAAGCTCTGCTGGAGCAGGACTGATTCAGTAGGACGTGCCTTGCTGCTGTGCCTGTACAGCTGGAATACAGCCTCAAACCCAGGAGCTGGGCCTCACGTCGGCTCACAAAAATCTCCAATTTTCAACATGCAGTTTTCCATCTAGAGATCATTTCATTTCAGACAGTGCTTCTGAGAAGATCTAACATTTCTGAAGTTATCGAAACGTATTCAATGTTCAGGAAAAGTGTTGAGACCCAAGGGGAATTTCACAGCACGGAGATGTGTCTTTTTGAAAAACTCAGAGGCAGAGGTCAGAGTTAAGCACCGCTGGGTCTGTCTGTTACACGTTCCCAGCAATGCACTATTGCAGTAGGACCGGAATGTTTGCCTGGCAAAGGTTGGCTGTGCTTTTCAAATTCACCAGGTCCCAGATGCCTGCGGCCTGAGCAGCTCCATGGCAGGGCTGCCCTGGCGTTGTTAATGCCACGGTGGAAAGCTGCGTCTGGCACGGCCCTGGCAGAGCTGCCTCACCAGCCTTGGGATGGCCATTTTTAGCCTTGCTCGCTGAAATCGAACCTGGCAGTGCACCTGGCAGGGCATTTTTTTTCCGTTTTTGAAGGATGGTTGGACTTTGCTCCAGTGGGTTCGGTGGCTGCACCACCACTGCAGGTCAGGCTGAGCTCCCCTCATCACCTGGCTTTGCTTTTTCAGCTGCTACTGACACATTTTTATATCTAACGTCAACATTCCTGTTGTTCTCAGGAGAAGAACAGCCCATTATGTATTAGTCTCACTGATGCTGCTCTTCTGCTCTGGTTGGCAATGCTGATTATGTGAAGGATATTTAACGTTGTAAATAATTAAAAAATTTTTACAAGATTTTGGCTACTTTTTAGGAGTAAAAAAGAAATAAATGTATGCAGCAAATTTGAAAAAAATGCTCAAGTCTTCTAGGAAGTGGGGAGACAGTTAATAATATATAATTAACATACCTTCCTTTCTTCCATTGTTGGTGCAGACATGCCTTTAGGTGAAAAGCATGGAAAGTTTAAAGTGTGTGGGACTGAATAATGTTGAATTTTATGTAAGTTCAACCTTGTCACCAGCTATATGTGTTATGGAGAGAGCAAGCCTGTTCCTGCTCAGGGATCTCATCCTATACTCCCTCTATACAGGCCTCCCCCATGGTGCTATGCTGGGGGTTTTTCTCCAAAAGGAAGGAAATGATGGCCTATCTTTTCCTGTGCTGTTGAAGGAATTGCAGGTGTNGTACTACCTCTATACCATGGTACCATGGCCTCCCCCAGGAGCCAAAAGGAAGGAAATTATGGCCTATATTTTCCTATGCTGTTGAAGGAATTGCAGGTGTCCGAAAGGAGTGCGTATTATAGGGTAATTCATCTTCTTGGAGTCAAACATTTGATTTGAATTTCCCCTTATGTTTCCACCAGACATCCCGAGGTGGCACATCCCAGCTCAGCAGCCCACAGCCAGGTAAAAAGCTTTTTAATGTGTGACTGTGGAAGAACACACTCCACTGAGGAGGCTCCCGAGTTTTGTGACAGGAATCTGGTCAAACATGAAAATTAAGGGATCACAGACAGCAGCAGCAGATATCCCTGCTGGCAGCATCACTCACCACAGCTCCCAGACCAGGCTGTTTCCTTTGGAACCACTGGTCGCTTGCACTATGAACAGCTGGCAAGGAACAGCCTTTTACACAAACCAGAGAATTTCTTGATGCTAAAAACGTACCCTGGGCTTAATGAGGCAAAAAGGCTACAGAAGTGCCAGGTGTGGCTGTACCAAACAGGTACCTCCGTGCCCAGCAGAGGCACTGCCCCGTGCATGGATGAGTGGGAATGCCCACTGTGGGACCAGCAGCTTGCTGGGAACAGAACAGGGCTTGCTTCTGGTAACTGCCGGTGATGGGATGTACTCACAGGTATTTCTGTTGTACTAGCATTCATAATTTTGCAAATCCAAATAGATAAATGGGGGTTTTTGCTAAGAATTAGAGAGCCTTACCTGCCTTTTACTGCAACGCACGTAAGCTGGTTTTGTAGCTACTGGTTTGTAGTCCCTGGTTATTCAGAGACTGCGAGAATTTGCTGCACTGCTTGTCAGAGCTATTGATGGCTCCTGGTAGAACAGCTCTGACTAAAGGTCAGGGGCAGATGAGTTTCTTGCTCGCCCCAAAGCTGACATTTGCAGCCTTGTAGCCCAGAGTAACAAAGGCACGATGAGCCGCAGCCACTCCGCAGTCTGCAAACCCTCTTGTTTCCTTTGGGGAGGGCTGGCCTGGTGCAGAGACTGCAAACCCTGCTTCTGTATGACGAATACAGCAGTACCCAGAGCACCATTATGTGCTGTCTGTGGAGGGACTGGAGTGCTGCTCCCTCCCAGGGACGTGACTGGGCTGCAGCGGGGCCTTGGAGGGCACTCTCATCTGGGAGGGCTCCCGTTAGCTGCCCTGTGCTGGGGCAGGAGATGGGTCTCAAAACATCCCTCGCTTCAACGCAGAGGGCTAATCCTGAGCCCCAGGTAACTTCTCCAGAGACAATACCAGCTTCAGCTGCCACCACGGGCTGTTGCATCAGTCACAGGAATTACAAGAGGGCTTTCAGTCCCGAGCATGCCCCAAGCAGGGCAACAAAAAGCTGCTTCCAAACAACAGGCCTCTCTCAGCGCACAATAAACCCAAAATTTCATGTCCAAATATTTATAAATTCTACTTTTCCAGTCACGTAAGTACCACTAATCCTGCACTCCCTCTGACTGGGCTAATGGAACAAAGTGAAGCAAGACAAACATTTTAAAGCTCCACCTCTTGAACAGAGAGTTCTTAAGGTTACCAAGTCTCTATACCATATGTATAGATCAAAATCACATTCTTCTGATCAAAGGACAGCATTCTATTGAGTCCAGACTTGCAGCCACAAAGATACCAATTTTCTGAAGTCAATGAAGACAGTGAGACAAGAGATTTTACTTAAACTATATATTTTTACATAAAACAACTTTATGTTACAATAAAATCAGATAAAAATCACAAAGTTATATAATAAGTTCATAAAGAAAAAAATCAAGTTTTCATTTTATAGATATAAAACCCAGCATTTACTGCTACTAGGAGTCTAAATATTAACGTTGACTGTCTATGGTCAATTTGAAAAAAGAAAAAAAAAAGAGGATAGTACTTTTTTACAGCAGACAAAATGATGAGGTAAGAGATGTTTTTACAATGATCCAACTGTAGTAAACACTTCAGTTTTCATTAAAACATATACTAAATATAATAAACCCAAATAAAAATATACACTTAGAGCACTGCAGTGTTTTCCCACAGTTGTATATCAACAAATTGTCAGTCATTCACTAAACTTTACTTGAAACAGTAAAAACAGGGTGTATGTTTATCTTTAGTACTAAAATCTCATAATAATCTAAATATTTTGGTATAGCAGACCACACTAGAACACTCTCAGAACTTTCAACTACAAGGGATATATTCATGTTAAAAACGATGTGCTTTGTTTGTCATTCATGATGAGCTTTATAGAATATTATGTTCATGACCACTATTAGGCAATTCAATGAAAACATCTAAATGCTGCAAAATACTCTTTTATTGAGCATAGCTTCCTCATCACGCACTCTGGTTAATCAAAATCCTGCAAACTTAGAAGCTTAGTTCACAAATCTTACATATTGGTCTTTTTAGCTAGTATATGGCTAAAATAATTATTGCTGACCAGTGTTAAAAAAACCAAACAAACCCAATCCAAACAAAAATACAAGAGCAGACAGATTTTTCTCAAGTGCCTTTCTTGTATGTACCATTATTATGTGGTAACTAAATTAACGAAATTTCAAAATGTGCATATAAAATTTTTGGAGGTATAGGCACCTTCATCTGAAGACTGTATGTTCAGGCTACCTGTTAAAAAAAAAAAAAAAAGAAAAAAAAAAAAAAAAAAAAAAGAAAAAACACAGTAGAAAATCAAAGGCTGAACATCCAATATCCCCCAGGGATGCAAGCAAAGCCCTCCTGGCCAGGACCAGCTCTGCCCACAGCCTCTGCAGGAGAGCCTTCCTTTGGGAAGCACTTTTGTCACATTTATCATCCACCTCCTGACTCTGTTTCACTTCAGGTACCTCATCATTTACCACAGAGAATGGTATTGAAGGTGTGCAAACTTCCTGTCAGGTTTCCATTCCAAAGGCGAGCCTAAAGCCCTGCCAAGCTCCCGGGACTCTGGGCACAGCACCCCTGGCCAGGCAGTGTGGGCCTGCTGGGGCTGTCTGACTGCAGGCGTGTCTGGGCTCACCTTGTGGCTGGGTATTGCTTTGCCTGACACACAGGTGCTTGCTGGACATGATCCACGGACAGAAAAATTACCTTAAGGTAGCTTTCTGTCTTACCATTGCTAAATTGTGTCCACAACCAGACCCTGCCAGCCCAGCCTGGGACTCCTTGCTGCCCCTCAGCCTCCCGAAAGCTGGACCTGCCCTTCTGTGAGGTCCTTGGTACAGCTGAGGCCCTGTGGGACAGAAACAGCTTTTCCTGTGTTTGACTGGAAGTGTCTGACCGTAACCAGAGCCGTGGCTGCAGTGCTCTCTCAGCTCTGCGTGTGAGGACGTTGCCCTGCCATCCCTCACACCACCACCTGTGTGATATGCTGAGGGCTTCTTGATATTTACAGGCTGCACAAGCCCGGGACTGCCCGGACGAAGGTGGGTGAGCTGGTGGGTCGGCGTGGCCATCCAGACCTTTGGCACATCCACAGCTCGTGGGCAGAGCACAGCTTTCACTGAAAACTCTGCTGAAACAATAGTCAAAAAAATTTGCTGCTGCTGCTCCCCCTTACACCTCTTCCCTCCGGATTCAGCACTGGGCACACACCAAGCTGAGCGAGGCTTTTCACCCTGACAGGGGTTTTATCTTTGTAAATCCATAGGCTCAGGAAGACAGCACTATATTCCTTACAAGCCACTGATGCTTTGAAGGGTTTTGCCCAGATAACTCTTTGGAAGAGCCTAAGGAAGAGTCTTGTAGCTGAGAAACTCCCACCACTGCAAGGCGGTGAGAGCAACAGGGAATTTTCCTTCTGCCACTTACGACACAGCTAAAGGTGGCAAAAAAATAATGAGGAAAAGAAAAAGAAACACTTGGGGAAAAAAATGAAACAGCATAGAGAAGAGACCAGAAGTCTATGGACAATTTGTGCCCTGCTGGCAGTGGGACATGTGCTTCCTGTGTCCAACAAGCCACCGAGCCAACACTGCCCAGGGCAGGGGAGCACCTGCCTTAGCACCATAAGTGCTTTGGCTGGTACCCCTGTAAGACAGTGGCAGTGGCAGGGACAGCAGCAGAACAGCAGAAACCCTGCCTGCTCCCCTTAATTCATGGAGCAGCTTTAAAAAATTGTTCTCCCTGAATCGCTCACATAAAAACCAAATCAGGTGTTTGTCCAGAAAAAAGATATTGTCTAAATAATGTTTGTTTTCTGGCCACAGATGCACCCAGTGTACAAATGCATTTAAAAAGTGCATCTTCTGAATGCTCAGATACAGAAAATGACAGATGGCAGTGAATTTCTTAAAAAAAAGACATTTTTCTTCCAGTGAGCTCACTTAGCAAAGGAGATACCAATTAGATGTAGACAGAACACTACAAAGTACTGCATTTGCTGAAAATGCACTTCTAGGCCAAACAGAACTACTTGTGAAGTTGAGTCAAAATTGGCAAAAAAAGATTCAGCAAAATAATAAAACCCCCAAAAGCTTAACCTACTTTATTCTGAGTGTGCAACAAAGCTCCATTTTCTTATTCTGAAATAATTTATTCCTAATACGAGACTAAGGTATTTTTCCAAACTCTGACATAATATATCCAACGGAGAATTCTCTCCCCTTGAAAACAATTCTATGCATTTTTATGTCACTTTTGCTTTTATGTAACACAAGGCAGCCCTGTTTATTTCTCATTTCGTCAAAACCCCTCAAACCCCACCATTATTCAGCAGCTCTAACACCACCTCGAAGAAGCATCTCACCCAGAGGTCAGTCAGACACTCTCTGCACAGGTTTTTCTCCCTAGAGCTCCCAGGCTGCCGATGCCACGAGGGCCAGACGGGCAGGACGGGCAGTGCAGCAGGACCCCCGGCGGTGCCGCTGCCAGAAACCCACACGGGAAGTGCCAAGCACATGTCCTCTGACAAGGAAAGACCAGGTAAGTGAGGTAGGAGAGATCCTGCCATAAAAACCACTTAGAGGGAGAAACCTGTGTCCAGAAAGGGAACTCACGGTGGCCCAGGGTGAGGCACAGCTGCCTAAAAACCTCTGCTCGGGCTGCGTGGAAGTGGAGCGCTGACCAAGGCATTGCTGACGGCACAGGGACACCAAGATCTGCCCAGCACTGTGTAACAAATAAAACCAAACTCTGCAGATCCTCTCTGGGACAGGGAGGAGTATTTCCTTGGCCCTGGCAGTGTTTAGGGCCATCCCTAAGCAGGCGTCTGCCAGCTGAATTCACGGTGCCCACAGGGACAGGTGGAACTCCAGCTGTGCACAGAAGGAGGGTCAGTGCATCCACAGGATGGTGTGTGCAGTTTGGTGGGGGAAGGCTGGCTGCTCTGGTGCTCCCACCAGGACAGAGGAGGCGTTTCAGTGCTGGGATGAGTCTCAGAGGAGCAGCATGAGGCTCTCAGTTTGGCACGTGGGTTAGAGCTGGGCCACCAGAGAGCATCAAGGAATAAGCGGTGTGTGACACCTTCAGTGTCCTGGGGCAGGGACAGGCCAGAGAGCGCAGCTAAAGTTGGTGCCCAAAAACTCCTGAGAGCATGCACTGCCTCTTTTTACCATGCTTTTTGCTCTTGAAGAGGAAAAAATCCAATGAAAGAGAGGGAAAGGTTAAGATATGGCATTTGAGGGGTTTAGGTGATTATGCATAGAAGCTCTCAACTTACTGCTGTTGGGAAGGAAAAAGAAAGATGGCAATTACAACAAGCCCTGGGATGCTTGAAGGATGGAGATTCCCACAGCATAAAGCTGCGTACAGGCATCCCCAACAACTCAACATCAGAGCAACAGCAGATATGTGACACACACATCTGGGGCAAGACAGAAGAGAAAGGGCAGGGATTTCTTTAAGGACACTCCACTGTTCCTCTGGTGGGCACCAAGCACCCAGAAATAACTGCCTGTGTCAGTGCTATGCACTGGCTTAATGTGCCAGCATCAAGCTCCATCTGTTTTATCGATGCAATCCCATGGAAACACTTCTCTTGCAATTTAAGAGTGGCTTAATACATTCCTAATGAACTGGATCTGAGCTAGACCTGACTAATGCGGAAAACAAAGATCTGGATTAACCCCACTAATACAATTTTTTTCACAGAGTCTTTTGCATCCTTTTACCCAGCATCATGTTAAAAATGTAATTTATATTAAAATGAAGAGAGAAGCCCTAAGATTACTCAACAGGAAAAAAAGATAGAGCAGGGTCCTCGGTGCAAAAGCAATGAACCACTGTGAGGAGTAAGCCCTGACTGCCAGCACTGCTTGCAGCTCTTAATTGTGTTATCCTGTGGTTCCCAGCTGATGCAGGGACCAAAAAGCAGCATGGGAGGAGAAGAGAAGCAGGATGAGCTGCCTGCTAAATTATGGTGTATATCTGACTTTCTATCAAATAAAAAGGCTAAAAATGGAGACTACTTGTGCACAACCACACAGTTTCTGACGTCATTTTCAATTTTGAGAAGTCTGATCTAACCCCACATTATGCAACTGTTGAATCTTCCATGCTGGCAAAGTCTAATTTTCACACGCCTACAGGCTATGTACCTGATTTTTATTTTTATTTTTAAATATCGACAGCCTACAACCATTTTTTTTAAAAGAGACTTAAATGGTCATAATGCTTATGAAAGGTCCTAGCTTTACATCCATTGTTTCAAAGGAGTAAAATCAAAAATACTCAAAGTCCATTCTAAAAAACAGGCAATGAAATAATGTAACAGTAACAGAAGAAATGAAAATTCAAGAGACAATTGCAGACAGATCCCATCTCCACCATGGGGATTATATATTTATCTGCAAAAAAGTATTCAATGCATGTTTCATCTACAACCCACCCTTCTTTTAAAGGTCACTTTAACAATCAAGATGTGCCAAAAAAGAGAAAAAGGCCCTGAAATTCCAAGAAAAGCATGGCCATTTTATATCAGTCACTGCTGGAAAGCACCAACACGGTGCTTAACCAAGCTGTCACCTGAATCAAGCAAATAACAATGTCACGTACACAAAAGTACCTTCCCAAATTAACTAAGATCCCAAGTAAACAACTCTCAAAACAGGTTATGGAGAAAGAAGAGAAAGAAGCTGAAGGAAGTCCTGGGGAAAGAGCAAAGCTTGAGCTGGATTCTCCTCTCTGGCCCTTTTCAGATTGCTGTCTGTGATGAACTGAAGGCCCAGGTATGATCTTGCATTTCTCAAAACACTCTTAGAGCTGCTGAATAATCAGTTCAAGAATAAAAGAGCATTTCTGCCTCTTGGGTTGAGGGGGGTTTTTTGTGCAATCTAACTTGGTGACTAATGCCTACCCTACTGCCAGAGAATGCAGAAATCATAGGAAAGGACTTTGATTTCATGTGGCTATTGCCCTGCCAGTCTCCTGGGCAGAAATCTGCTTCTGAGCAACATCTTCCAGCAACCTCATGATGCTTTTCAGATCAATGTCTCCTTCCTCACTGCTGCAGAAATTCATCAACAACAATCAAGTTGCACGCAGAGGGGCATGAGCCCTGTACAAACCAGCAACATAACCACTTTTAAAAATAAGTATCTGGTCCACAGAGTCAGGAGGGCATTTTTCAGAGATGCACATAATGATGGAACTATATGGGTTCAAAACTGAAGGCCAGAGGGAGGTGATGCTGCTTGGCAAGAGAAGCTGTCCTCACTGACTGGGTAAGACACGATTTCAAGAGCTGAAACTCATTTTTGCTCTGCTGACTTTGTGCTGTATGGGCCCAGGCAAGCACATGCAGCCTCTATCAGAGGTTATCTGAGACCCACTGCATTTCTTTTTGGTGAATCAGGCCCGACTGACATGGTCCCTAAAGATACTGGTATCTGTGTGAAGTGGTTCTCCTGACTGCAGCTCATCACAGGCACATTTTACAAACTGCAGGGGCTCCAGCTAATCTCTCTGCTCCACCGAGGAATAAAGTCAATGCTGCTAAGAGTGCTGATAGTCCAGACAAGAAAAAGACTTCTTTTCTGTTTCTATGGTTGCAACAGCCCTTAAGAAAGATATAAATTTCCCTGCAACAACTAACTGCATATTCATTTTAAGGTAGATCTAGTTCCAGATTCCTGAGACAGAACCCTCTACCTGTTCCCAACCCCACAAAGCCAGAGCAGCAATATAGAAAGTTTCTAACCTCAACAGAATTCAGTGAGCAGCACGATTGGTTTGGTAAATAAACAAACAAACAAAAAAAGAAACCCACCAAAAAAACCCCACAGCAAATTTTCAGCCTCTATGTACAAAACCAATGCAAACAAGTGGAACATTCTAGTTATATTTTGTAAAACACACGTTCGGGATCAACAAAACATCAAACATCCAGACCCTAGATTACAAAAAAGATCTATTGCCATCTAATTGTCAACCCCAAGTTTAGACAGTCCTTGTCGGAAATCATGTAATTCATCTATCTTCCCGTCTAGTACATCTAAAAAATTCTTTAATTCAGTTTTAAGGTTGGTCTGCCTATGTTTGCTCTCTTCGACTTCTGTCCTTAGCGTTCTGACCTTCTCTTCAAGATCTTTATTCTTTTTCTCAGCAGCCTTAAAGACAAAAGAGACAATAAGATGAATCATAGAGAAGAAGGATGAACAGCATTTCACAGACTAAAGCAACAAATGGCAGCTGGGCTGTGAGAGTTTGGTTGAACTTCTGTAAACTGATTAACACAAGCACCTCTGAGAGCAACTGACATGAGCTTGTCTGATTAAAAGCCCACGCAGGAAAGGACTCAGATTAACTGGAAAAGATGCTTTGCATCAGACTTTGTCATTTGGTTGGTATCTTCAAATTCAGCTGGATTTAAATCGTGCACTGTGCATCCATTTCTGTCATTGCTACAGCTGCAGAATTAGACACCGTGCCATCAATTACATACAGAATTATCTATGGTGGTTTAACCTTGAAAAACAAACTTAGAAAATACTGTCTGAAGAATAAAATTGCTTTATTCAGCATTTTGGGATTTACTGGTATTTTTTTTTTAAGTTCTACTTTGTGTGATGGCTTATGTATTGATTGGATTTTACTTCATTGGTGAGGCTGCTCATTTTTGTTCTCTTTTCATGTACTGATTTATTGCAATTCCACAAGACCCAGCTCGAGGAGGCGATGCCCAAAGCTCAAAGCTGCTGGAAAGGGACCCGAGCACCTCCCATGGGCAATCCCAGCGCTGCTGGAAAGGGATGACACAGCACACGAACACATCCTCAGGCGAACTTTTACCCGTGGTGGTGAGCAGCTACACTCATCTGCTGCTGTCCCAAAAGCCTGCCCTGGTGCCACTGCAGCAATCAGCCCCAGGTCCTGGGGAGCTGCTCGTCACACGTGGCTGTGGTGCAGCTCCACGAGCCCAGAGCAGCAGAAACACAGGACACAGGACAGCCTGGAACTGCAGGAGATGGATGCTACACGATCCCAGGCAAAACAATTTCTGCAATGGAGCTGTTTCATCACTCCTGTGCTGGCAAATGGCACTGTGCATTTTGCATGTACTTAGCATTTTTTGTTTTTACAAACTGGAGCTCTTTTGCCTTGAAACACTGAAGTCTGAACAGAGAAATGCATACAGCTATGAGGAAAAAAAAAAAGGAAAGGTACCAACGATTTTGAAATTAATTTCACTGCTAAACTGTACCTGTAATTGTTCAGATACAGATTCACATTCTGACATTAGCTCTGGTATAATTTCACCCTGCTTTCGGAGCTCTTCCAGTTCCTTTGAAAACATAAAAGAAAAAATATTAGTGCAAGCTTCAATTTAAAACATAATGAAAAGATGACATGGCTTTGCATATTTTATTGTATTCTGCACAGTATTTGGATGGAAAATAATCAAAATAACCTGCCTGCACTCCAAAATTGCTAATTTTCTACAAGAATACATTTTTTCACTGAATTTTTTACTTTGCATTTCTAAACCAGGCAATGTAATCCAATCTCTAGCATGAATTCCATGAATTGTATTAATAGAATCTTAACCTAAACCATATACCTATGCAAAAGATATATTAAATAACTGAGAGATCTGAGGGGCTGTAATGCTACAAGCAATTTATAGATGGTAGCAAAGAGCAAATTAGACAATTTCAGTGATGTACGACAGGAAAAAAACCAGGCCAGTGGCATTACCAGCTGCACACACAGAGACATCACCACAGAACACAGGTGTAATGGGCTGTCCTCTGTGGTACAGCTCTGTACCACCACCTACCCCCTCCCCCAAAATCTGTATTTGGTTCTGGCCTCACTACTCAAACTGAGCAGGCTTGATGAAGGGAGTCAATGGAAAGAGCAGCTGTAGGAATCCACGTCTCTGTTGGAAATTAAGACAACTTGACTTGATAAAAAGTGCAAGATCCTCCTCCAGAAACTGCCCCTGTGGGTGATGACCTCCAGAGAAAGCAGAGGTATATCCCTGGGCTACCTGGGCTTGTGCAAAGCCTTCAGCACTGCTCCACACGTAATCCTGGCCTCGAAATCAGAGACACATGGACTTGGTGGAGGAACCAAAGCATCTCCTCCATGAGGAGAGCATCAGCAGCTTCTCTTACATGGCCATGCCATAAGCAGACTTGACATGGGTTTGGATTCCAGACCATGAAAGATTACTTATGGGTAGTTTAGAACTCATCAAGAACCTGCTAATGAAAGCATGAATGTTTGAAACAAGTTAGTGTATTTCCAGTGTAAATGGAAGACAGGCATGTAATATTCACAAGTCAGTCAATTTTCTGGTTCATTTCGTACAGTAAAAACGTGAATCTTGAGGAGAATGCTAGGAGAGAATAAGGGCTGTTATACACACTACTGCCACAGAAAGGTTGGGAAGACAGCATTACATTTTCCTTTGAAATATAGGGCTGAAAAACATTGTATTTATGACAGTGCATCAAAATCCATCTCCCTAAACTATTTCCTTGAGCCACCATAAAACCCCTTAACAGCACTGCTTTTAAGAGCACCAGCAGAGATGCTGTAATGGCACATGGCAAACTTTACTGCACTGCTTTTTCTCTTCAGCCAGCACAGAGCCTTTGGTCACTGTGACAACGGAAAGAAAAGAGGAAAGGAAAGAGAAATCAGGACAGGAAAGAAAAGAGCTTCCCACTACTTTCCCCACTGTTCAGGGGTTCCAAGCCATCCCCCTCCTTAGAAAAATTAACACCCTGTAACGTCAAAAATTACAAACTTGGGTACTCTAGATGAATCTGAATTTGTCACTCTTGGCATTAGTCCTAAGATCAGAGGGAGACCATAAACCAGCAAAGCTGCTCAATATGAGCCATCCAGAAAAAGAAACAGGACTTGTTTCACAAACAAATGCCAAATTAGTTCGCAAATGATGTCTTTTTAATGACAGTCCTGATGTCCGTGGGAATTTTTGGCATGGGGAGCGTCAAACGAATCTGTTCTCAGCACACATCTGTCTGGCATTGGGCACCAAGTTTCACCACTCTGGCTCTTCTACAAGCACAAGTGTTGTGTACATAAAAGTATTGTTTGTTAGCCCCCGCCTAATTACAGTGTGCAGTCACAGCACACAGCACATCACGAAACCTGGATGCAGATACACTGCCAAACAAGGGACTGTACATGGAAAACCTAGAAAGAGGAAACATCCCAGGCTGCTTCTGCTGGTAGGTGAGCCACTCCATAAATCTACATCCCAAGACAGAAGCAGACAGTGCCACTCAAAGATGAAAATGCCATTTCCGCCTTCAGGACACTCACCAGCTCTTTGTCCTGAAGTTCTGTTTCCAGTTCCTGGAGGCGTCTACTCAACTGGGCATTTCTTTCCTTCTCTTTATTTATTTCATTGCACTGTTCCTCTAGTTCTTCAATCTTTAAGAAATGTCAGACATCAGGTGAAATTTTTCAAATTTCTGAAAATCTGGGGCAGAACACAGCTGATGAAATGGACATGGGATCTGTGTCCTAAATCACAGCATTTGATTCACTGCAACCAAATTATCGCTTCTTTCTTTCAAAAGAGCTCATTCACACATCCACTAGGAAGCCCTGGGTCTGTATTTATTCTCTCTTACAGTCTCTCTTATAAGCACTCAGGAATGCACAAAACACCGAGCTGCTAAAATAAGTGGAACTGGGGATAAAATCTGCACTTCGCTCCCATGAAGCCAACACAAGACTACAAGGAATGGGTTTTCTTAACGCAACAAGGAGAAGAAATCTCTCGGGGGCTGCTTATTATTCTAGCTGGTGTGTGAGGGACACAACATCAAAACTTTGGAGGGAGAACCAGTTCAGAGCAACATCTGCTGCTTTGTTCTCTGCACACCTCCTGCTGCCAGCTCTGGACTCAGCTCCCAGGAGATGCACTTCCCACAGGCCGATGGGCCAGCCCATTAAAGTATGTGCTTTAATTCTCAGCTTCATGTTGCTTTGGGATTACAACTTCCCTCATTTGAAGGTAGAGCAATATGCAAAAAATTCTGACCCAGTTACTAAAGGAGAAGGAACTTCCCAGGGTGCTGCAGCAGTGCAGTGTGAGCATCGAGCAAAGAACCTACTTGGGGGAAAACCTCAGAAAACCTCCCTCTGCAGAGAAAGACAGCGTATTATACAGACAGCACTGCTGCACAGGCTGGCTGGCCATCAGCATGGTGGCTTTGAAGCTGCAGCAAGGTGGTGTTTTAATAATCTCTTCATCTCTAGTACAGCTACTGCCAAGTGGCATGCGTTGCTGAGAACAGCTTTTCTCTGCAACAGCAGAGAAAAGGAAATAGCTACCTTCAAATTATGGTATTTTCCTGTAAAACAGTGTTCCAGTCTCTCACTTCTCCCCCATTCACAAGAGACTGGATATAGGAACCCAAACCATTTAACAACTGATATTAATTTGTTAATGTAACATCAGTTAATACAGCTCTGGTTTGACCTCTTGTTACCAGTGTGCATCCATAAAACACAAGTTAATAAACAGGCAGTATCTGCCTCAGAAAAAAGGTTGTTCCACAAAGATTTTCAGTGCCAACAGATAACCCAAAACACCCCCAATGCTGAAATACTACTTGCAGCCTACTGACACACAAAAAGACATGAAATTCCTTCCCTATTCAAAAGCAAACAGCAAACAAAAAAATATTCAGGGCAGACTCATAGTCTGATCTCTACTTCAAATGTCCCAGTGATCCATATACGCAAGCAGGAAAAGAATCCAGCTTTTCCAAAAACATTTGAATAGGATGAATAGGGTGAAATTATCCCTGCAAAAGCAGTGCTCATGGAAACCAGGATCCCCTGTGCCCACAGGCTGGTGTCAGCCCCACATGGGGCTGCTGCACATAGCACAGAATTATCTGAGAGACAGTACTCTAAACTGAGACTTCACAAATCTGAACTTCTGAGCTGCTCTCTGCTGCAGCCCTTGCTAGCCCTGCATCTCACACAACTGAGAAATGTGCTCAGTAATGAAGGGGAAAAGGCTTTTGACAATGCCTGTTGGCAGGTTTCTGGATTAGGTGTGCCAGGTGTTAGTGCTCCCAGCCCATAGTGCTGAGGAAATAACTCATTCCCCTGCATGCTGTTGGGATTTGCTTCTAATGCTGAGCGGTTCCCAGGCTGGGGTCCTGTGGGTAACCAGGCCATGACCACTCCTTCTGCTCATCCATATCTGGCAGTATTTAAGTGCACTTTGAAAGGGCAATAACAGCCCCACTTTTAGAACCTTTCTGGTTTCTCACCCCAGCCAGCAAGCCCTGCTGACACCAAGTCTCCCAAATCCCGAGGCAGGGAACCTCACATGATGTGGCAGCTCCTCTGATCCCTCCCTGCCCACTGCATGCAGAGGGAAGCAGCTGCCTGAGCTCCTCATCCACCTCCCTTTCAAAGACCAAACCCATCTCCTGACACACAGTGAGAAAGCCGCAGAGATCCGAAAGAAAGAGCAGTGGTGGGAGCAGCTGAGCGCAGGGGAAGCTCTCCCGTGGGTGTGTTCTGCTACCTTGCCCCTCAGCTGGTCGTTCTCCTCCTTGCAGGCTGAAAACTGCTTCTTCCAGTGCTCGATGCTGGCCGCCGACTCCTGCAGGGCTGTGGACAGCCGCGCGTTGCTCTCCCGCAGCGACTGCAGCTCCGTCTCCCACTTCTTCACGTTGGATGAACTGAGAAAAACAGGACACCATGAGGTGGTTTCACCTTGTATTCCTGCGAGCCGTTGTTCTTTACCTGTCTGCCAACTCCCCCACTGTGGTGTGTTCACCAATGATTTGTTGCAGTGAAGAGCGCTCAGATGTGTGTAATTGCCTTTAGCCATTACATGCCTGCGGAGAACAAAAGCCTTAATTTGACTGTCTCTGTCAAAACAAAGGGATCTACCAGCTCCAGCAGCATTGGCCCGTGTGTCTGAACAAAAGCCCTGCTGTCAGAGCAGGCTGTAGGGTGCAGGTGGCCATTTGCACACAGGGTCCCACCTGGGCAGTGCGTGGTCCCTGTCACCTCCCGAGCCGTGTGGCCGCAGCACCTGGGGCTGGACACCTGGCACCCCTGCAGCAAACCCACTCTGCACATCTGCAGCGATTCCAAATGGAAGATTTCAGGGGGTTGACATGATCTATATTTGAATTTATTTTAATGCTGAGTCTTAACTATAAAAGTGTTACATAATGCTGCAGAATTAAACTAGTCATTCCCCAAAGCTTCGAGCTGCAGCGCAGAGCACAAGATTAGAGGGTGAATGGGAGGAAGGCTTTGAAACTCCCTGTGTGCTACTTGCTGCCTGTCTGTGGAGGTGTCTTCAGCAAGAGGAATGAGCTAACATTATGGTCTGAAACAGGCTGAGCTATTGAAATGTCAATAAAGAGAGATGTTGTACTTCAGACATAATTTATGCAACCTTGGAATTGCTCACTGGATAACGCTGCTTACAGCGATGCTTTGTTTTTTAAATACCTTTGTAAGAGTAGCTTGGTCTTGTTAGATTTTCTTTCCATTCACAGATACACATTCACATGCAAGAGGCAGACAAGGCAAGATCCCAATAGAGAATTATTCTATTTTCATGTTGCAACTTTGCATATTGCAACGCCTGTGTTTTCACTACAGCTGCAAATTACTCTTCTCAGCATTTTCAAATTATTTATCAAAGCTAATAGCAAAAAATGTGATTTCAAGGGGCTCTGTCCACAATTTAGAAATATCCCCTAAGACTTCCAAGCAGTCTGATGAAATTATATTTTTCACCTCAACTCTTTATGGTTGAGTTCATTCCCTTTCATAATTTTAAATATCCATATCTATTTTCATCAAAGTAAGTGTAGTGAACTCAAAGAGGAAGAAAGATTGGCTTCACATGTTATCAGCAGCAATTGCTCCCCTATGGCTTTAATGTTATTTCTGTAGTTCTAAAACTTCATGAAAGAAGATGGTTATAATAGTTGGCATCAGCAGAATAAAAGAGGGCTTATTTCTTCACAAACTACATCAGGAGTAAATGAAATGGTAAATATCTCTCAACTGGATGCCAGGAGATACTTGCTGAAATCTGCTCATTCATCCATTCTGCTGCACCATTTTAAATTAATTACAATTTAAATAATTTCTGTTAGTATCATTATCCATCAGATAATTACAGCACACTCTTCCAATGCAATTTAGGTTCTACAGGAACTTCACCTTTGGGCTAGAGCAATTTTTAATTTATCATTCTCAGATTTGAGATGTGCCTCAGCAGGGCCACCATGTGATGCCTTCTCGTCGTCTGTGCCATTCACACTTGAAGCTCGAGTGGAAGATGGTGTTTCACGTCCAGACTCCTGCAGCACAACACACAAACGAACACTGGGTGTCTCCTGCATCTCCTGCAAGACCACAACACCAATTTCTCTGTAATCTTGATCCCACACCACTTGGCTGAGACCTCGGCTCTCCTGGCAGAACAGTGGGAACACACACATACCCTTTTCATCTTGGCTGCAAAGCTGGTCTGTTTAAAGAGAATGAAAAAATTATAATGATACACAAATGGAAGTTTAAAGTGTTCAAAAGTTTTTAAAAGCTTTTTCCCTGATAAGGCTTGTGCTTTCTATAGGTTGGTTGGTTTTTTAAGATAATGAAACAATACAACACACAAAGCACAAACAAACAAATGAAAATAATACTGCTCCTCCAAAGAGATACTATTCACACACTGCTTGCTGCTGGCCACCAACAGGGAACAAACAGAATGAACTACAAAGACCATGACCAAAGTCTTTACAAAATGAGTATCCAAAGTCAGCCACTCAGATCGATATTTGTGGGCCCCACAAACAGGGGTGGTTGCAAGACTAAAACCATTCAGCAGCTTTTTCTGACCATTCATCTGAATTCCTCTCTGATCAAAATCTACCTAACTTTCCTCCAAACATGAGCCCAGGCCAGGAACACCTGCTGAACACGGTTCACTCTTACCTAAAGCAACGCACACAAAAATGCAGCCAACCATGTGGAGAGACTGGGACAAAACTCAATTTCTTCAGTTTGTAGAAACCCAGGTCTCCCTGGACACTTGGTGGTACAAGGTGTGCTGCCTAGGGGAGTGCACTGTGCAGATACACAACACAAGCTTCTTCCAGCCCCCGCTAAAGCACTGCCCCTGCTCCCACACCACAGCTTCCCACCAGTCACCCCTCAGCAAGGGAATGCTGGACACAAAGCCAGCCTCTCCCCTGGTGAAAGAAATGCCCATGGAAGTGGGGTGGACAGGTGACAAAAAGAAGGATATCAACGAATCTCATCTGCTGTCTGCTGAAGCACTACACTGACTTACTTCCCAGTGACTCAAACTTTAACAGCACAAATCAAAGGATGCGCAGCTTTCTCTGTTATTAAAAAAGTTATAACAGCTCAAGGACTGCTGAAAAAATTAGATTTAAATGAAAGTAAAGTGCACGGAGGGATGAAAAATATTCCTCTGATAATGCTAATGTCCAGCAGCTGACAATTACCTTCAGCAATCTCCATTTTATATACTTGAAGCTGGCTGCCAGAAGCTGGCACAGTCCATTTCAAAATTTAACCTTAAATTATTTATCCTGTATGTGTACAGGTATTAAAGCTAAATTACAAACCTGTGAATGATTGCTTGAGGTCTCAATTTTCTCTTGAGATCTGTCTCTTGCAAGTTTGGCAGCTTCTTTTACTTCTTGGAACTTCTCTGCAAACTAGAAAAAGCCATGAAAGAGATCTGTTAATATGATTGATCATCTATTGAACCATTAAAATTGCCATCTTTACATAGTCTAGATCTCCAAAAGTGAACAACTAATTTTATTAATTTAAAAATTTTGGCAGGAAAAAGCATTTTAATTCTTTGGCAGGATGGTTCTTCCAAAAGAAATGGGGGCGTTTCTAAAAGAGGGACATCTCTATAACTCTGGCCAACCACAGTAAAAAAAAACCCAGGCAGGAAAAGGAACTGTTGGTGTCTCCTCGTTTGATTTGGTTCTGTTTATTTCCTCCCCCTCTCTTTTTCACTTGGTGTTGACAGTGTACAAAAGGCAAAAGTATTAAAGACACATGTTTGGATAAATATATTATCAATGTCTTTTATTCCTAAGAGCAAGTGAATTCAATTAAAGAATGCAAATAAGTTCTTCTGCAGGAGCTAAGCAAGGGATTATCAAGACAAAGGAAAAAGGAGAAGAAGGAGGATCTGAATGTATGATGGAGTCATACGAAAACACAGCTTTTCTGGTCTAATTTTCTTACTACTTTTAAAAATAAAGGTAGAAGACTTCAGATAAAGGCTTGAATGCTCCCTGTCAGAGGGATGCTATGTCAAACTGGGGGAGGTGAGGGGAAGGAAATATAAAGATGGAAGGTAACAAACCCAACCTCTACGAGTTGCTGTAGGACATCTGCTCCAAAGCCAGCCTGGCAGTTTTGAAATACAAGTATTATCAGAGCCAGTCAGGGTTGCAGGGCTTCAAACCCTTTAAACAGTGTTTAAAATTTTAAAAGGAGGATTACAAAGATGGAAAAAGAGGTATAACACGTAATTTATTTTTAAAATTAAGATGTATCCACTATAAGAATAGGTAAGTTTATCTTTCAGCCAAAACTGCTTGGTCTCGCTTGCCTGTATTTTGAAAAATTTGAAATGCTAAAAAGGCAAGACATTTTAAAAGTAAAAATATAAACAGATGTATTTATTGCAGTTTGTGAACAAAACGATTGCCATTATACCCTTAGATAATTCAGAACACTTACAAAAAAACTCTAAGTGAAAGCATGAAAAATCCCATCCAATTTTACAGTGGAAGAATAGGAACAATCATTATTCATTTAGTAATCTTGCCTTCCAACTTTAGATTTACAGCAGGTATTTAGCATGAGCTCTCTCAGTAAAATGCTGGGACTGTAGAGAATGATTAAACAAATCTTCTCCGTTTGGTCTAAAAGAAATCTGGATTCACACGTGGAGGCACCCGTGTTTTGTACAGCACAATGGCAATTTCCAACAAACAAATACACACACACACATCACGGCTGAACCCCACGGACGAGCACATCCGAAAAGGTGAGTGACATTCCGGGTGTGCCCCAGGATCTGTGGCAATGCTGGTGAGTGAGGATGGAGCTCTGGGACCCAGCTGCTCCCTGTACAACAGCTGACATTGCACATGCAAGGCGTGTGCCCTTGGATGGCAGCAGCTGCCATCTGATGGCACTGCAGTCACTACACGCACAAATGACTTGATTACCTCCGTGGCGCTCCACAGATCGTTAACAACAACCACATTACGTTTGTGCCTTTAGTGATTTAACTCTAACTTTACACAAAGCATCTCTCCTGCTGTGACAGAGCAGCTACAACCAGCTGATTATTTCTAAAATATTATATCAACAGTAAGTTCTACGTTTGTGTTTCTTGCGGAGAGCGTAAGGCTGTCTTGAGTCTGTCCTTTTATAATAAATCTTTCTCTTTTACAATAAATCTCTTCATCTTATGTATGAAAAATTTATGAGGGTTCTTCATGGACGATACGAAATATGAACAGACAAAAAGAATTGGAAGTGATCTATCAAATTTTATTTCGCAGCTATCTTCCTAAAGCACACAGGAGACTGCTGTGAAAAATTATTTGAGCTGGGAAGAAAAGGACATTTTTCCACATTTCCATAATAAAAAATTGTATATGATTGAGCAACGCTAATCTTCAATACTAACCCAATAACGACCTCGTTGCATACCAGATTTCAGTCCTGTCTCTAGCTCACCAACACGTGTATTAAACATATTTGCATTTAGACAGCGACTGCTGTTCCGAGTGGGGCAGTGCCAGCCCCAGCTCGGCAACACCCCTTGCACAGGAGCAGAGCAGGAGGTTCTGGAGCCACCCAGAGCCCGAGGCTGTCTGAGAGTGTGGCACAGCCACAGGGCAAAGCACTGGGAGAAATCAGAGCTGATTTCTCTCGAGTAACCAACTGCTTCTGCTCCAAAAGCAAATAATTGACAAATAACAGGTACCACAAAATCATGCCTCACCTCCACAGTCTAAGTTGACTTTGAGCCCTCAAACCATTACAACAAAAGGGAGTGCTTCCTGAACATCAAATTCCTAATGAAAAAGCAAAACAATCTTCTGTTCAGTAAATGAAAACTCGGTAAGTGTGGTCTCAAGGGGCAATGAAAATCTAAACACCCAAACCAACTAAAAAAATTCCTAATGTTTCTTTTCCTTACATCCATGCTTGCCCTCCGGCAAAGTTCCCCAAAATCAGAAGGGGAAAAAAAAAAATACTTGAGTAGGAGAGATGCCAACTGAATACCACCCCAAAAGTCCATCATGGATTACAGGACATGTCTTCCCACGCCCCAGGAAGCTGTGTGACTAAGCTGCAATATGGAGAAGATTTGCTGCTACCAACACTTGTGAAGCCTTTTGGTCAGGCAGCTGCAGCCCATGAGCACTGCTTGATTAGGAGTCTTGGCCAGTGAAATTTAATGGGGACTCGAGGATGCTACTGTGCATTTCACAAATAATTTAGAGGCTGTTCAAATCTGCAGTCAGTTTGTCACCAGGAGAAATACATATATATTCAAATAGACCTCCTTAGCATTTTATACATTAAAAAGCATGATTTTGTACGCATAAATTTTAAGCTCCTGGTCTGGCATTATATTTTACGTCTCCTACTGACAAATTGTGCCAGTATCGGATGAAACAGCTGCTCCCACCCAAAGCAGGCTCATAAATATTTCATCTCCCTCTCGGTTTGCAGAAGGCTGGGTGATGCGGCGGCCCCTGGGAGCACCGCTGTGCTGTGACCCACCACACACATGTGCTTTTCCCCTGCTTTTCCCAGGATGAGCCCTCAGCACGGGGCAGATGGGCACCCAACAAGGCTATTTACCCCAGAAAGTGGCCAATAATTAGCTGTGTCCCAGCCAGGGTGTGCCCAGCTCTGATGCCAGCTGGACCAGGCGCTGTGCTGTGTGCTGGGGCAGGGGCAGGCTCTGCCCCGAGCTTGCTGCCCTGCAATGCAGGGACTGGCGCACACACAGCACACATAACGTGCAAGAAGTGCAGAGAAATAAAGCCCAGCGCTTCCCAGGGCCCAGAGGCAGCTGCTTGATGATGTGCAAAGTCTGGCTTTACTGGGTTTCTCACCCGTATAAATCTTTGTCCCTGTGCCCTTGACTACCTGCAGCTCCTCATACGGCACGGCTGCCTCAAAGCACCCTGAACGACAGCAGAAATCCTCCTTAATTAACCACTTTGTGTGTGAAATGCAGCACTGCCTGTGCAGCAGCAGCCCTGCCCCTGCACCCCACACACGCTGCCAGCTCCGGGTGACTCCTGTCTCAGCCTGGCCACAGCAGTGTCTGAACAACGCCTGGAGACCCTTCTGAGAGTGGGGAGGGGAGGGGGCAAGGAGGGGCCAGCGAGTCCTGCAGAAGGGGAAAAGGACCCTGAGTGGGACATTGGCTTTATGCCCTGGGATTGTCCCAATCAATGTGAATGGTAATTAGGTTACTGGGTCACGGAATGCAGTTTTCATTAATGGCTCATGTTTAATTTGAACTGCTTTTCCCTATAGGTATGGATTAATGCTTTAAGTATCTCAAGAGAAGCAAGGCATTAGAATGAGGCAATATCTTTTATTAGGCCAGGCAATATACTTTAAAATGCAGGCGTTTTTAGGCATGCTAACCTCTTCTCCCGCCTCATTATTATCCGTTGTTTTCAGAAGACATTTTCCAGCTTTATTTATTTATTTATATTTATTTTAAGCCAGGGCTATTGATCTCTGGTTTAGTGGAGTTTTAGTGTGTCCTTCCAATTCCTGACTAAGCACTTCAATTATTTCCCGTAAAATAGGCAAGCTTTAATTTATATCTTTTATAAGAGTATAATGATATTAATATAAAATGAAACTTGATTTTACTATTCCCAATACACTTATAGAGCTATAATCTCACTCTCAACTCTGATCTTTCTTACTAATGGCTCAATAATTAAACTGAGAAGCATAGACAATAAAGGAGTATCTTTGTCCAATTGCTTTTCAGGGTGGTAATAAACCAGGTTTTCTTACATTTTTCAGCCAGATAACTGTTGGAGTTTGGGGTTTTTTTCTTCTTTAAAAGATCATCTCAAGCTATTTTCAGAAGTGCTCCCCTTAAGCTCCCTCTCAATATTCTGACCAGAAAAAGTCTTTCTGCTGATTTGGAAAGCCTTTCATGCAATAGAAGGTTGTATTTTGAGCAGTGGGCTCTTCAGCAGATCACGCAGCACAAACAAATGTGCGAAACGACCTGGAAAGAAACCCAGCTGGTGCTGGTGCCCCTGTGCCCACACAAGATGTTACTCAGACTGGCTCTGGTCTGGCCACATGTACGCTGACAAGCTGCTCTCTGATACCAGCAATGCATTTCTCCTCAGGATATGTTTGAACAGGTTTGCAGAATACGGTAAAATTTCTCTGATCGGGGTGCAAGGTCCCCCAAAAGTACCTCCTGCCTCACTATAGTGTGCCCAGTGCCTCATTATGGTATTTGCCTCTCTTCTGCTGAGCCAGACTCAGCACCACCTGCTCCACGTGGCACACGGTGCATGTTCAGCCCCAGCCTGCACTGAGGCACCACGTGGTCACGGGTCACCTTGCAGAGGTGTAACTTCAGCACTCCAGGATTAAAAATTACTACCCAAAGGTGCTAATTCTCTCATTCAGGGTCCAAAGGTTGCACTGTAACATGTTTATCCGCTACTCAAAACAAATTATTCCCTCAGGTCCATTTTAATCCTCCCCTATTCCCACACCACTTGTTAGCTGCTATGAACACCTCTTTGCCCCAGGAGTGAAGAATATGCATAGGTGGAATGAGCAGTCCTGTACACTCGAGTAAGCATAAAACACACCCATCTCCAGCAACTCAATTTTAAACAAGCTTTGCACACCATGCCTTTATCACCCCCGAAGAACAGATTAATGCCCTGGCACTTTTATGGGCATCCCAAGTCCAAAAATAATTTTATACATGAAGAGTAAAACACCTTCTACCTTTAAGAAACACTTGCAAAAATGCAATTGTCTGGAAATTGTGAGAAGCTAGTAAGACAGACTAACTAAAATAAATTCCCATAACAACTTGCATGATAGGGAAGTTCTTCTAGTGCAGTGCTCTGCCTTTGCTGCTTTGGACATCACAAGAAGCACCTTCTTGTCCTGATCCTTTCCTTATTAAAGCACGGGAGAGGACAGCAATGTGAGAGGCTGTGGCATGCCCGAGGACACCGTGCTGAGGTCACTGATGAAGCCCAGTGCCAAGGAGCCAATGCTTCAGGAGTCAGGCATTTGTTAGATAAGTAGGGCTTTTTACTACATGAACAATCATCTCAGCTGCTGGATAAGCACTTGTCAAGACCACTGCTCCAGTGGCAGAGGAGTATTTTCAGGTGCTGGTTATTCAGAACAAGAGGCTGCTCTAGCCTTCACAAGCCTGTTAACGCACCCAGTCCCTGGTCCAGGGAAGTGTTTCATTAATACCACACGCATGGTGTGGGGTCTGGTGTTAATGAAGAAGCAGTTTTGGCAGCAAGCCTGACATGAGCCCTCCCTGGCTCCCATCCCCTGCCCCCAGCAGCACTCACTGCCACCCACAGAGGGTGGGCAACCCCAGGAGACGAGCGACTTGCCCGGCTGAAGAGGACCTGCAGGAACACACAGGCTGGAGATGTGCAAGCCTGCATTAACAAGGAGCAGGAGAGCCTCTGCAGCAAGCCCGTGAGCCCGGTTACCTTGGTCAGCTGCTGCTCGGAGGGGAAGCCCAGCCCGAACACAGTGTTGGCTCTGCTGTCTGCCCACTGCCCGAACTTCTGCGACGTTTTGGTGAAGGTCATGTTGGGGGTGATGGTGCTGTTTATGATCACCTGGTCACGGACAGAGCAAAGAAGAATTAAAACGCGGAAGTCACATCGGAAATGCATATCCTAGCAACGGTATCATCCAAAGCAATTAGCAGGCTAAATTGGGAAATTGCTGTGTTCTGAAGATTTTTTTCCCCCCCACCAAAACAAAACAGTTTTTTTTCTTGTCTTAGTTATTGCGGGAGTTCTGATGTTTTGTCTTGTATTTCAAAGCACCATCACAGCCCTGCAGTTAAATGTGGCTGCAGGAACGTCACTGAACTCCAAGCAGGGTCAGGAGCTACAAAACTACCCTGGCAGGAATGCAGATGCAAAATCCTCCTTTTTTGCATTAGGAAGCCATGCAGCTACTCCCATTGCCCCAACAGGCACCTGCCTGAGGCCTCCAAGCAGAGCATCCACCAGTAGCACCTGAACTCAGACCTGAAGGGCAGAGAGAGAGATTTCTGCATTTTTCCATTTGCCCTCAGGCCCCCATGAGTGGGATGCCAGAGACATATCAGAAGTTAAAAAAACCGAAACAGACAACAAGAAACAAGACAAGGAGAAGCTGACAGCTTACTAGTGAGTTTAACGTGGAAGGGTGGTGAAGTGCATCACCAGCAATGCATGTGCAGTATCAAATTTGGGCCTTGGAACAAATATTTTGCCCCTTTACACGCGTTAACTAATATATGCTTTGTCACCAGCAACCCTGAAAGCCACAGTGGTTCTTGTAATCTAAGAAATAGCCAACAAGAGGAAGGCTGGTGGATGAAGTCTCTAAGGAACTTAGTGGAACAAATAGAAAATGTAATCTTGCTAAAAGGAATGAGATATATGTGAGTTCATTATCAAAAATCTTAACTTTATTTTCAAGAGACATCGTTATCTCAGTCTAGCGACTTCTTCCCCTGGAAATTAATTCATGTACAATGTTCTTTCTGCTAGGAGAATAAGAGCTTTCTTTAGTAATGCGTACCATCATTTCCAAAATGCAAATTATGCAGTAATTAAGCCCAATCTGTGGGACAGTTTAATTAACATGATCAGGAAGTATCCTGGCAACATCATTTACTATGTATTCCAAGCAGTTTTTTCCTAAGCTATCATTTACATTTAGCAAAAAGTGTGAATTAAATTTACCAGAGGAAGATCCTTACATGCTTCCATCCCCTCCCTGACTTCAGACCTCTGTGCTGGCACTGTCATTTGCTTTCTTAAAAATTACTCAACTTATTTCCCTCTTTTTGCGTCATCACTTCCAAACAAACCTACGATTTTCTGCCACTCCCCACCACTGGAAGTTTCACCAGAAGGATCAAGACAGAGTGAGTGGTACCCCTGAAACTTTTTGCCTGGAAAAAAACAGGGCAAGGAGCAGAGGTGACCTTGAAACCAGCACAGGCCAACACAGAAGCCGTGGCTGCTCCATCCCTGGAGTGTTCAAGGCCAGGCTGGATGGGGCTCTGAGCAACCTGGTGTGGTGGAAGGTGTCCCTGCCCACGGCAGGGGAGTTGGAACTGGGTGATCTTTGATGTCCCCTCCACCCCAAACCTCTCTGTGTTCCTGTGTTGAGGGTCAATGCCTCTTCTTGAGCGGCCGGTGCACAGGCAGAGGTGTGAGCAAAGCTGCCCAGATGTGTTCTCCTCCCGCTAAGTCGTGCCATAGAAACAGCCAGCATAAAATCTAAGTGTCGTTTCAGCAATGTAAATTAAAAGGAAATCAGAGGTTTAATGTAGAGGTTGTGATAATACAAGGATTGCAGGTACAGAGAGTCAAACGAACAGGAGGAAAAGCTACCACTAACCCCAAAAATCAGGGTGCTTTTCAGAAACTTTAAAGCAAGTGCTATATGTGCATTTCTGTTTAAAAAACCTTACATCAGGCAGATGAACCACTTACAAACGTCTAGTGTCGCAAGTTAGAGAATTTATTTCAAAAACGATGAAATTCCCAGAAATTCCAAGTGATAAAAGTATTATTTCAGTCCTGCTGTGCCTATCAACTTAGACATCTGGGGGAAAAAATAATAAAATGACCAGTTTGATTGAAAGGCAAAAGCTTCACTCACTGATAGCTGACCCTCAGAAGAATAAAATTCCTCTATACCTCCTACAATAACCACTGAGAAAATAAAAACCTATAAAAAACCCCACACTGAAGTTATCTTTTACAACACAGTTCAATATTATCAGATGTGATAAAAAGAATAATGAAGGCTGCAAACTGTAAACCAAGGAACACTTTATTGAGCAATGAAATGCACTACATTAGCTGAGCACCTCAGAAGTTAATGTTTTGTATGGCCAGTGGAGAACCCAAGGAAAGGCTGTGGTGAGCATACACCTCCCAGAAACTGACAATTCATCTGTTAAATTTATAATAAGCTGCTATTAGTGAAACTGCCTGGAAGCCAGCTCTACCTTTCCCTTTAAATCTTCCTCTGTCAGTCAGGCACTTCAGAAATGCTCATTCCTACAGAGAAGTGAAAACCTAAGCAGAAGCTTAGGAGATTAAATCAGAGCTCAGGTTTCTGTGAGTTCAGAGGAGATGGATGCTGTGGGTACGTCACTCACCCACTCTTCCTGCCCATCCTCACCCCATCTGCCTGTACACTCACTACCCCACAAACCTGGCCATCATTTCAGAGCAGTGCCACTCCACTGCCATGGGAACAATCACGTTGGCTGTGTTTGGGAGAAAGAAAGGGTGCTGTGATTTCAAAAAACAATGAAAACTGAGGCTTGCAGGTGTTCCTGCTGCGTAAGCCAGCTTATCCCCACTCCTGAGGCTGGCTCACCTCGGGCTACGTGAGACCAGAAGGAGAGTGCTCCCCACCACTGCTTCATCCTCTGGGCAGAAGGTCTCAGCTGGGGCAGGAGGCAGGCGGAAGCATTTGTGACCACCACAACAGGAAAGGTCAAATAAACTGGGAAAATTTTCTCTCTTTTTTGGTGAAAGTATGAGCCACAATTTTCAAATTTCAAAAGAAGGAGAGAAGGAAAAGGGCATTATTTTGCTGCAGGCAGGATGAGCTCCCAGGCTCTCTTCCATCCCTACCTGCAATCCAGCATGATATTTCTATAAGAAAAGGCCACTCATCAATTCAAATGAGCCCTTACGAAATACTCTGCATTTGGTCCTCATTTGTATAATATGCACATGGTGCCATTCCAGCCGCATCATAAAATGGAATAAACTTGTGGACTTTCATCCAGGATAATGGATTCAGAAGACAAACTACTCTCTAATCAAATGCAATCAATCCCTGAAGTGGTTAAAGAGTTCTCCCTAAAGACAAAGGCAAAGAGAAGCATAATATAATAAGCACCTTACAGAATAATAAACCCATTCATCATATTCAGTTGCGTACATGTCGTTAAAAAAAAAAATCTGCCTTTGCGCTCACTTACATGCAAATGTATCAGATGGCAAACATTCCTGATACACCTGCTTGAGCCAAAGAAAACCTCACACTAATTTCACTTCCTTTCGGAGAAAATCAAACCTGAGAGATCTAAATTTTTATCTGAAGATGACACAGAAGCATGTTCAGAGCACAAGGTAGCGTCACATCACCCAGAAATGAGTCCGGGCATTTGGGAACACACCGGGTACATTCATCAGATGAAAGCGAATGCAAATAAGCTGGTGTAGAGCAGCTGAAACACACCCGTCCTGCCGCCTTCCCACGGAGAGAAACTGCCAAATAAATCAAGAAGGAAGAGGTCACAAGACGACCTGAGTGCGTAGAAGGAGAAAAACGCATTGGCAGCCCCTGCTGCTCGTAATGCCCGAGCAGAGCCCACAAATGCAGCTGCTGTTTCTTTTCAGGGGACGCTTCCAGTGTTTACAGGGCTCCACTCCCGCACCCCCCGCACCACAAGAGTGCACTGAAGGGGAAAAGCCGATGTAGCTCCTGGAAATACATCTTCCCAAGCTGCTGCGTCGCTAGTAAAGGGGAGCAGGCGGGCTGGCAGCGGAGCAGCGCACGGGCTCTGCCAGCTCGGCTCGAGGGCTCACCCCGGTCCGGCCCCGCTCACCAAGGCCCAGCTCGGCTCCCAGGGCTCACCCTGGCCC
>WEIT01006630.1:1166-39145 GCA_013389985.1 Dryoscopus gambensis
ATTATTTTATACTTATTCTTTTGTCCAAGGAAAAAGAATAGTCTAACCAGTTTAGAAGCAAATTTATTTGTATAAATTCTAACAATATGCTTATCATCTTAGTAAATGGGTGTAGTACAAAAACCAGTTTTATTGACAATGCACATTTGTGGCAAACAGAGATTAAGCTTAAAGCCAGAACTGTATGACTGTGAGAATCTCATTTGTATAGAGACTTAAAATCTGGTAATTAGTAAAGTTATAGATTGGGACCAGTTTTTATACCAATTCTGATGTTCTTCATAAACTGCAGAGAATCTTTAGTAGTTGTCTTGGAGGCAATGTGACTCATTTGACTCAGATTCAAACCCTGCTCTCTCTTCTGCAAATTCAAACAAATATTAAATAGTCCAAGTGAAATTAGGAGAACTGACATGTAATGAGAGTCTAACCATTTATTCTCTATAAATGCAGTTTGTAAAGAAAGCTATAAGATGTTTGTTTTCTAAAAGAAAAGCAAAGGGAAGTGTTGAGAGAAGGAGATTATTATTTTTTAAACATGGAAGAATCCCCATTCTTAAAAATAAAGAGATACTGCTATGGTTTGCTCAACAGAAAATCTCATTTGTTTTGTTTCTTGGTTGAAGATACAGGCTCTAGTTCTTGAAGGAATGCCTGAGATTTTTTAACTCAATTATCACTGTTCTATTCTGAGCCAAACATAGAGATAGACATCAGACTGCTGCTGTGAGACCCCTCAAGTAAAATTTGATTCCATGTTTAGGCATTTGGTGTCTTTTAAGAAAAGATCATGTGGAGCTTCATGTACGGGATTAAAATTGCTATTCCTTGTACCTATTTTGAAAAATCTGTTAAGAATCAGAGCTCATCCTTCAGGGGGAAACTTTCATGAACAACCGATTGCCAACAAGGTGGGTTAGCATCCTCTGGAAGACATGTTCGAGAAGGAAGATGACAAGTACAGTCATACATGAAGTAGAAGGAAAGAAATCACAACAGAAGCCTGGAGTAAAGATTGATAGTGGAAAATCATAGGTGTAGGACAGTTAAAAAAGGCATTGTCTCACAAAATATTGCTCTGTTGTGCTAAATTATTGCCTCATCTGCTATTGCAGCTTGAATTTGCTTTAAATCTTTTTACCTTGCTGAACCCAGTCTCAAAGTCTCTGTCTATTCTGGAACAGTGCAGCTGGAATTTAATGGGCTTTTAATTTCATCATAATAAAGCTTAGAGAAATTAAGGAGCCTGACACTAAAGTAAAGATCTCTCTCATATTAGATAGGTAGGTAGCTGGTTTTCCTTGTCCATAACACAGAATTTCCCTTAACATTTTTCCATAGAAGCCTTATTTGTAAAATGTAACTTTTTCCTTTGCTACAAAATGACTCATTTTCAGAAAAATCTCAAAGTTGAAAAGAAAAAATCAGAGTTGCAAATTTCATGCAAAACTCTGGGTCTTTTTAGCTTTTAAACTTGATGCACAGGGGAACGTATGTGAAGGGATAGAAATCTGGGTCACAGCATGAAATTCCTGTTTTTGTATTCATAAAAAACAAACTCTATATATCAAAGGAAGGAGGTGTGAAGTAGTAAAAAAGAAAAGGAGAAAAGCAGTCTAAAATGTTCTCAGCTCTTGATATTTCTCAAAAACATACTGAGTTCTTTTAAGACATTATATGATTTCCTCAGACCATTATTGAAACAAAAATGTTACTTGCTCTGCTAATAACTGCTCTAAATTTCACTTCTGGAGAATTAATGAAACATTTTCAGTTTTCCAGTACTTTTTTTTCTATCAAAATAGGGTCCTAGGCTCAGCGGTCTTGAGAAATGCTCAGGTGGTTACCAATTTATATAGAAAAGCAGGACACAGACACTGAATACAGCCTTCTCTACCCATATGTGGTCAAGAGTTGCAGGAGCGATGGTAAGCAAAGGACTCCCTTTTGGTGTCATATTATCCTGATAACAAACCCTTGAGGTGTAGTGTCTCATGTAAGTATAATGCCTTAGGGAAGAAATCATTAGGTACACACCTCTTTTAAACGAACTGGTAATCTGTAGGTCTCCTGCATTACAGACCAAATTGCCGACCAATTACATTGCAAGCTGAATCTCCAGAGTGGATGGCTGGAATGATTTTAGTTTATGAGCTAATGATGACTACCAGGTTCAAGATCACACTGTAGAATCATAGAATTTGCTGAGTTGGAAGGGAGTCACAGGAATCATCGAGTCCAACTTCTGGCCCAGGACACCCCAAGAATCTCACCATGTGCCTGAAAACATTGTCCAAATGCTTCTTGAACTTAGCAGACTATGGGATAAACCCTTACTTCCTAAATGAGCCTATATGTTATAGATGGAGCTAAAAATGTCAGTTTGACACGTCTGAGGAGGGCCAGTAAATTAGAGATAGTTCTTAAAGAAATCATACTTCTAGCATGGCATTTATAGTGGTAAAAATTGGGGTTTTTTTAGACAGCTTCAGGGAGATCAATTTTTCTAATGCAATTCTGTCACAGAAAGACAAGGCAATATAAGTATTGTTTGAAGAAGAACATGCCAGTGATTACATGAAGTGCTGTTCTGCTGCTCTGGGATTTTATTTTCTATTATAAAATTACTTGAGAATAACCTAAAAATAACCTAATAATGAGTGAAAAAGTATAGTTTTAAGTTGCTTATAAGAAAAAGAAACAAAGAGAAGCAGTTGCCGCTAAATTTCATTTTTCTTTTTGAAAAGCTTGCTCAGCTCACTAATGCTTTTTGACAAGAAGTTCCACTGGCCATTACTGAATTTACATCCAAGAAGTGAGTAACAGAAAAGAAGGTACCTGACTATATCAATCTCCTAGTGACTTTCCCTGAGCTGTTTGCTTGCTAGTAATTATATTTCTTATGTACTCATTTGCTGTGGGAGAACACAGGTGATATCAGCCATCACAGCACAAATCAAATGGGATTCCATGGACCAAGAGAAGGGATGGGTTCTTTCTGCTTGGTCCTAGAAAAGATTCCCAGTGCTCAGCTCATTTAGGACCTTGAACCTCTACTTGTTCTCTTTCAAAACTTCCCCACACCCTTGAAAATTACTGTGTGTGGTTAGTGACAGAAAGGAAGCATCATCCCTGTATAGTGATCATAGGTAATTTTATCTACAGAAGAGATGGATCAGCTTCCTTCACATTCTCCCAAAGATACACAACTCCTCAGAAGGGGATAAAACCATTCTTTAATATCATTAAATAGAAATAGTATTTCCAGGAATTTATGAAAGAATGATATCTTCATAAATCTTTTGGGAATGCTTCTCCTTTTGGGTTGAGGCTGTGCCCTAGCTGGCATAATTGCACCCTTGTTTTCACATTATAAAAGTCTGTTAATAATGAAACATCAGTAGAATTCCAGATGCATGTGCTAGTCCCTTTGAGACACAAGCCCTCTCTGCTATGAGTCAGACAGAAAAAAAATCATTGCTAAAAGTCACAAGTTTGCCCAGTGGAAAAATAGTTAGATGGTCATACCAGTTCACAAAAGTAGTGTATGATGATCTACAAATTAATTACACACTTGGATTGCCAGAGATAGAGTGTCAACATTTGTTAGGATTTGCATGAATGCTGATTTAGGCTTCAAAACAGCACTTATGCTCAGGCAAACTTCAAGCACATCCTTTAGTCCCAAGAAAAAAAGTCAGGACCTAAATTATATTGTGTATTTAATTTGGAGCTAATAAAATGTAAGTACAAAAAGGGAACATTCGAGTCAGTTTATTATACACTATTTGACCCTATCTACCCTATTAAAACTTCACATTCTTTCTCCAGTGGTGCCGTATGGGAACACAAGATTGCAATTGTGCCCCAAGAGCATGACAGCAGTCCTCATAATAGTTTCTTCAGTCTTTTTTTACATTGCTTTCTAAAATGATGCTGCCATATGTGCTGTTATATTTAAGCAGCAGATGCTGTGAACTCACAAAGTTGAAGAATGCTGAAGTATGATGCCATTTGAAAACAGGTTTTCTAAGGAAAGCTGACTTCTTGCAAGGCTTTGGATTTATTTCAGGCATTTCATTACTAATTACAAAAGGCCATATAGAATGCATTTGTACCACTTATTGGTTCTGTCTCGGGGCACCTAATATATGGGCTATCCAGCTTTTACACTATATTGCTGTTTCCACAGCTACAAAGCAGCTATAAGCTCTGTTTGCAACAGAGTTAATGCTTTAATTTTGAAAAGGAGCTGGGAATGGGTTTTCATTTTCACTTCTTTACTTAACCAGAGTTTGAGCTAAGGATGATATTGCACTGTAAACCAGGTTAGTACTAGGCCATGCATTAGCTAAAAAGGGTATTATGAATATAATGTTAGAAAATTCAAGTTGCTTCAGTTTTCATTGGTAACTGACTTTCTAGCCATTTTCATGTTTTAAAATTAAGCAAGCAAATTCATGGCCTATTCTGAAGTAGATTGAGTTTGGCAGACTTGCTGGATTCAGAGTCAAATCAGTTCCAATAGAACATACATCAGATACCTGAACTAGGAGTCGAAAGAGGATGAAGTAGAGATATGGAAGAAAAAGGTGGAGGGAAACATTTCTAATATAGAAGTTTCTTCATGGAAGTTGATTTGGGAAAATAACAGGATCTGGCAGCTGAAGTAAATACAAACATTTTTCTAGCACTGATGACTTGAGTCAATTTAATTTCATGTATAAATTCACTGGACTTATGAGACTGAAATATCAGGCTCTGTAAGGCAAGCAGTTCTTTTTTATGCATGACCAGCTCTGAGTAAGTGCTGGGTTCTGCTCCTGGAATGGGGCAACCCTCGATGCTCATAGACTGTGGAATGAGACGCTGGAAAGAAGTGCTTAGGAAAGGGCCCTGGGGGTCCTGGTCAGTGTCAAGTGGAACCTGAGTCAGCAGTGCCCTGGCAGTCAGGAGGGCCAACCCTGTCCTGAGGGCATCAGGCACAGCATTACCAGCCAGGCGAGGGAGGGATCGTCCTGCTCTGCGCTGCTCTGGGGCAGCCTCACCTCGAGTGCTGGGGGCAGTTTTGGGTGCCACAATATAAGAAAGATCTTAAGCTATTATAAAGCATCCAAACAAGGGAAACAAAGGTGGTGAATGGCCTTGAGGGGAAGCCATATGAGGAGCAGCTGAAGTCACTTGATCTGTTCAGCCTGGAGAAGAGGAGACTGAGGGGAGACTTCATCATGGTCTACAGCTTCCTTATAAGGAGAAGTGAGGGGCAGGCACTGATCTCTTCTGTGTGGTGACCAGTGGCAGCACCCGAGGGAATGGCCTAAAGTTGAGTGAGGGGAGATTTATGTTGGGTATTAGAAAAAGGTTCTTCACTCAGAGGGTGGTTGGGGACTGGAACAGTCTCTCTAGGGAAGTGGTCACAGCACCAGCCTGACAGAGGTCAAGAAGCATTTGGACAATGCTCTCAGGCACATGGTGTGACTCTTGGGGCTGTCCTGTGCAGGGCCAGGAGCTGGACTTTGATGATCCTTGTGAGTGCTTTCCAACTTAGCATATTCTATGATTTTATGAACTGCAAATAAGGCAAGTTGCCATCATGTCTTGTATTAATCTATAATGATTGCACCTTAGGGGATAGAGATTGATTTGGAACAAAAGGAATTATCCATTGAGATTTCTGAAAGTTGGAAGGTCCTGCACCTTCTTTGCACCCTTCCCCACACAGATAAAGTATAGACTGACTTGAGTCTTCTCTCACTCGTGACACTGATTGACGCATCAAAAGTGTCAGTGAAAGTATAGATCTAACTTTCTCGTAAATATATTTGGTATGAATGGCAAAGTTTTGGCAGTGGAGAGGGCTGCATGGTTGGTCTTTGGAGGAAGGAATGTGGGACTGACTGACTTCTGTCAGATACAACCAGCATCTCCAAAGCAGACCTATCACAGGGTGCAGCTGATCTTATCAGCTGAATTGGTGGCACCTTTGTGAACACATATATAAAAAAGGGCAGGAAACACCAGAGGCAAAGAGAAAAAAAGAATGAGAAACAAGAGGGAACAACAAAGTCAGAGGAGGGGGAATGGGTACAAACTGAGGGGACTGTGGCCTGAGGAAAACCCACAGTGGAGCATAGGCAAAGGGTGATAAACAGAGAAACTACTGTGTAATTGACCCCCATCTCTGGTGCTGCTTGTTGCCTTATCACAAGGACTGAGTGTAACCTGTGTCAAAGAAGGTGCAGAGGAGTCTGAAGTGATTGAGTAAAGTGGAAGCAAGGAAGGAGGAAGGACAGGAGTCCTCCTTTCCTGGGAAAGGGAAGAAAAGATGATTTTTCCCTAAGAGCTTAATGCTTGTCTCATTTTATTTGGCAATGCTCTAATCAGTAATTAAATAGTTATGCAATTTGGCAATAAATTAAATTTAAAGTTGAGTTTGTTTTGCCCACGACAGTACTTAGCAAGTGATTTTTCCACCTTCACCTTGACCTATGGAATCTCTCAATCTCATTCTTCTCTTTTCTCCCGTATTCAGCTGTGGGGGAGAGAACGGGTGAAGTGAGCAAGCGCCTGGTTGGTTCTTGGGTGGTAGAGGTGAATTTGCCATAGCAAGGGATTTTATTGTAATTTTTTTTCTCTCCTTCCTTCCTCTCTTCACTGTATTTTTTTTATTTTCGTCTATCACTCTTTGGTCTTATTTTCTTTCCCTTTATAACAGTTTGAATGGGAGAAGTGTATCAAGTATAGTTGACACTAAGGCAAGTTACTGTTCTTGCAATTAATTCTTGCTACTATCAGTTCCACAATAAAAAAAATTGTATGAAATTGCTCCTATTGTAGATGCTTCCTACAGTATGATATTGGCATCCAGACCACATTGTGCAAAGGATATTCTAACTACACTGTCACCAGTAGAATGAAAAATGTAATTGTTCCGAGGAGCTGTTATACCATAGGCGGTAGGGTTGCTGCCCAGAAATCATGTACCTGGGTTTGTATCTTATACCTTTTCCCACTTCCTCTCTCATTGTGTTTCCCTCTTTCTCATTCATCTGCTGTTTTGGGGGTGACATATTTGTTTTATTAAGTATTCATTGTCTTATCCTTCTTTTCTTTCTGGTCTCTGCAGCTCTGCTAAAACATTGCCAATCCAACATCACTGGAAGAAGTATTGATTCCAGTAACAGGAGTATTTAACTAGAGTTCTTGGCTAAAATGACTACTAGCAAGACTTGGATCCTTCCACATCTAGACCTTCCTGATGTGTGCTGAGCCTCTGCGTAGTTAAGAGCTCTGTGTGATGCCCCCTTTCTGCTTGAAAAAAGAATGAAATGCAAGTGGTAATGAAACTCTTTTTCCCCTTGGAAGGGATCCTGCAGCATGGCTGCAGTGCACTGGTAGGACTTAATAAAGAGATAAGTTCCAGCTGAGCTACTTAAGGTTCACAGTATCTTAAAGGAGAGGGAGTATTGCAAAGCAGAGGAGATCCTAGACAGTGCTCTGGAGCTCCAGACTCCCTTATACATACAAATAATATGTTAATTATTCAGGCCAACAAGTTTTGCATCTCAGCTGCAGTCTTACAGTAAGCTGACAGGCATAGAGAGGAAATGGGCTGAGACCACAAACTCTAAGGTGCCCTTGGTATTGAGGATATCACAGGCCAGCAGTGGAACTGAAAGAATGCTGCAGCTGAAGCTGAGGGAGAGGAAGGCAAAGTGTTAAATAGGCATATGTGCTCTGCTAGATTGAGCTGGAGCTTTGGAGAAGAAGGGTGAAGCTATAAAATCAAGATTTAGATTTTTACAAGTTCAAGGGAGGATGGCTACCATTTGCAGTTCAGCTTTGAGTCTCTTTAGTAAAAAAAAAAATTGGCTTAGACTGAAGTTAATGAAGTTTAGTTAACACCATAAATAAATTTTTCAAAGAATCCTTCACTCAAAACCTCTTCACTTATCTACCAAATAGATTAGATGAGGCAAATTATAAGAGAATTGGGGTTTTCAGTATTTCTGGTTTCTGAGCACAATATCTGAAGCAGCTGAAACATTTGTATGGTTTTGCTTTTCTTTCCAAACCTAACAAGGGTGCAGCTCTAGTAAATGACAAAATCCAGATAGAGTGTAGGAGCAGCAGGATACCAAAATTAAACAACTGAGAGGTTGATAAATGCTTCCAGTAGCAGATTTAACTACAGATGGAATCGTTTGACCATTCGACACGCCACAGTCCGCTTGTTGGGGGCTCCTGACCATCTCTCCGCAACATTAACTTCATAAAAACTTCCATCAAAGAGCCCCCACCAGAGTCACAGTGCCTTTTTCGGAGCGTTTTCAAACAGCAGAAATAAACATTAAAAGATTCTTCCCTTCCTTCCTTGACATTTTTCTGACAGCAAATTAGAATCAGATGGAAGGTATTATTATTTCCACAAAGATTATAATGCAAATGAATTCCTTTACAATAACTTTAAAAAACATACAATAACTTTAAAAAAAATCCCAAACAACCTAAACCCAAACCTTTAAAAAAATATGTATGCATTTGGCCAATAAAATCAAAGACACAGAGAAATTTTTTTCAAGGCTCGTGTATCTCAATTTGTATTCCTGTCCTTGGCCAGAGGATGTTCTTCACTAACCAGCACTTTTAACAAGCAGTTTATTTATTATCCTACACCACTGACAATTTTGTTCTTCAGGTGTTTTTCTGCCTTTCCAGGTTGGTTAACTGCTTGGGGTTTTTTTTTGTTTTGCTTTTCTTTTGGTTAATTTTTTTTTAAGTACTGCATTGATTTTCTGTACTTTGAAATGACAAAATAATTGCATACCTGGAGTTAGGAAAATAAATATGCAGCAAATTAGAGTATTTTCATTCCAAGAAGCTCTAAGATTTGGAGATGATATAATTTTAAAATGACAGTTTTTGAAAAGCAGAGTTTCAAACACAAGCAGGTGGTTCCCCTGCCTTCATGCTGGTGAACACTATGCAAAAGGCTGTCAGTGCTCTCCAGAGAATCTGTTCACCGAGAAGGTGCTGAACCAGGATATTGATTTTGTGAACTGGAAATTTAAGAGACATCTGAGATTGAATATATGTGGTTGAATGTAAATAGATGCAAAAGAGGACTGAGTTGTGCACATTTTTGGAGGATGACAATTTATTTGTATTGAATAACTGATTTCCCAATATAATTTAGAAAGGTTTATGACACTTTTCTTGGCTACCTACATGATATAATTGCGAAAGAAGACAGCATTATATCTTTATCCTTTAATGTTTGTGTTCTCCACAGCATTGGAGTTAGGAACAGCCACTGCTTTTTGTCTTTTGTTGTTTTAGTTTTTTTTCCAAACACCCCTGGCAAAGTGCAGGATGATGACCCAGAAAGTGCTTGTGTTTCCTTGTAAGTTATTAAGTATTTCTCTACTGTCAGCAATAATTTCTTTTTTAGGGTGATAAAAATCAGATCTATTTTGGCTCTTCACAGATGGTTCTTTGGAAATATTCTCAGGATCTAGTAACATTGACATTGCATTAAAATTCTAATTGGCAGATTACTTCATAATTATAATGGACATAGCTACAACTAAGTAGCTAAGTGTAGACCTATTTTCTATTATTTGTGTTTATATGCTGTAGTATTTACAACACACTATCCAACATTTGCCCATACCTTGTACCCACAGAGAACGTCACAGTGGGTACAGACTCAGAAATGCTCATGATCTAAATCCAAAACCAGGTATGAAGTCCTTCAAATTAGGCATACAAATTACAAGTACTTGACTTATATTCATATATATATATATATATATATTTACAGTAAGTATCTTTCTGAACATAAAACAGAATTATTTGTTAGGATTATAAGCCTGGTCCCATGTTCATATTGAATACATCATCCAGGAGTTTAATCTTGTTTTCTAAACTATATTGAGGTAAAAACTTGCTATTTTCCTGTAGTGAAGATACCTCTTGGTACACTGCCTGCTCACAGCTGGCTTTCTAAGGTGTACATTTCAGGCTTCTATCTCCCCTCAGGCTGCAAGTCAGGTCCTTATTGCTCTCAGTGGCTATTGAGACAGGCTGTAGGTGCAAAGGTGTAAGTGTAGTGCCCCTGCTGAAGAGCCAGGCCAGGCCAGGTGTTCAGCCATGCACATCTCACATTGGTGCATAGGGCGTGTCCATATCAACTATTATACATGTTTTAGCAAATTTTGGCACTGGTCAACTGAAAATAAGTGGTAGTAAAAAATGTGATTGTACTGTTTCACCAGTGTCAGAAGATGAACGTCATGAAGGTGGTAATATCACACAGTTACCACTCTCCTTTAGTGTAAGGCTCCCGGTATTCAGTATGAATATCTATAAATCAGTTATCACAGTTACGGGCTTGCTGGGATGCTCATTTTACAAGCACCAAACGAGAAATACCCAAAGGTAGTGGTTGATTCATTTACAGATGATTTAGGACCAAAATTCAATTTGAAATTGAATGACATCTCAACTCATAAACATCCACTTAGGTTCTTGTTCTATTTGGAAAGGTTCAAGATCATGAGGGCTGGGTTGCCTATGGCAAAGGTAAGAGAAGTATCCAGACCTTATGTTTCCAATCCATAGAACCGTAGAATGCTTTGGGTTGGAAGGGACCTTAAAGATCCTCTAGTTGCAGCCCCCTGCCATGGGAAAATTCCACCAGACCAGGTTACTCAGAACTGCATCCAGTTTGGTCTTAAACACCTCCATGGAGGAAGATTACACAACCTCTCTGGGCAACCTGTTCCCTTGCCTCACCACCCTCACAGCAAAGATTTTTTCCTAATATCTAAACTTACTGTCCTTCAGCTTAAGACCTTTACACCATGTCCTATCATTACATCCTTATCCTTTGGCTGCAAGAAATAATCTTCTCACCTACATTTATCCAGCACTGAGGTAAAACCTTGCTTCCTTCATAAGGAAAAGTAAACCGGGAATATTTATCCAAGACATGGAAACATTCTGAACAACTTTCTGTTTATTATGTATTTGAATGTCCTTCTGATGGGTGACTACACCTTTGCTAGTGGCACTCAAAAAGCCAAAAGAAACATACGTTGTGAAAAGTACCTTTAGCAAAACAGACAGATGGATAGGTAACACTTTAAAACAGGGTGGCCAATGATTAGCAATTCATTTGGTATTCATTGCAATAACATTAATTGTTATGAATAAATTACATTCAGCAACACTTGGAATTTTGTGAAAAGGACATTTGCCTTTTGGGGACTTTGTGAAAAGGAAAAAAAACCCCACTTTTTTTTTTTTTCCATTTCAAATTGGTTTTTTTGCAAGATCTTCAAGAAAACCACAAGCTGTGTACTAATGTTTTAGAATTTTAAATGCTTCTGATGCTAATATGATCTCTAAGTAGATTTTCACTCAGATCATGCTTTTAATCTTTCTTTTTTTTACAGCAATTGAAAAATTTCTAAACTGCTCAACCCTTTCTGCTGTTTAATCACTCTCTTACTCAGTTAAATACACCACAGAAGTGAAAAAATATGCCTATTGCTTATAAGCTGTAAACAGTCCATAGATTGTGTTTTGATGATTACAGACAGTTTATATTGGCTGGACCAAGCTTTAGCTGTCAGCACATGAAGAGAGAAATGGACAAAAGAGGCTCTGAGAGCAGATGTTGACACTGGAAGCTCAAATTCAGGGATCCTCAGCCTGTGGCTGTGGAAGCCCAGCTGGGAGAAAGAGACAGGCTGCATTCATAGAGCCTCTCTGGGTACCCAGCCATTGAGAGACAGGAAGATGAAAGGCTGCTTCACAGATGTCACCTGCTGAGGGTTCAGCAGCCTGTCCAGAAATGTCATGTTTGGCAGCTGGTGGAGGATCCCTCCCACCAGCTCTGGCGCACAGATTCTCACAGTATTCTGGGAAAGATGCTTACACGGGGGCTTCCTAATGAGACAACATTAAAGAGAATTTTTGGCTTCTGCCTGTAACAGCACATTGACATTAACCTAGCTGTCCATTCATTATACAGTTCTCCTGAAGATCAGTCACTCTAACAAAATGAATTTTAGGCATAAGCATCAAGCCAAATTACCCTGGAAAACTGTCGAGATGGCTATCTCCCCTCATTCTGTTAAACCGATTCTGCAATCCTTTGTTTCCTTGTATGTTTCTATTGATACAGGCTCAGTCGAGGCACTTGGCCCAAAGAGTATTACAAAATGCAAAGTCCTGGAGGATATATGACACTCAAACATGGCATACTGAAGCTCCTGGGTCCTATTATCTGCTTGGATAGTAATATATGACCTCATCTGAACACACGTTTTGAGCATCGGAAGAAAAGATTAGAGAATATTTCTGAGAAGGTGAAAAACAAGGACAATAAGAATTTGGCAGAAGAAAGTTAAGATCTGAGCAGAAAGGTGCTAAAGTGAAGCAGAGAAAAGTTATTGCTTAAATTGTTTGGGAGGGGTTAGTGTTGGCCCCTTTTTCCTCCTACAGCCCTGAGGTTAAGGCAAATGGCACATGCTTTGAGTTTTGCCTATTGGGCTACTTCTGATGTGCATAGAAAGAGCAAGGGGTCCTTTTCCATATGGCATACAGGCTCAGGGAACGGACAGGACTTGATTTGTGTAAATCAATTACATTCCCAGAAATATTACTTAAATGTATGGCATCTAAAATTGGCATGGGATCTAAAATTGCACTTAAAATTACTCAGAATGGTAAAATTTCTCATTCAATTTTTTGAAGCTTTACAACCTTCACCTATTTTTCCTCTCTTCTTTCTGTATTCCATGTGCTAATAAGAATAGCCATGCCTTTAGCAAGTGCGATTTTTGCTATAAAATCTACCTAGTAGTGTATTGCCTCTTAAGAGCATTCAGAAGTATCAAAATTCCACTCTGTCTCAGGGAAGGACTATGATCATCTACATTTTTTCACGACTATGGCATGGTTTGGTTATTGTTTTGGTTCTTCCCAAGGAGGCTGTTTGCATACTAGGCTAGAATAGGCAATGCTCCTCCGAACCTGTGGCAGGAAAGGTTTGCCTGAGCATGCCAAGCAGAGGCACTAAAAAGAAATTTATTCATTAGTCACATAAAATTGAAACTAAAACCACTTTTTTTGACTGGAACTTTAGAGCATTAGGGTCATCTTGACACTTGAGTGACAGTTTTGCATAAAGGGAAGGAGAAAAATAATGAGTGAAAAACTAGAGGAGGAACTTACAGAAGGAAGTAAAAACGCACTGAAAAACATGATTTTAAATAAATTCATAGCATCGACCAATTGGAGAAGCATATAATGTCAAGATTTGAGCTTGGATCAGAGCATTAGCACTGACAAAGCTGTGGTGATTAAAGTTAGTGACAGCTCTCAGCTATTTCCATCTTTTAAGAGGAACAGGGAGGATATTTCAATCTGTGGCAGTCCAAATTGTGATATCGTTGAAAAAAATCTAATTTTGAAAAGGTAAAATGTTTAGCATTTTTTAAAATTGGTTATTTAATGTGAAAATCTGACTAAGAGAAGACTTTAGTTCCATTGGATTGCATATAATTAGGACACCTAAAGAAGAAGAAAACCATAAAATAAAGGATGTCTTAGACAAAACCCAAAAAAGTCCCCTTAAGTCCTGGCCCCTTTCAGTGTTTTCAGTGCATTCCCTGCCCTCTTTATATTTGTGAGAGAACCTTAGCAAATGTTGGAATTTTCTCTTTAGGAGACATTGGTGAGTTGAACTATGGAACACTAAATATACATATCAATGAATTTTTATATTTATAAAAGTAGTATTTTATTTTAAATACAGTACTGTATTCTCCACCATCAGGTTAGACTTCTGTCTAGTTGAGAAGGAGTTTTTTAATTAAAGAACATAAAATTTAAATGGTTCAGAAAATGTCAACATGGGTTCCTATTTTCAGCCCAACACAGATGATAGAATGAGAGGGCATAAATGAAAATTAAAGAAAAACAAATTCAGAACAGATGTCAGGAAGCATTTTTTTCAAGCAGCGAATCATAAATGTGTGGAATGGCTTACTAGGCAAGACAGTTAAGGCAAAAACACAGAGGTCATTAAAGAATCAATTAGAAGACATCATGGTGTAGATGGAAAAGGGAATGAGGCATTATGAGCTAAACCGCCTCTGTTCACTACAAGACTGTCTCATGTTCTCAAGAAATCTGGACACTGGTAGATGTTTTTTGGACTCTAGGGTAGGTGCTAGCTGGAAATCCATACAGCTCTCTACCTCTTCTCTCCTACTCTGTCCCTTGCTTTCTGCAATACAACTTTCAGGAATACCACCAAAGCAGTTTTAATGATGGGAGAATTTGCATTAAATATGCACTAGATGTGCCAGTGAAATCTTTGAAATATGTCCTGTTAGAAAGTGACTTTTTTATCATAAAATAAGTTTGCCAGTGTAGCACAACAGGCTACCTCTATTAGGAAAGATGTCTTCTACTAGGAAGATTTTAGTATCCTTTTTTTTTTTTTGGTGAGTATTTCCATTAAAAAGAAACAGTCAATATCATATGTAAATGCTGTTGAAGATGGTGTGGTAGAAATACTTAAAAGAGAAAGCCCAGTCTTACAAACAAGTCAGGACAGTGCACCTGGCAAGTTGTACAGCAGAAACAAAGACTCAGACCTTGCTGTTCTGTCAGAATGGGGCAACCAGAGGATCTGGCTTAGGTGAGGATAGATAATGAAGAAGAATTTGATGTACTATAAATCACCTACATCTATGAATGGAAAAGGAGGACAAACAAATAACCTCTGTTGCTCAAGATTATTTTGAAACAAAAAAGAAATCTAAAGTGATAATTATGTCTCAAAAGCGACAGATGTTAAAACAACAAGATGCTTTAAAAACAAGTACAGGCTAGAAATGAACTAAAATGAAATTATTGCACCAAGCCAGCTGACCGCAATTATTTCCAGCATATGCTATTTCAATAACCTGTAAAATTCTAAATATATGGGAACTAAGAGTCATATTTTTACTTTGCAAATCTAGAAAGAGTTCTTTAAAGGGCTAGTGCGTTAGGAGGGTAGGATGATTTTTTAACCATTTAAAACATTCAGAGAACCAGCTCATTTTTGGTTAAAAAATTGCTCTTGTGTTATTCTGTGTATTAGAAACAGGAAACTGCATCTTGCGACATTCTTGACATAAATAAACTGATATAAAGTTATATTAGGTAATCCCAGATAACAGGTTGGATTTGGTCAATGGGCAATGTAGCCTAAATAGTGATTTAGTCAATGAAGTGCAAAACACCATTCAGCTCACCCTAAAGTAAATAGTCAGGTCTGGTGAGATGAGTGTCTCGTTAGGAATAGTAGCAACTTAAATCACACTATTTGAGAAAATCCTTTTTGTGGCTGTATTGATTTGGCATGGCCTGGTTTTAGGTAGCAGGGGTTCCATAAAGATGGCTCCTGTGAGGAAGCTGCTGGAAGCTTCCCATCAAGTCCTGCAGAACCAATGGCTCATGGCCAAAACTGGGCCAATGAGAGAGGCTGGTAACGCATCTGTGATGACATATTTAAGGAGAAAATAAAAACAAAGTCACAAAATTTTGGGATTCTAGTCAGAGAAGAGGAGGATGTGAGAACATGTGAGGGAGAACAACATGGCAACACCAAGGTCAGTGGAGAAGGAGGGGGAGGAGGTGCTCCAGGTGCTGGAGCCAAGATTCCTCTGCAGGCCATGGTGCAGACCATGGTGAGGCAGGTTGTCCCCCTGCAGCCCATGGGCCCACGGGGAATGCAGAGATCCACCCGCAGCCCGTGGGGGAGGTGCCCGTGCTGGAGCAGGTGGATGCCTGGAGGAGGCTGTGATCCAGTGGAAGACCTGGTGGAGAGAGAGGGCCCTGCTTCCAGGCTGGAGCAGCCTGTCCTTGGAGGACTGTACCCTGTGGGAAGAGACTCACGCTGCAGCAGTTTTGGGAGGACTGTGTGCCTGTGGGAGGGGCTCACGCTGCAGCAGGTGTGGTTTGGCTGCTGCTCGTGAGAGTGGACCCATGCCAGGAAGTTCATGGAGAACTGTCTCCCGTGGGAGGGACCCCACGGCCTCACATGGGAAGACTCCTCTCCCAGAACAATGGAAGGAAACCTCAGTGATGAACTGACCAAACCCCCATGCCCTGTCTCCCTGCACTGTTGATGGGAAGGAGGGGGGGGGCTCAGGGGGATTATTTTACTTCTCATTATCCTCCTCTGATTCTGTTAGCAATAAATTCACTTTGCAACTTAAGCAGAGCCTGTTTTACCCTTGAAGTGTTTCTCCTGGTCCTTATCTCTCTCATGAAGCCTTCATTAATTTTTTTTTTCCTTTTCCATCCTCTGCCCAGCTGTGGCAGGGGAGGGTGAGCGAGTGGCTTTCATGAGTGCTTGGCGGTGGGCCGGCATTAGGCCAGCGTCAAACCACGAGAGTGGCTACTATGATTTTCATTTGCCTTAATTTATTTAGGAAGTGATTAAATACGAAACACATTGATCTTTTCCCGTGACCACCAGATCATTGGATGAAATGTTGCTATCTGTGTTTAAGATCTCTACAGCTGATTTAGCCACCATAAGCTTCCTCGTCATTAAAAGAGAGAAACTGGCCCGCTACAAAGGCCAAAGTTTCATCTCAGTCTAAAGGACATCAGATCAATCACATTGTGAAAGAGCCCATTTCTGTCTGCTAAGGGGATACAAAGGGAGCTTAAGGTGACTAGGTTGGTGTTGAAATCTAATTAATGCCACTCATAATGTTGAATTCTTACCTTGCTACAAACACTCTTCTCATAGATTCATGAAGGTTGGAAAAGGCCTCCCAGATCATCAATTACAACCTTTGACCACCATGGCCACTAAACCATGAAGTGCCACGTCTACTCATTTTTTGAACACTTCCAAGGATAGTGACTCCACCAGCTTCCCTGGGGAGCCTGTTCTAAGGCTCCAAGTTTGATCAAATTACACATGTAAGATCCTCAAAGTTGTAAGGAACTTATGCTTGTACATTCCTTAAAAAATGCTCTTTACTCTTGGATCTTGTGAGAAGGTAAAAGAATAAAGAACAAAAGTCTCAATGGAGACTAGGGAACAATTCTTCCCATCAAGAGAATGAGTAGGGCTAAGAGAGGCCAACAAACAGGTCTTACCTCTGGCTGTGTGGAGTCCAACAAATATTTCAACAAAACTTATTTCTGTAAAAAACATCCACAGAAAAGTAAAAAATGGTAAATTTTTGCTGATCTCCAGAATTTACCCATAGCTGTTCTCCTTAACTTGTATACAGTGTTTGAACATATTTGAAATTACACGGTGAAATTTACTTTTCATAGTTTCTTCAATCTCTCCCTATTTATAGACAGAAAATTAATCTGAAATTGCAAAACTGAGCTATTATTTGCAAGCCAATAGCATTCAGGGATGGGATGTATCTCAGGTGATTCATGCTATCTGAAAAGTCTGTTTATTGGTAAGGCAGTGCTTATACTACATCAATGTTCAGCAGAGAGAGGTGAGCCGCCTCAGGGTATATGACCCTCTTTGACAATTAAGTTTTAGCAGGACAAATTGCCTCCTAGAGGTGTCTACATCAGTCAGCAGAATATACAGGAAAACCAGAAAATCCACTCATGTTTGAAACTTAACTTTCAGATGACTGCTAGTAAATGAGGGTGAGGGAAATGAGTAAATGAGGCTACAAGGGAAAGTTTGCTATAGGTGCCTGCATATTAAGAGTGATCACAGGCAGTGACATGAGAAACACACAGGCCACAAAATAATGCTCAAACTTTTAGAAGGGAAGCAGACACCCACATATGCAGGCAGACACATCTTAATTGGGCTCAGGCATGTATGTTACATATGTTGCCAAATTTCACATCATTACATATGATTTGCTATCAAACACAAATGCCTCAGACAACAGAATTAGCAATAGAGGCTTCCATTTCTGTTTGGGTGGGTAAGGAAATGCTCACCAAGGTTCATAACATGAGGTGCCAGACTTACTGAGACTTAGTGATTCTAAACACTGTGGAAGTTTAATACAGCAGGGAGTAAATTGGGTTATGCCATTGGAGCTGTGCTTTTGGCTACATGACTGAGCATTTGTTTTGGAAGCTGGAGACTCTGGTTTTGGTCCCAATGTTAATTAATTGTACCAGGCATTTACAATGCAGTCCACCAAGGAAGGTGCAAGATAATGTCTGGATGTGGATTATTTAAACATTACTGGTTCATCCAAAGGGCTTTAGTGGTCAGGTAATGACCAGATGGAGCAGTTAAGGCCTGTGGGTGAAGCCAATTGTTCTGCATTTGTGAAGGACCACCAAGTGACTCTGTATTGCTCAGATAATTTTGGATTTTTTTTAAATTTCATTTTGTAATTTAATTTATTTTAAAATGTTTTAAAAGTCCAACTCTTAATGTCATTATACTGCTGCTCTGCTCTGCCAGAACACTCTGTTCAGTGGCCACAGTCTGCTCATCTGTGCTTTATCTTAATGGCAAATCATTCTTTTTGAAGCAATGCAAAAGCAAAGTACTATGTGCAAATTATCTTAAAATTAAATGTTTCTCTGTGGAAGGAAGATGTCAGCTGTCCCTCCAAATGATAAATTGAGAAAAATAGTTTCTGAATGGAAAACAAGAAAAAGCCCATCTCTCCAAACAATTGTCAGGTAGTTATTTTGATTTGTGGAGCTATCAGTGCCTCTTCACATCCTGCTTTAGGACTTCATTGACTTTCTAGAGCAGGTAACTCACTCCACTCCTCAGACTACACTCAGGACCACTGATGCCTCACAGCCTGTACAGACTGGAGGGTGGTCTGTACTGGAGGGCAGTAAGAGGCACAGAGATTCCCTCTGGGCATGAGGAGCAGGCCCAGGACTGTGCTGAATTGCAGAACATGGCCTGCATATAGCTGTACTTGCAAGCAATTGATAATGGTAGTGTCAAGGCCACTGCATTTCCCACTTTGAAAGGGGATTTAGAAGGTCTGTAGCTGGATTTATTCCAGTATGACTGGAGCCATGGCAAGGGGTAGACAGTAGAGTAGTGTATAGTCATTTTAGTCCTTTGGGTGTGTGTGTGTGCGCCACCACTGGGTGGGTATATGCCACCTAACACATTAGGTTTCAAAACTATTCCTCGTCTGTTGTTATGACTGTTGAATAGAAGATTGTTGTTGGGATCCTGTTGAATAGAAGAGCCCTGGAGAGCAAAGTGTTGGTGACATCTAAAAAAAACCAAAACACATGAACCTAAGACAAAGAGAGTGGAAAGTTCTTCTGTGAGACCTCAGATATCTTCCATGGAATGACAAAGACTTGATAGAGACCTCCTTCAGGTGGCTGGTTGTCTCAGGCAGCCTGCACAGTCATGGCATCTTTTGGAACACCAAACTGTCTAGTCTGGCTTCTACTTGGATTGTGACTCCATCTGGTGAGAGCTTGCCAGTCTCCACAGACTGCACAGGGAGCTTAAGGGTCTTCCACAGATCAATTTCATTTTACACTTCTGCTTAAACCCAGTGGAAGCAACTCCAGCTGAATGATGAACATGTACTCACTTGCTGTGACATTCACAGAGAGATGAAGGGAAAATATCTACAGAGAATAAGGAAAAGATCAGAATCAAAAGACTTAAAAAGAAGGAAGGAAAGAAAATGATACAGAAACACGATATAAGAAGGAAATGACATTGAAGCTGCAGATGGAGACGCAACTGTCTTAACGCAGAAAATTTTTAAAAAACCCTTCTGTTACTGTTTGGATGCTAGTTTCCCATTTCTTCATAAGGTGGAGGATTCAGTGAACCAGAACTGAGGAGCATTTCTTCTATTTCTTGCTTCTCTCTTAAGTTTCAACTTCTGCTAGCAGTAAGAAGCAAGTAGGTAACTGGTACTTTTGTTCTGGCATATCTTTCCTCTAGAATAAATTCCCATATGTTAAAAGATTTGTTTTGATTTTATATGCTTTAAAGATATTTTCCATCAATACTGTTCACATTTTAATTACAATAATTAGCATAGTTTTCCAATATTTTTTTGTGCCTTTGATTATATGCCTAAAAATGTTGCAGCTGTGTTTACCTATACCCTTTTTGTCTCAGGCTTCATCTGAAATGAGAATATCATTTTATATATAGCTTTCTACTGCCTTTGTGAACTGTTTTTCACAATACCCCAGTTTAGCTTCATATACATTCATACAAAGGAAAGTACTCAGCTCTCCCCATTTGAGTGGTTCTGGAACAGAAATCAGAATAGGCAGAAATTCCCAGAGTAAATTGTGTGACTTTTTAAGAAACAGAAAAATATGTTTTCTGTTTGAACAACACAAAAATATGTATTACCAGAGAATGCTTCACAAAAAAACTCCAGTGGTGGAAAGATACACCTTTGTCTATTGTTATTCAACAGAAGAGGAGATAGACAAACTGTTGATTAGAAACTGAATTTTTATCCTTGTTTCTAGTAGTATGTGCAATAGCCAAATACTCTTCCATCATCCTTTTTCCAGGGATATTATTTTATCTTCCATGGATTTCCCATCTATTTCTGGGAAAAAGGCAAGGTGAAATGTGGTTAAGTTTTGTACAGTTGATGTGGACAAGAGATCTCTCACTCATTATCGAAGCATCCACCAGTGTGGTCTGCAGAGCAGCCAGATATTTGTGGTCCAGCAGCTGCTAAGGATTTCTGATGGGTTAGGCTTAGAAGTCTCTTCATTTGGAATTGGAAAGGTCCATGGAGTTTCCACAGTGGCTATTGGAATTCCCTTCCTGCATGAAAGAAGCCAAAGAGCATATCTGAAAGCAATTGTTTCATCTAGATTGCTCTGCTGCCAGCTCCAAGAGGCAGCTAGCAGGAAGAGAGGAGTTGCTATTGGGGTGGGGATTTCAAAAGAATTCACCAAAGGACTTGAGAATTGCTCTCTAAGAAAAGATAAGAATGGAAAGCAAAGATAAGTGAGGAAGAAGAGGACAAAACCTGGACAAGGAAGGAAGAACTGAACAAAAAAATAAAGAGGTGAGTAATAAAAGGTGGGTGATCAGGACCCCTAGGTCCTAAGGCAGATGTTAAGGAAGCTTCCACATTTCCTGATATTATTTTTCGTTGAAAACAGTTTGCCAGAACTGGATGTTTCAAGCCTGCATTACCTTGTCCAGTTACTCCTGAAACACACAGGTTTCATAAGCCATTCAACAGCCAAATAATAAACTGAGGGATGGAGGCAAAGTATTTAAGCAGGTTTGTCTTCTCTGTCGCTTATGTAGCATAGTGGAAGCTTTCTTCTGAAAAGCCAGTGGACTATGGAGCAGCATCACCTTGCTCTATGTTGTGCCTATTGAGTATGTGATCCTTCTTTCATAAATGCGCCCAACAGACTATTCATAATGAGATTGTGCATTCTGCTACATTTTCGTAATGGACTTCCACAGTATTTTCCCAGTAAAAAATGTTATCAGAGGCTGGGATCATGAAATATTATCAACCTCAAGCACTCAGTAATCATGAAAGTTTAAAATTGTGAGATTTTTTTAAAAAAATATTTTCTGATTTGTGTTTCTGTGGTGTGATTCAACTTTTGCTGCAAATGTGACGGCTAGAAAGCTGCTGGTTTTTTGTGAGACATTGAAATTTCCACTTAAGCAATGTCACTTCAGGGACTACTTTTTCAAGAGAAATGACAAATATTTCAGTATTCATACTAAATTAATGAATTGCATTCTCTTGACTTTTGAATACAACTCAAATTGCTGCATATGTTTTGTGGACAGCCCCTTATTAACTGATCACTGGCTGTGACAACTGCAGTTTTTATTTCTTGGACAGATTTCCCTTTAGACTTTGTAACCTAAATACTGATTTGGCAGTTTACTTTCTTAAAGCAAAAGGAATTAAATGCTTCCTTCAGGCAACTTAAGTGAAGCTGATTTCAATATTAGAACCAATGAAGTTACTTTAGCCATAAAATGCAATCAAAGCATCCAGAATGTCATCAGGTATCTCATACGCCATAAAATGGCACATCCCAACATTAGATATAGCCTGAGATAATTAATATTGTGCTGTAATTCTGAAAGACTCTTTAATTTGCAGGATTTTTTTTTGAAATTGGGCTTTGATTCTGGAACATATATATTTGGTTTATTTCACAGAACGCTAGGAAGCAGTCAAATGGGAAGAAATAATTCCTACATTTTATTACTGTGTTCACTGAATGGGATCAAGTAAATTTGCTCCAATGGAGACTTCTGATATACTGTGTATTGGGTCAGAAGCATTGCCTGCACAAGGAGCAAGTCAAGCCCTATTGTCTAAGGTGTGAATTTTCTTCTTTCAGGAGATCCTTATACAATCATATAATTATTTGTGTTGGAAAAGACTCTAAAATCATCGTGTCCAGCCGTTAACTTAACACTTCCATATCCACATCCTTATATGGTCTTTGATTTTTCTGAAATAATTTGACCTTTTGGCTCTTATAGCAAAAGACACAATGTGATGTCTAAGCTCAGAGACCAATAGAAATACTGTAACTGATGAAGAACTTGTAATAATAACAATGTCCAACAGTTTGAGGGTCCTCCATTTCAGGGCTCCAAAGATTGAAAGTGTATGTTTTACATTATTTTGGGTTTTTTAAAGATGTATGTGTGAGGAAGGAAAGTCACTGGCTATGTGTATCAAGAGGTACTTGGACATCTGAGGGAGAATTTGGACTCCTGACGGTGAAGTGGGGATCCCACACAACTTGTGTGTTTTCAGCTAGGCTTGGTGCTCACTGTAGGACAGAGAACTGAGTCAGCATTGACAGCTGATGGGTCTGAACTAAATATCTCATGTAAACTTGCTCGAGGCAGTTTCACTCCTCAGGACCTGGGGCACAATTATTTTAGGTTTTAATCTTGGCTGCTTTATGTGATTCACCTCAGTAAAAATTAAGTTACCTAAAGACCTCACTATAGAGCAAGACACTTAATTTTAAGTAGCTGAAATTGGAAAAGTTGACCTTGTGCCTTCCTCTAGAGAGCCATCCATGTTATGGGGTGCATCAGGCACAGCATCACCAGCCGGGCAAGAGACGGGATTGTCTCACTGTGCTCTGCACTGGGCTGGCCTCACCTCCAGTACTTTGGTCAGTTTTGGGTACCACAATATAAGAACGACATTAAACTATTAGAGAACATCCAAAGGTGGGCCATTGAGATGTTGAAGGACCTTGAGGGGAAGCTGTATAAGGAGAGACTGAAGTCTTGGAGAAGAGGAGGCTGAGGGGACACCTCATTGTAGTCTACAACTTTCTTGTGAGGGGAAAGGAAGGGGCAGATACTGATACCTTCTCTCTGGTGACCAGTGGCAGGACCTGAAGGAACTGCCTGAAGCTGAGTCAAGGGGGTTTATGTTGGATTTTAGAAAAAGATTCTTCACCCAGAGAGTGGTTGGGCATTAGAACAGGCTTCCCAGGGAAGTGGCCACATCATCAAGCCTGACAGAGCTCAAGAAGGATTTGAACAATGCTCTCAGGCACATGGTGTGACTCTTGGGGCTGTTCTGTGATATGTAGGACCAAGACTTGGACTCAATGATCCTTGTAGGTCCCTTCCAACTCACCTTATTCTGTGATTCTGTGATTTTGTGGTCCTGTGATTTTGTGGTTCTGTAAAAGGGGGTTGTTGTTCGGCTCTGTGTGTTTCAGCACTGTTTTCATTCACTACTCCCGAGAGACAGTTACGTCAGACTTGTAAGGGTGTGATTCAAAAGCTTTCTTAAGAGTGACTGCAATAATCAGTGAGCATATAGGCATAAATTGCCAATATTGCATATTGATGGTCTTGAAATATTTATATTCATTAAATATACTAGGTTCACAAGTAGAATATATTTTTATAACTTTAATACTATGAACTGTCTGTGGGATCAAGGACACTGGTGTCTTCATCTGGATCAAACGTATTCAGAAGCCACATTTTGTCATCAGTGGCAATGCTACAGCCTCAGTGTTTTCAGTAGGTTTTATGGAGCAGGGCCAATACATTGTTGCTACAGCAGAAGAAATAAAACTTCAGCTGGATCAGAAGGACTAAGAGGAGTGAAAACCCTTGAAACCTTAATTTCATCAAGAAACTAAGCAGAGAGAGTTTTTAAAAGATGCAGGCAGAAAACTTGCTAAGTGGTTATTTGGGATTTGACATCATATCTGGTACAATTTAAAACAGTTGTACAGCTTGGAACAGAATTTTTCACTTTTTGAACCACAAAGCTATTCTTTAACCTTCAACATTTCTGGTGAACCAGGAAGTATTTTGGCCAACAGTTGGATATTCTGTTGGCCACCACGTATCCTATGGGTCTACTCCACGAGACTTCTGCTGATCATTAACGCTACTTCATGGCCTGCTGATGGTACACAGAGCACAGCTTGGCAGCTGTAGGAACAGAAACGAACCCATTGTCTGACAGAGGAAGAGGGATAGGAGTTTCTAGAGCTAGCATCTTCATCCAGGCTGTTGTTCTAACAGGCTGTGAGAGGTGAGAGATGTTCTTCTCAGCTTCTGGTGGCCTCAGCAGTCTATTTCAGCAGCACACAGCAGCATACAGGAAGTCACAAAGCAGGTAATTACAATACTGTTTGCATCCCTTTTTTAGTCACATTTCCCCCTCCTCTCATCTCATTCACAAGTTGTCTTGCTGTCTTGGTGCTGAATATGGGAGAATTTGATTCAGACAAATATTTTAACCTCTGTAAAATGTAAGGCTCCTTATCAAGTGTCAAAAAAAGAGGAAAAGCATCAAGGGAAACAGGAAGACCATCCTGAAGGAGGGGTCACGAGCAGCATCTACACCCAAAGTAATTACTTTCTATTCTACAAGGAAGTGGGAGTTGAAGAGACTTTTTTCAGTGCCTACTTCTGCTACAACAAGCCAAACACCTTCCACAAAGAGCACTTCAGTCAGTTCCGGAGATCTATGTCATTGTAAAGTTCAGTCTTCAACCAATCTGTGTAAGCAAAGAAACTCTCTTCAAACACTGGAGTCATCAGTGACCAGGAGTAGCTTACCTGCTTGATTTTAAGTTTAGAAAACTGATAGAAGAAGCAAACTTGTGTTAAGGAGTAAAAAGTGTATTAGCAAAAAAGAAGCAAAGAAGTGGTCAAGAGAAGAACATGCCAAGGTCTTCCCCTTCTCCGAACAGCTATGGGAATTCACAGAGAAAGATCATGTACTAATGGTGCTAACAAAAACCAGACAGTGTCTTGTAATACCAGGACAGCTCTGCTCTTGAAAACGCAGAGGTTTATGGAGGTTATGTTTGGAGCACTGTCTGAAATCTCAATCAAATTAAAAATAGTAATCCCAATCAAGAGGCCAGACACAGCAGGGTAGAGAACCCCAAATTAGCAAATTAATGTTGTAAAAGAAAGCAGTAGTATTTGAATCAGGGTAAAGAAGATTAATGGGCCTCGACCTGTCCTGGTTTCTGAGAGTATGTCACCATCCTTCCTGATGGAGGAGGAGGAAACCATGGCAGACCCCTGAGTTGCTCTTACACCTGAGTGTGTGCATGGTCACAGCGCTTCCACAGGCCTCCATCACCCGGGTGGCCTTGGCTTTCAGCTTCTGGGCTCACAGAAGCAGAAAGGACAAAGTTAGGGCTCAGGCCACCTTATTATCAAGGATGGACATGCCTATAGAGTCCCTCTTGCCTAGCTTTAAGCCTTCAGAGAGTCCACATTTGAAGTAGTCAGGCTCATATTCAGTCAAAAAAGAAAGGTGGACACATTTTTAGGATTCAGTCAACCTTAGCTATTTTAGACATTTACTTTAGTGATGAATTGCAGCCCAGAAACTCCCTTTGTTGGTTGACAAGAAGCTAACCCAGATTTTAGATGTTTAAGTTGTTCAGATGAACCCTGACCCCAAGACAGAACTGGCCATTATGAGTAGATGTATTTGCCATTTGAAATGTGCTTCATACATGTTTTATGGTCATTGCAATGTCCTTCTGTGTGCTTCTTGCCCTTAAAGATCACCCACCAGGGAAATTTCTGGCCCACATTTTTCAGCTTTTCTTCTGTGTTGTTCTCTTACTTTTTTTTCCTCCAAAATACTCATGTTCTTCCACCCTTGACTACTTTTGTTTAACAACACTGTCCTTATTCTCCCCCTTCTAAAGTAAATTGAATGATCTATATGCAGGGGTGAAAGGAGAAGGTTTTCTTTTGATCCAGCAATCATCTCCTCTAGTTTCTTCTCTTGTATGTGGCTGCATGGGTCAGAGGCACATGATTTGCTTTGTGTTTCTATAGTGCCTGGTACAATGGAGCCTGCTCCATGGCCAGAGCTCCAAGGCACAATGGTTGTACAAAGAACAGGGGAATAATGAATAGTAAATGAAGTAAGAGCTAAGTAAATAGAGAACTATGTTGAGGGAGAGAGGGGTGCAGGGGCAGTGATATGAGAGAAGGCCAGAAACAAAGAGAAGAGGAGAAAGAACCAGAAAATACAGTGAGAAGCATTGGAGACTAAGGATTAAAAGTCCAGTGGCATAGGAGTGGAAGTGAAATGGAAAATAAAAATCAAATGTGAAAAAGGATACTATATGAAAATAATAATGAAAGGTGAATAACATGAGAGTAGTACACAAATCCCAAGAAGGATTAAAAAACCCCTTAAATACTCAGGAGAAAATGGAAGTGAGAGGGGTAGAAGTCAAAAAACCAGAGGCAAACAAGACAAAAAAAGGCATGGTGTGCCTTGGGATAAACTAATTGAGTCCAGTCCCTTAAGAACACAATGTTTTAAACTTACCCTTTTTTTTTTTTTTTTTTTTTAACATTTATTCAAAGCTTCTTGCAACAGTATCTTTATCAGCTTATTTTCCTAAGGTGATAGAATATCCCCTTTTTCCACCTGGTTGCTCTGCAGTTTATGTTCAGAAATGACTGAGTGTTAGTGGGCAAAGACAAAATCCACACGATGAATTTTGCAGCCCGAGAGTGACCATGTTCTGTCCTGCCATGTCAGCCAGAGCCTGCCCTTGGATGCACAGCTCTCACTGAGCTACACATGTACAGTTGAGGGTAGGGTTTAGTACTGCTCTCCAGCACACAATTAACACAGAAGGTCTATACATTATCTCATCTTGCATTTTTATTATTTGCAGCTTATTGTTCAACTGAGCATGTATCATTGGTTAATTAATGCTGCCAACACTCTGCTCCACTAAATGATTGTTTAGCCTAGAGTGGAATAAAATACTAAAATGACTAATACAGTATCATTATGTAACAGAAAATTAAAAATCTGATAATTTGATTGGAAGTCTCAGGTGAGTTTTTTGTATAAAAGTGTTAACCTCAAGTAGCTATAAACAGGTAAATGTTTTATTCAGCTGACTGATAAGGAATAAATGCTTATGATATAAATTATGTATAATTAATACTCCTGGGATAAAAAAAATGTATGCTAATAGGTTGTCAGTTAATTAGGAAAGGAAGATGAGGTAAACAAAGGTGATTAGAATATACCCTGGGACTATAAACAGAAACTGTGCCTTAAATAATCTGTAAAAAACCCTCACACATTAAACAGCAAATACTTCTGTTTTAATTCAGAGCAAAAACATAATGCTTTATGGAGAAAGGCACAGAGGAGATGTTAAGTGAAGAAGCATCTTGTGATAAAAGATCTACCAGCTACAGAGTAACTCACCTTCCCTGTTCTGCTTTACCTTAGTTTGTGTATTGTCTTGGTCTATCCTCAGGTAAAAGAAGGCTAAAATAAGCTTTGTAAAAAATATGGCAAATAATGTGCTGGAGGACCAATTTTAGCTCATAAAAATGACACCTCTTAATGGTTGGTCTTAAATCTGCAGCATGGGAAATGTTCCCCAAATCAGTTTATCCTTCTTACCTGCCCTTTGACTCACTGATCCTCCTTGCTTCTGCCAGTATCTTTATGTGATAAATGAGACCATCCTCTTTCCTGCCATTCTGTAATTTCATTTGCAGTAGACATTTGAAATATTTTCTCATGAAACAGGACTGAAGTAGAGAAAGACATGACAGAGATGAATGCTCATTACAATCTCAGCCAAGTCTTTCCTTTGTGTTAGAAGGGGACAGATCTGTGTTGCCTTCCAAAAACAGCCACCCTGGACAAAAATGAAGATTCATCTCCCCAGTGCCTTGTTTAGGACAGCTACAAAGAGCAGCTATCAAGGGAAGAGTTTAAGAATGAAACAAGTATATATGACACTTCCAGCACCCTCCTAGTCTTCAAACACTTACAGCTCGTGGGCTTCCCGACCTGGATATATGCTAATCTCCAATGAATTTATTCTTCATTACTTTGGCCATTCCTCCTTTGAATGTATGTAAACGTGAGCTATTCCTGAGACCATCAAAGGAGAATTATGAGACCACCAGCAAATCTACCAGCAAATGGTGAGTGGAGTCAGTGCAAGACACTCCCTGCAAGGCCATGCAAACTGGACTGCCATTGTCTAAAGGAACATAGCCTTATTACAGGTTGCAGAGGGAAGGGAATTTTTGGATTGTTTAAAACTTAACTTGAAGCTGGACTGGCTAGTGGGTAGGAGAGGTCTCAGTGCCAGCCACTGGAATGAGAGGCTGTCAACCTAAGGGGCTCACTGGTCCCCATTCCAGTGACTGTCTAAGAACAGCTACTGGGGAAAACTAAATGGGGGGGTTACATACTCGACCAGTGGATTTCAATCCAGATAGCTGAAGAAGATGAACAGGACTAAGCCTCCGTGCTGTTCATGTGTGTTGAGTGAAGTGTGTGCTTGTGTGGGTGTTGTTAAAGGCACTGTTCTCTGTGCTGATCCATGGGGCCAGCCATATGTCTGTGTGCTTGTGTTCCTTCTGGGAATATGTACCCTGCAGCCTTGTGACTGGCTGGACCTGGAGACTTGCTACTGTGGCAGCCTTGCATCCATGGGGACAGGAGTGACCCTGGAGCAGGAGGGGTCCCCATGGGGGCCAAAGCCATTGCATTAGGTTACCCCTAACGGTACACAGCTGCAATCCACAGCCTACAACAGAACGCATTCATGCCCCAAGGAGCTGCACAGCTCAGGCACACACTGCTGGCTGCTGTTTTTCCTGAATTGCTCTCTTCCTACCTTATTTAACAGCCTCAGGTTCATGTCTCAGAAGAGACAGTGAATATTGGAACCCACCTCCTCTCTATGTGCCTTTCATGAAAGTTCATGCAAGCAGTGCTCTGAGAAAGCTATCAAAGTGTGGAGGGATCATCACAAAACAGAGGCCTCTGGAAGTGACCACCTGCTTTCTGCAGCAAACTGCAATTACAGTAGTGGCTATGGTACAGACAGACAGCTTTCCTCCTGCAAAACACCTTCCCTTTGGAAAATGAGTTGAGTTGCTGTAAGAACTGCTTTTTGGAGCTTTTTAAAATGACTGTAGGGGAGTCTAAGGCTGCCACATTCCTAACTATATTCTTCAGGTCTCATGAGACAGACTGAATCAGGTCAATGTTGTTTTCCTAAGGTGCAAAAAAGAACCTTTTTCTGTCCCTTACACAATTTAGTCATAAAACTGACAAGAAATCTTTTGCAAAGGTTCATCCTGCAGGGTGTGTCATTATCAGTTTCTTGGTGAATTAAAAATATAACCTTTCAAAAAATCATTGTAGAAATCAGTGCCTAATTTCCCATGAAACTTATCTCCATAGAATGGTGTAATTTCTAGTGGAGTGGCTTGGTAAGTTTGGTATGTTTTCTTATACTTAGGATCAGTTCAGGAAATAAATAAATTAGATCTCCATTGTATATCGTACAGTTACGTGAGGGAGTAGCATGGGCTGGAGTTGTAGGGCCAGACCTGAGGAAGATCCAGCAGTGGCTGTGCGCTCACCCACAGGACACAGTCCCAAGGTGACGGTAACAGGGTCCATTGACACACCCCAACACAGCAAGTGATGAATCAGGGCCAGAGCACAGGCAGGGCCTCCAACCAGGACTAAAAGGGGATGGAGGCAGAGATGGGGCTAGAGATCAGCACTGCTGCACCATCACTGGGACAGGGACTGAAGGCCCTGAGGGGCTGCAATGTGCTCCTGAGCAAGGTGAAGTGAGGTCCCAGAGAGGCTGGGATGGGACACTGCTGCTTGTGCCCTCAAAGCCCTAACAGATGTATACTGGATGATTGCTTAAATTATGTGAGATAAAAAAGTGCCATAAATTTATTTGTAGTGGTAATATTTATATCCCTCTACCACCTACACAGACTAACAGACAATGACCTTTCCCAAATGTAGTAGGAGAAGTGATATCTGAATGACGAAGGGTAGAAGACAACAAAATATATGCATTTTCCCTGAGATTTTATCCACACAAGAATAAAATCAAGCTAATTTTGGCTTGGGTCAGGATATTTTTCAAGACATTGATTGTTGTCTTTAGATATGGTAATTTCACAATTATACAGAAATCAGAATATGATATAGCAAAATATGTCTAAAAAAAAGAGAATGTCATGAAAACAGCCAGCTTTGCTGCATGGTGCAGATGTGGCCAAATACTTGCATACATTTGGGCTATCTGAAAGTGGTATTTGATTTCATCCAGGTATCAAGCTACCGCATAAAGTATCTGAAATAAAAAGTCTTTCAAGCGTAGTATATGAGCCCTTCAGCTCCTTTTAATGCATGGAAGATAGGAAAATACTTTCAGAAGGAAACTTTTTAAGTCATAAGACTTGTAAATGTAACTCAAAATATAAAAGAAGATATCTGACACCTGGATATCTTCAAGTTCACATTTTGAATTATCTTAGCATCACAAATTATTGTGCATTTCTAAGGTTGCTTTTGTACAGTTTATATGCCAGTGATTAAGATAATATCTATTTTCTTCCTCCAAAGGCTAGGCTGAAGATGGGAAGCACAAAACATTTTGCCAACCTTAAATATGGAGGTTTAAAATTACCAAATGTAAAGCTCTAGCAGTGGGCTTTTAATTTGGCTCAAGCTTTCAGAGTCTGGCAGGCTGATGAAGTGCAATTGCCATGGGTGAAAGCAGAGCATCAATTAACAGACACATGCAAGGTTGGCACCTACCAAAAATTCACCCTGAAAGATTTAAAGACAAATAACTCAGTGATCAGACACACCTGGAAATCTTGGAACAAACTTCACAGAGTTATGAAAATTAAACCCACTAAAAACTTCCAGTTGAGTATCTGGAACAATGCTATGTGGAGGCCAAGGAGGGAAATGATACTGTGTATTACTTATTGTAAATAGCAGATTATTTATGGAGGAGATTTTAAATAAATTTGTAGTGATACAAAAGACAGTCAGTGTTACAGGTAAAGAGCACAATAGCCAGTCTGTTCCAAAAAAGGTTCTCTGAAGACCCAAGGGGTCTGAATCAAAGATATCGATGTCTGTAAAAATTTTTTTCCATTTACTTCAAAGTGCTTGGAATCAGACTAACAGCTTGAGAAGTCAGATTAAAGCCTTCACAGATATGCAGGGGTCTCTGGCTTCCCAGATGAGTTCAGCCTATATTTCAAGGCATTTTACCATTGAGTAAAATGTAAGAGTAAAAACAAATACATACAAATACTTGGTGTTTGCCTTAAGATCATTCAGGATGTAAATCTGCTTAAAAACTCTAGATCAACTGTGACTTTTTTTTGAATATTTGAAGTGTCTTGTGAAGGCTTTGGGGTCAAAAATAAAATTCCTTAACTAGAAATAGGCCAAATCTGAGAAGTGTGGAAATAGTCCTCAGTGAAGTGAGTAACTTTTCTCCAGTACTAGCTCTAGTGCATTTTAGTCCTATCTTTTAGATAGTACATTAGGAAAACTCTAAGAAATTAAAATGTACTTTCAAAGAACATATTTATATGATTAATTTTCTTGTTATCAGAAGAAAGTTTATGTGGATGAATTCTTGAAAGGCAAGACCAAATGTAGAAAATATCTATTCATGATGAAAATGTTACCAGACTATTGATCATTCCTTTCATGAAAATGCAGACACTTCTTCATTATGAAAGACAATGCAATCTGTTACAGACACTGATATTTTTCAGAGTTTTAAAAATTGCTTTCTAATGGAGTCAGTATTGCTTGGGCCTCAGTTCAATAAAGCACTTCAGAGTGTGTCAACCTTAAGTTTGGCAGGGTTTATGTCCCAGTGACTTGATCTTAATCATTAGCCTGAAATAAATGCTTAAATGCTTTGCTGAACAGTGCTGTTTTTAAAGCACATTACACTGAAAGAAGCCCCAACAATACATCCTTTTCATACTGGTCTTCTCTCCTCTCGCTCTTTCTGAAAAACTCTCTTTTTTTTCCCTCAGTCTCTCTTCTTTTTAGATTGGCTGTATTCACCAGTTCTCAGAGACCCCAAAAAGGTTTTGAGGGACTCTGCATTAAAAAAGTCAGGGCCTCCACTGTCTTCCTTGAGTTACAGTCCCATGACCTTTATTCCTTCCCAGCATTTTCAGTGGCTTACAAACCAGTTCACATAAGTAACTAAATTACACGTTGGTTTTATGCTGTATCGAATTAAGTCTAAACAGGTGCTTTTGTCTATGCTACAAGTTGTAAATTCGAGTTTAGGAAGAGCTACTCAGAGCTGAACCCACCAGGAATATGTTATATAAAAAATAAATGAGATGGTTGTTTGTGTAATAATTTTAACCTAGTAATGATATGTATATGATACTGAAGATGAAATTCACTCTATGAAATCTCTAGCAAATTCTGGATTGGCAGCATTGTTTGAAGTTTCTCAGAAAAACACATTATGGTTGAGATGGTTTGAATTCTCTTTCAGTGAATTGTTCTGAACAGAGTCTCTTGGGGAAACTGAAGATGACAATTTAAGAGACATTTCAGACACAGATAAATCTGTCAGTTCCAAAGTAATTTTTGAGAGGTCCAGAGACTTGTGGAAGGCTGGTATGCTATAGCTGAGAGTATGGAAGAGCAGAGCCCAGGTAGACACAAACAGGTGCAGCCTTCTTGAAGTCAGGAAAAATATTCTGATTTGAACCAACTGAGATCTTGCTATTTGTAGTTTGGCTTAGGAGACACAATTTGCTCTGGCCCAGAGATTCAATTCCGACTTTGAGACAACTTTTTTAGGGGGGTAGAAACCAGGTGTTATTTCCAAAAGAGCTTTGGATTTCGTCTGTACTTGGTCATGCTGTATTTTAGAATATCTCTCAACCCTTTTGTTGGATAGGTCTAATAATTATTACTCTGAAATAAGAGGTGGTTTTTAATTCTTCTGTTTCTTTAGGTGCATAGGTATGGTATGATCTGTGTCTGTCTTTTATTCATAGGTCTGCTTCAGGAGAAGGGAGAAATGAAAGGAAGAATAAACACGGGGTAGGAGCAACAAAATAAAAGAATATTTAAATGATTTCAAATGGATTGTAAAGTGTTGAATCATAAAGGATTGGCAAAAAAGCCCTCTCCTCATGAGGTCTGGCTAATATTAGGAATTATTGCCTCAAACGCTGCAGGTGTGGATCCATTTCTTTCATTACTAGCAAATGGGGTTGCAACTGCCTTTGACAATGCAAAAGCTGCACAATCCCCATGCCCCAGGGCAGACAATGATGTTGGTGAGATGCTGATTTTAGGATAGAAAATTACAATGGTTATATAGTAAACAGCACCTGGAAGTTTACTAATGATTTTTTCAATTAACAGCAGCACTATGGTCTGATTATTCATGCATGCTTTCTATGAAAGGAAAGAAAAGAGGCAGATGTTGAAAAGAGTCATCGGTTGAGGGATATTTTTAATTTTTTTTGTAACTGGAGGTAGACCCTCCTTCCTGTTGTCACTACTTCTGATAATGATATGGCAAAACTAGTGAATTAGAAGTTTTAAAAAAAATTTAAATATTTGGACTGTTCTGCTCTCCCATTAAATCCATATATTCACATGAAATGTGCATGAAAACAGACAAGTATGTGTATATGTGTGTATGAATCTTTACACAGACTTTATTCTCTGCCTGTGGCTTGATATATAGTTTTGGCATCCAAGTAAGAAAAAAAAAATCCCACCGAAAACTGCATGGCCATGTGGTTCTTCAGCTTTAACTATGGATCTTCTATGTGGATCTTCTATGATAACAATGGCTGGATCTCTCCCCTTAGAAGTCCACCAGGTGTGCACCTGCCAGGTTAGTTATTTCAGAGTGCTGAGATTTGAAAACACTCCACCATCTGCAGCATAAATTTAAAAGTACAGTAAGGCATACTGGTACCTCATATATTTTCTCTCTCCAGTCATCATTTATTTTCACAGCTGTTCTCAACCCACTGCCAAGCAAAGACCTCTTCAATTTCTTTTCTATCATATTGAGGCTTAGTCAGTATCTTAACAAAGAATGGGTGAGGCAATATTCATAAAATACAAGCTCTCTTTTCCTTTAACCCTTTGTAAATTGCCACAACTAAATCTTTTGGAAGTCTCTGAAATGTTCTCATCTTTTCTCTGCAATAGGCTGTTGCACATTATTCTTACAGCACGTCTAGCCTGATATTGCAAATCCAAGAAATTATGGCAAGAAATTATTAGGAAACTTTGGATATTCACACTTATATGTCAGGACTCAGCTCTTCGGGGGTTTGTTGGTCACTGATCTTGTGTTTATAAGGACAGGTAAACCATGCACGTCTTGTTCTTATCTCTGGTCAGGCAGCTTATACAAAAGTTGTGAAAGACCTTGCCGTGGGGTGAAGTTGATAATATGGTGAATGTGAACTTGGGTAAATTCATTCTCTGAACCAAGGCCAGGGCTGGACACATTATGTGCTGCTGTCTATACAGACTCCTGGTTTGCCACAGATTAAAATTTCTATGTTGCTTTTCTGATTAGTGTCCAGGAGAAGCAAGTGAGACTGAAGTTAAATTTTTTAGTACTGGCTAAGTGATTGCTGGATATTTCAAACATCTTTGGTATCTTCTGAGATATCTGTAATAAGCTGGGTTACTGCTTCTAGTCTTGGAAACTGAGTTGTCTTGGACCTATCCAAAACCTAGCTGAGTAAGATGTCAGGCACAGGAATGTCAAGATGTCAAGCCAAGGAATCACAGCAAACACTGGACCAGAACAGGTTGATAAGCTGCAAGGCAGGATTCACCTCCATTAAGCCACTAAAAGAGCAGCAGTGATGAAGTGTTGTCCTGCTGAGCGGGACATGAGTCTGACCCGACACAGGACCTTCCCGTGCTCTGAATGTCCTTGGTTGGGCCGTTATCTCCAACTACTGAAATTCAGCCCAGGGAAAGGGCTGGTCTCATGCAGGTAACACTGTGCTTTTTCTTCATGTTTTTGCATATAGATAGGAAAATCTTTTTTTAGATTTCTTCATCTCCTTACTCTAATGGACATTTATGCCCCCTAATTACTCTGGACTCCATTGGGTTTTTCATTTCTTATTCAAATTAGGACACTTCATATTTTCAGGTTTAACTTTCACATGTGTTTGGAAAATACAAATATGCACTTTTATATGTAAACTATTATCTCTCTATCTAAACCTACTCAGGGGCAGTCTGAGAATATAAATACCTCTCCGAGATATGTCTAGCAAATGAGAATGTCTGACACTGTTAATGAAGTCAGCTGTAATAGTTCAGGTATGCAAGTACTTGTCCAGTCACTGGACAGGTTCTTTCTCAGATAAATTTGTGTGCTGTTCTGGCCAAGAGTGTCATGCTTTTAAGAGCTGCATATAATACTCATTGTGTCTGTCCAAGTACACAGTGCAGCATGAAAAAAGATTGAATAATATTAACATAGAGACATTGAAACATCTAGATACTTAGACTTTCATTTACATAATCCAGTTAAACTGGAGATATGCACACACGTGTATATAGTGTGGATAAAAAGAGTAAATAACAAACTTTAATGGCTCAAAATTCAATTAAGACAAATGAAGTAATATAGATTTCAAGGCAGTTGTCTGAGTTCAGTGAATTGCCTCCTGGACATTGGAAAAAGGACCTTGTTTGTGCAGGGGCAGATGTACAAGAGGAGAAGGTGGTTGAGGGAAGCTGGACTCCATCCCATTCCAGCCATCCACACGATGTGGTTGGCATCTTTTGTAGTCAGGTGAAGAGAAGGTGGCAGTGTGGCTGTGTGGTTTCTGCCATGTCCAATTTTCCCCACATGAAATGCCAGTTCCTTGCCAAACCAAGTACTTTCTCTGTCTTGTGAATCCCACTTGAATCCCTTAATTTTAAAGCCTTTGAAATGCTGGATTTTCAAAATAATTTGTAATTGCTCTTTACCAGGTTGGATAAGGTATGTAATTGTTATCAAGATATCAGATAAAAGACAATTAATTGCAAATATCATATTAAGTGAGACCTTTGAGACAAATTATTCTGTCTCTCAGGTTCCTATGTCAAACCAAGTATTTAGCAAGAGTACCAAACACACTGCACAAATTATTTTGTATTCCTGATGAGCATTACTTGGAATTGTCCTGGTATGTCAAGAAAACTGCGGCTGGCTTGGATTTTCTTACTTGTCATTGTTTTGAAGTTTTTTCTCAAGGGAAGATTCTGTAGTCAAAGAAGCTAATCTGAAGGAAGAGAGTCTGCAATTTAAATAAAACAGAAATAGTATCGTCAGGATCTGCTGGGCTTGGAGAGACATCAAAGATGAAGCAAGCTATTACACTCTTACACTACAGTGAATTAAGTCCATCAACATACTGATTCAATTTTGAGCTCCACAGAGGAATGGAGCAGTGTGAACAGTGTGACTTGTCCAGCTGGGGAAAGCTGTCTTTATGATTGNGTATTTGGAGTGTAAGAACACACTTTGCTACCTGTAACACTGGATTTTTTGCATCTTAATCAATCAAACCAGGACAGTGTTCTCTGGCCGTGAAAGGCATGGACCGTTTGGGAACAGCTGTGCTTGATGTTGACCTAGAATATATGTAAGACCGATAAGAGTGCAACTGCCTGTGCTTATATTTGCTGCTCTTGTGAATACTGTTGAAGTGTCTTTAAATTAGTTTGTTTCGGCTTGGGGCCTAATCTTGCCAAGCATATTTTTAGCAAGTGATCATGAGCCATCAGTGGGAATAAACCAAAATAAACAGAATCTGAGTGTGCTCAGTACCTCTGAAAACTGGACTATTTATTAACATATGGGGTTTTAGTTTGAGAGCATTTGAAAATTATGCTCGCTTTTTCATTTCCTTTGGGTTTTTTGCCGCTGTTTTGGAAATTCTTACATCACAATATACAAACAAGCTATAATATACCTGAACCATGGAAGGGGTACCAGTAATAGCCAAAGTCTCACTTTTATACCCTAAAGAACTGGAGAGGTCAGGAAGATAGTATTTGGACTAACAAAACAGATGTTAAAATGTTACACTAAATAGAAAAGACTCTTTTGACTATCTAAAACCGTAATTGCAAAACTATTTTAAGATCTTTACTAACAAATGCAAGTGATTAAAATTACTAGAATGATATGCTTTCTGCTTTTGTGTTTCTGGTCATAATTATGTTCTCTCATGTCAAGAGTAGGCTCCACTTTACTGTCCTTGGTTAGTTCACCATGCATAGTCAGCCAGTAACCACTGACAGATTTACCCAGCAGAAAATACCAAATGGGAACAATGACAGCTGAGCCAAATACATTTAAAAAGAAATAGCAATTTTTCTGTGTTCAGTGCTACCTGACAAATAGCACTTTGCTAAGCTGTGGAGTGGGAGAAAACCATGGAGAGCAAAGTACGAAAGAAGAAGGTGGTAGTGATGCTGCTGGTGTCACTCTTCTTCTGAGTCAGATCTGAACTTATGCCCCAGCCTTGTGTTAGGTAGTATGGTGCTGCTGAGATTGCTATGTTTCAGCTGAGATATCAAATAAAGGTCCCG
>WEIT01006630.1:40347-54914 GCA_013389985.1 Dryoscopus gambensis
TTTGATATGAGAATGAGCAGACAGAACACAGAAATTGGGTGTGGAGAGAAAGGTACTGACATAGCGTGCTTTGAATTACCTGTTTGCACAAAACCATTCTACAGAAAGAACATGAGCCCATCAAATACAGAAGATGTTAGTCACATCACTTCCAGTCTTAACGGAAGATTCTCTGTCGTGGTGTAGGCAATGGAACAGGAACCCACAGAGAATAAAACAATTAGCATTAATCAAATATAAAAGGTGTAAATCCTCTTTGAGGTTCCAGCCTGTTAGGATATTAGAGATAAATCCAAGCTAGACTACTGAATAAATTATATCCTTTCAAGCACACACTCAAACACATGTTTCACAAGGTTTGGAAGAGCTGGTTTGCTATGGCCTTTCATGGGCAGAAGTCACTCACAGTTAAAAGTTAAATTTTCTCAGTGATCCATCTTGAGATAACACAATCCCCAAAGGCTAGTGGTGATGCAGGGACTCGTGTCTTACCCAGTCCAGCTGTGTTTTGATTCAGTTCAATTTCACTGCTCAGAACTGGTAAATTTTGGCTCCCTGTACAATCAGTGGAGACAGACGGCTTCAGACACACTGCAAATGCAATTTGGGTCTCTGAGCAAACTCTTGCGACAAAGGACACAAACCCAAGCACTTACACACATCTTCACGGAATGGAGGTTGCAATATATGTGCAGCAGCTGTTAAGCTTCTGGGTGATTTCCCATGCTAGTTTTTTTTTGGTCAGGGAAGCACTTTTGTTTGTTTCTTGGTATTCCACTGTCATCACTGAGTTGCAATTCCTTAAGGAAAGGGATCCTGGAAGGATGAGAAAGAGGGATTGTGGGCCTGATCCCACCTGGTTCTGCCCAATATTTTAGTTTTGTGAAAGCTGACAGTGCTGAGTTGCTTGTTTGCAGAGATCTACTTCTGTCCAAATGTTGAAACATTTGGTGGGAAGAAATTGTTTTTGGTTTTGTTTTTGTTTTTTTACCTGCTTTCAAGTGTGGAGGGTTTATTCAATACTGGTTGCTTTTTAATTTGTACTATTAACTTGATGTTTTACTGATCTGTTTGCACAGATTCCTCTAAATTACACATTATTTTCATTATAATTTGTATCTGTTTTTTAAAAAAGACAACCTCACCAGAACTGCTGCCATGAAAATAAATTAAAATTAAGAAGTCTATAATTACAATATTAGCCCACAATTATTACTAAAATCTACAATAAAGTACAGAACAATAAAACAGGAATAAGAGTTGAATAACTCACACACTCCAACTTTGTTGTGTAACACTAAATGGTTAACTGTAAACTAAGAAATAACCAGAAATCCTGAGCCAAGGCTCCCATTTGGACTGAAGTCCCTGTTCTGGATAGTTCTGTTATGTGACATCAGAGACTTTTCTGAGAACTTTACAAATAAGCAGGTCCTGGGAGAAGGGCGGGTGGAGTGAGATGTCCTTGGTCTCAAATTCTCTGGTGTTAGTACCTAAAAATAACCACCATGCCAGGGACTGGAAGGACACAGCTCCACCCAGATCTGCTGGGAAGCTCGTCTTTGCTGTACGGTGATGCAGAGGTAGGGACAGCAGCGCTGCATTTGAAGAGACAGGTTTTTCTTCTCTCTTTAAAGGGGCACCCTGAAATCCCACAAGATGGGAAGAGGTGTGAATAAGATCCCACACCAGAGATGGTGTTTATGGTAGCCCCTACCATGTGACATTTAAGGTGATGGGTGATACCCACTGGGGTAGAGGATGAACATGTGACAGTCTTGATCTCATCTACCCTTAGAGCACTCTTCTGAAGTATAATTGAAGAAAATGGGAACACAGGACTAATTTTATGACTCTTTTAGTCCCTACCTATTCATACTTCCCTGTTTTTTGAAGTCTCACTCAGCATCTTATGGGTACAAAAGTCCTAAGTGGTTTATCTAAAGTGTGCTTTTGGGTAGAAAATAGCAAACAGAAAACAAGGCTAAAGGTGTAACACAAATAGTGATGCCTTGATTTCTGGCCAGCACTTCTCCCTGTTGTAAAGGGACATTATTTTTGCTGAAATGAGAGATTTTTGCTGAAATTGGAGATAGAAATACTCTATGAAGTTTCGCTAATTTTTCAAAAAAATTAATTTGAAACAGAAATAGCATTATAAGCTCCTTCTAAAACTGGTAGCAGGGTAGAGTACTGAGAGGTTCAAATTTCAATTTCACCTGTTAAATTTTATTTTCCATTAAATTTCTGCAGTTTGAACACTGTTCTTAGTTTCATTTCCTTTTAAAAAATAAACCAAGGATTTAAAAAGCAAAGTATATAAAGAACTTTTCCAGAAATTTTGTACTGCTACACGACATACGTGTGCTGGGGCTGCTGCTTGTACCCTGAATACGGCCTGGTTTTTGGATGGCTTTGTCAATATGAGCTGAGACCTGTCCCACTCCATCTTGGCAGCCAGCAGGACCTGAGACATGTAGCTTAAAGCTTTCTTGAGTTTGTTTCAACTACAGGCACTGTTTTACATCTGCTTAACATAACCTAGAATGAGAACATATGTCTTGGAGCCACACATGGTACTACTTCAGATGTTCCTGTTACTTAGGAGGCAATAAAAGTCAGGATTTTTCTACCATCCTAATTACTGAGGCAAATGCAATCTCTAGAATCAGTAAGAAACTGCCATGGGGAAGTGGCATTTGATATCTGCAAGGGATATTCAAAAATATTTTTAGCCTCTTGCCACAGGAACCAAATCTAACCATATCTAAAAAAGATGCAAATGGAACTCCCAGGGGATATAAACTCCTGGGTTTACCCATCAGCTCTTCTGGTCAAAGACCTGTTCTTAGTTCTCCATTGTGCAAGGGCTCTACTTGTACAATGAGCTAAAATTAATGGAATTGTTATCCCTTTCTTGCAGAGTGGTCTGTATTCAGGATCATGAGTGGAAATGTTATTTGCCTAGTCAGCTTCCCCCATTTTGTAAGTCCCATCTTTCATGCTGCAATAAATCCATTTTTCACAAAGTAAAAGACTTATTCCATGGGAGTGTCCACCTGGAACATCTAAACCAGAAACCTTAAAGTATATCAATTTCCAGGATCACAATCCCAGTTGGTTTATTTTCTGCACATACCAGTTGACTCTTTGCTTTCTTGAAAGAGTAATTATTATAGGATAAATTATTATTTGAGAACAGAATTTCTGAAAAAAGAAGAAAATTAGCATAATATAGTAGAATAGCATCCCTGACCAGATGAGCCCTGTCACAGCAAGTTCTTTGATCTACTCCAAGAACTCTGTAGCCACAAGCTTGCTTTTCCCCTCAAGACGGAAAGTTGAATCACAGTATTTCCCAAAATACTTTAATGAGCAAGAATTCCAAATTAAACTAAAAAACCCTGTAAGGACACTACACCCCGAAGATACCACTCACCATACACTTTTTTAACCAACTGTGTTTAATTTCAAATAATAACAGTAATTAAAAATACATATCTAAGAAGCCCGAGCAGATTAGTTAAAGAGCATTTTTGGATTATAAAAACACTTTCCGTTGCATCAACCAGATGTCATTTCAAATGCTACTGTTTGGATTAATTAACTAAGTTCAGGACACCACATATATTAAAACTGCTAGTTGTACTACCCACCCTCCCCCATATTCTTTTGTAATTTGTTATTAAAATCTTGGCCAATTAAAAAAACACAATCTATAAAGTAAAACAGCACACTGAACCAATCAACAGTAATTATCCAGACTAAGAGCCATTTAAATGATTTATGGCAAAAATTAAATTATTTTAAAATGCTTCATAAAGGTGTGGTATGTTTCACATATGCATGTACAGTATGCAGAATGTATGGAGTCTGTGTTAAAATGCTGTGATTAATTGCCTCACAGAAATGCCACAAATAGTGTATTTTAGAAAAAAAATCATTATAACAGGATATAATTGATTTAAAGCACTATTCTGGTTAAGGAATACAGTTATAAAGTGCTTCAGACTTTAGTGTAAGAGCAATTTTATCTCTCTTATAGAGATACTTAATTACTTTAATAAGTCTGTAAAACTGTTTTATAAAGCAGTAGCTTTTAAATTACTTTCACCCTAGCAGAGATTACGATCACTTTCTGGAATATAATGCAAGTACATTTCTCAGCATATTAATAAATCTTAACATTTGCTGCATTGAAGACTGGAGGAAAAGTGCTGTCTTTATTTAAATATGGGTGGCCATCCTCTAGATTTTCCTTTAGGCTAAAATAAATTAAGTGTAGATTAACTAATTTATGATAATGCTTCCTTGTCTATACCAAAAAGCACAGTATAAGTTTGACCACTTTAGACTGGGTCAGTTTACCTGGGTTGGGCCCAATGTCTGGTCTCTAGTGCTGGCCCATGACAGGTGCTTGGTTTAGAATTTAAGAGAAAAAATTTAATTTGACTTAGAATTAACAAATATTTAAATACTTTTGTCATCAGCCTTCCCACATGGTAAATTATAATTCTTCTCTCTTTGCTGCTCTGGTAGATGCAAGACCTTCAGCTAGAAGATCTCACCATTAAAGACCCAAACCCAAAATCAATGACTATTGCTATGCATATGGCTAGAGCCACTCAGACCACAGGCTCATGGTCCAAAGCCGAAGGCACAGAAGTATAATATCTGGTTAGGGTGAGTTTGTGATAAACTCCTAAGATCCCTGAGGAACTTCGTTTGCATATGGTTTTGCTATTGGTTCCAGTTTTCCACATCCCAAGTTGTGTAATCCCTTAGGTTTATGTATGTCCTCTATTGATTATTCAAATCTTCTAGAAAGTTCTGTGGTATTTGACGCCCCATAGGTTGTTTCAAATTGAACCCTCCCCTGAGTTTGTCCCATTGGTTGTGTTCCCCTTGCTACCTCCCATGTGCCCTCAGCCCATAGGCTGCAACCCTTTACTCCGCCTTTCTCCGCCCCCATATAAAAGGGGCTGTCAACTGTAATCTTCGCTCTTCTGTCTCTGACCCTCTGACGAGGAATAAAGGATTGGAATCAACGCGGAGAGTCCCTCTCTCCTCCTTCACTTTTGTTGTTGCTACTTTGCTATCGGCTTGTAGCTTGCTCCTCGCAGGGAGCCTGCAGGGTCTGTCACACTGCAGCTCTGTCCTCTTAGGGCACCTGTTGCAGTTTAAGATGCTGCGCAGCCTCTGGGCAGCTGCCAGTCAGTGGCAAATGACGAAGAAATTTTTCAGTTATATTGGTATCTCAGCGACTGTCAGAAGAGAAAATGAATTTTAGATATAATATCTCATTATGTAGAGTTGCTTAAATGTTAAAGTTAACATTTAGTAAAAGATACCAGCTAACATGAACCTTTGGTTCTTTTATTGTTACAAAGAATGACCTAACAGAAGAAAGGCACTAGAAGCCTTTGCAGGCTCTTTAGCAATCTACAGTGAAGCTGGGTGAATAACTAGGAATGAAATAGATTATAAAAATCAAACTTGTTGTAAAAACCACCTAGAGTAATCATAGGTTTATGACAGATGATCTTTGTCATTCAGTTTAAAAATAAATTGTAACTGCAATAAAGGAATTTATATTTATATACTTCATTTTAATTGAATGTCTGGTGCATTTTTTAATGCATTCACTTTATCTGTGACACCACGGCAAAGTTTCTAGAAAATGATAAAACATGATAGGATACAGGGCTGTTTTATTTCAGTGTTCATCAGCTTCCAGAAGTGATACCTATTGAAAATAGTACTGTGAGATGTGATGGCATTGGAACATTTATTTTGAGGGCATGCCAATATAACACAGGTAAGCGTGCTCCAGAGGTGCTACAGAGATGGTGTGATAGAACATCTGGTTTGTAAAGAGACAGAAATACTATTCCAAGTTTAATCGTGTTTGCAAAAGGAAGAGCTTTTCTTTTCTTTCCTTATTTTTTTTTTTTAAATAAGAGTCTGTCTGGGAGGGGAAAACCAATTTATCTAAAGTAAAACAAATGCATTTTTCCTACCTCTGCAGCCTCTGCCTATTTCAGGTTAAAGATGGGATAATTTTTTTTTAAAGTTAATGAAGCACACTTTCCTTGTAGTTCTCTTTTACCTCTCTTTGAAGCAAGTCTTTAATGGAATACTGATCAAGAAATATGATGGAGGTGACTGGATTGCTGGAGCAGGGTAGTTCCCGATCTGAGATGGACCATACAATTTCTGTGGTCACTGGAATCAAGTCTATAGAAAACACAGATTCTGCTGAGTTGCAGACAAATATTTTGAGAGCAAAGCACATGGAAATCATACCCTTAAATCAGAGCCATCTAGGATGAACAAAAGACAGACCACATTAAAAGACAAGGAAATCCATTTTTGCTTTCATTCAACAATTCACACGCAAACTGCAGATATAGATAGACAGCAACTATGTTATCAGATATGTGAAAATGTGCTGTTTAAGAGAATTTTTTTCAAAATGTTCAGTTCTAACAAAATTTTAATGATTAATTAAGAATATGTGAATAAATTTGAATATATTATTTTTTGAGGGTTCAAGAGTTTCTTATCTTCATAGTCTTATTTTAAGGAATTTCATGGCTGTACAGCAATACTATTTGGTGGGTTGTCCTTGGAGAAGAAGATGCAGTAGAGGAATTGGGAAAAGAATATGCTTAATTAATTAGCACAGTATTAGATCTTGCTCCTATTTAAAAGCTAAGTAAAATACTAATTTGGCAGATGTTTTACCAGAAAGAAAACACTAGGCACTCTTAAACTTTGGGGAAGTGAGTAAGAAAACATAGAGCTGGAAAGGCATTTTGAGAGCATTTTATAATAGCTTTTATCTCATTATTTAATAAATTCTCTTTGATAGCAATTCTATTTGATTTTTTTTGTTTGTTTTTTTTTTTTTGCTATCAAATCACTGCATTCACACCCTTCATTTCTCTCTGGTTACAGGAAATCAGTTGGGAGTCTCTAATTTTATTTTCTTAAATTTTTCCTTTTATTGTGTTTTTGTCTTAATTACTTTTTATTCCCCACTCATTACTCTCTGAGAAATCAAAAGCCTAGAACGTGCACCATCTCACCTTACTCTGCAAAACTTTGCAAAAGCCTTTTTTGAGGAATGGTATTTGTTGAAGGTTCTTTTTACAAGTATCCCTCCATTTCCTCTTGTCTGGACAGGAAAGATAAAATCTGCTACAGAAAATGCTGCAAGTTTCTTTCCACTTAGATACTAGAATATGTTTTATTAGTACCCAACCAACTTAATAATCAAAATCTTTTAATAACAAGTTACTGTGCTATATACAGGAATAATAGCTTTGCTTATAATTTAAATTATTCTTCTACATTGTATCTGTTCTGAGCATGTGAAAAAACCTTAGAGCCTGACTGAAATGAGCAATTTTATATATTTGACAGGAATTCTCCCTGGGGCTTCCTAAGAGCTTAACTCTAGCTCAACTCTTATTACAGATTTGGACGCAGACTGTTGTGTGTTACTCATAGAGCTGCTGCAAGAAGAAGAGCAGACTTCCCTGGGAGCCCACATGTGGCCAGATGCCTTTCTGGTGGGCAGGTGATTTGGCAATACAGCCTGTCCTAGCTATGGACCTGCCTCTAGACTTGTGGGCAAGAGGGCTGCCCAGCTCTGCATCAGCTACCTGGCTGCACAGGCTATCACAGGGTGGAAATAAGGAGCACATTTTGGTTTGAAAACATTAATCCATCCCTGCAGCAGTGATTTCATGGTGTTTTCTATATCAGATATTGAGAAATTAGGGCTTTACAAACATATAATCTGTTGGGTGTATAAGGTGTGCACGTGTGTTTTGTCTGGATTTACAAAAGCTTCTATTTCAAAAATCTTGTCCCATTTCTGGGCCAGATATGTTTGGAAAACCATGGCAAAAAAATAAAAATCCCTGTTGTAAAGCAAAATTAATCCAAATGAACATAAGGCCTCATGAGTCCTGGATCTTAGTTCATCAGACCAAGCCAGAGACACTTTATCTGCAAATTACGCAAAAAAGTTTCAAGGGAGCAGTTGAAGAAATCGTACTGCCATGGAACCAGTGGGGTTATTACCCTGACTGTATTTTAGGGCCTCACCAAAGCTACTTTATCACTCGCCTCTGCAACTGGACAGAGGAAAGAAAAAATACGATGAAGGGCTCATAGGCTGAAATAAGGACAGGGAGAGATCACTATTCTTTTACCAACATAGGCAAAACAGACTGGACTTCAGGAAATTGACTGAATTTATTATCAGTCAAAATCAGAGCATGATAATGAGAAGTCAACCAAGTCTTAAAATCACTTTCTCCCTACCCCTCCCTCCTTCCTGGGCTCTACCTCCTTCCCCAGTTGCACAGGGAAATGGAGAATGGGGCTTATAGTCAGTTTATCTCGTCTCACATTGTTTCTGCTGCTGATCAGGGGAGGAGTCCTTTCCCTGCTCCAGCATGGGGTCCCTCCCATGGGAGACAGTCCTTCACAAACTTCTCCAGTGCGAGTCCATCCCACAGGTTACAGTTCTTAACAAACAGCTGCGGCGTGGGTCCCTTTTCCATGGAGTGCAGTCCTTCAAGAACAGCCTGCTCCAGCGTGGGTCCTCCAGAGCGTCACAAGCCCTGCTAGGATCTCGCTCCATTGTGGGCTTCCCATGGGGTCACAGCTTTCTTTTGGGCATCCCCCTGCTCCATTGTGGGGTCCTCCACAGGCTGTGGGTGGATCTCTGCGTCCCCATGGGCCTCCGTGGGCTGCAGGCGCGCAGCTGCTTCACCATGAGCTGCACATGGGCTGCAGGGGAATCTCAGCTCTGACACCTGGAGCACCTCTTCCCTTCTGCACTGACTGGGATCTGCAGGCCTGCTGCTTTTACATATTCTTACTCCTCTCTTCTTCGAGCACAATTACAACTGCACAATAACTTTTTTTTTCCTTTTTAAATATGTTATCACAGAGGGGTTATTACCATCTTTGATGGCCTTGGCCTTGGCCCATGGTGGGTCAGACTTGAAACCATCTGGCATTGGTTCTGTCAGACATGGGGGAATCTTCTGGCAGGTTATCACAGAAGCAACCCCTGTGGTCCCCCTGCTACCAAAATCTGGCCATGCAAACTCAATACACATGGTCTAGAATAATCAGACATTATTCCTCCATGATGCTTCTTTTGATGTCCAAATTTATAGAAGAAATACTATCTTCTGGCCCAAGAATGCATTTCTACGGTATATGTACATTAGAATTTGCATTTAGAAAAGACAGACTCAAGCTGGATTTTGTGACTAGTTTCTCTAGGGAGAGCCCCATGCTATTCAACACTGTGTTGTAAAACAAATATAAATTTTTATGAAATGAATATCAGACTTTGAGTGTTGTGTTTAGTGTACTCAAACCTGTGAAATCTGTGACTGCTGAGTTCTCAAGGGATACCAGGAACAGAATCAACTGAAATGACCTTTGTTTACAGGACAAAAGCAGGCTACAGGTAATCAATATGTAATCTTTAAGGGTCTCGCAAGTATCAGGGGACACCAACAAGGAGGATATCTCTCAATATTTTTCTATATTGATCAAAAATAAAACCTCAAAAGCTTGAATAATAAAACTTTAATAATAAATATAAAATACGTATTTTTAATATAAAATCAACAATTAAATATAATAAAATAAAATATTGTGGGCTATGGGTTACCACTGCCACCCTGCAATATCACTATTAGTCACTAAAATATCTACAACATAGGTCATTAATCTTGCTTCCATAGAATACCTATATTTGGTCAGATTTCCATTTGTCAGTTAAAAAAAGGTCTATTATCCTTGTACTGAGAGGGCCAATGCCAGGTGATTCAGAAGAATATACTAGAAATCCCATAAAAGGCAGATAAATCCCATAAATCTTGAGGAGGTTTCATTCTAATCCTCTTGCATAAAGTAATTTCAAACTGTAAAGCATAAAATTTTCTGGTTGTTACACTTTTTTCTCTTAGCAGTAGCAAGTGTTGGACACTGTTATTCTGTAAAACGTTAGTTGAATTGTCCTTACCTGGCATCCCACCTCTGTGAGTTCCACAGTCTAATCATGCTTTCAGTGAGGAAATTTAACCAGTTGGGAAAGGAGCTGAAAAAGTGTTCTCTTTATTTCTTTGCCTAAGGCCTTACCTAGAGAAGCAAGTAGTCCTTTCCAGCTTGTTGAACCAGGAACCCAGCTGAATTAAATTCAGGGTTTTGGTGAAATAAAATCCACAGATTAGGAGGCAGAATTGAAATTAACCTTGTGAAGGGAACTATGGAAATGAAATCGGTTAAAATTCTTCGTTCAGTCAGAAGATGCTAAAATAAGAGGACTGCCTGAGACCCCAGAATTTTGATCCATGTAATAGTGACCTAAGAAGGGAAAAACTATTAGAGTTTTATGAAGTTTGATTAATGTCTGAAGGATTTCAAATAAGCAGTTTTGATAGTCATCTCAATTAGAAACAAATTGTTGTCATTGATGTGCTTCTTACAGCACACAGCTGGAAAATCGTAAAAAAGGCTACAGAGGGTATGGAAGAAGCAAGCAGAAGCTTTTCTTTCACTTAAAATTGTCTGTGGTCAATTTAAAAAATAGCAGGAGTACAGTGAGACTCGCTGTGTAGTCCTTAATGCAAAGGTAGGAAAACACCAGCTTTAGACCGCTGAATGAGTTTGATATGGACTGCACTGTAACTCATCCAAACCAGTTCACATTATCTTTGCATCTACATGACTGGGAAATTACTGCTCATGATTTCTCAGAAGTGCTTAGCAGGAATGAATTTCAGCTTAAAACTTTCTAATTTTAATTGTACTAATGCTACTGTTCTGTTTAGATCATCTTCTGAAAAAAAAGTGTTTCTGTGAGAAACAAAGAGTGTGTTTTTTGTTGTTATTGTTGGCTAACACATACACACAGACACAAAAAAAAGTAATAAAAGAAAAACTTTCACAGCTTTCCCATTATTAGTTCTGGGAAAACACAATAAAGCCACAGCTGGCAGGCACATTTTTTTCTTTGCATTTGATAATAGAATAAATTGGTAAGTGGAGAGCTTACAATTCTTTTTCTGCTGCAAGTTGCCCTCTGCCATAATTTTAAATAGATGTTAAAATCCAAGCTAATTGTAATTCACTTAATAATGAAGAAATATATTTGCATCATCAATAATCAAGGCTTTTTTTTTTTACAAGTAATGTTAGTGTAGAATGTCAATAAACTGTGGACAAAGAGATGTTGAGGTTAGCCTGAGTAGTTCAGGGTGATGGGGTAAATTCAAATGCAGCACTTTAATATATAAATCCAGTCCGTGTGCTTCCTGTTGTAATGACAACACTCCCTATAACAGCATCTCAGGAAGCGTGGGGCAGGGGCAGGGTGGGGTGGGAGAAGAATGTCTTTCTAGTACCTTACAAAGCTGAAGTGAGCAGTACTGTGACTGATGAACAGCAGCTCCAGCAGAGTTGTCTACAGTAGTTCAAGCCCATTACTCCATCCCCATTAGACACATTTATCATTTAGTCACTATGCTTATGCAACAGTATTCTAAAGCTGCAAAAAATACCTTGCCAGCTCTATATTAGGGATGGGTGAATTCATTCTGATAAAATGAGAACTGCTCTTAATTTTTCCCAGACCTGTAACTGAACCAAAACCTAATGTTCATCCATCATTTTTCAGACCTGAAAGTCTGTGCTTTGCAAGCAGGGCCACGATGTATCAGCTCAGCAAGGTCCCTGATGCAATAGTTGGTGGGCATGGTGTAAGAACATGACCAGAATGGAACAGATTATTTGGGAATTTCTCCATCCCTTTCCATCTGCAAACTTCTCTCTTAGGCTTCTTGCCAGTGGTGAAACCATGGTGAGGATGTAATCTGCTGGCAGGCCGAAAGAAGCATAGTGTCAGCAATATGGATTGATCCATATATTTAGGAATAGCTGGATTTGAAACAAAACATAAACTTACAGTCAGATTAATTCTGGAAAATGTTAACCAGTAAAATACTGCACAACTAAAAAAAAATATCTTTTTCTACTATTTTTGTTCCCATGTCATTTTTCTCACACATTATTGTTTATAAGCCATTATAATATACATGGCATTTGCAAGCAGCTTTCAGCAAATTCTTGTGCAGGGGTAGAAGAGAAGGTATATGTGATTATAGCAAAATTCATTTCTTTCAATACAATGTTGCATTGCATCTTGTTGACTTATCACCCCTACCTAGCTACAGATTTGTATGTACTAAGAAAAGTATTTCTTTAGTGAACACTTTTCATATATTGTCCAGGTTGGAGAAGAAATCTTCCTAATACCTGATGGAAAGTAAAGGAAGAAATATGTATTACAGCAGTGGCATGGAACATAATAAAATTTTCAGTCCTTAAAAATCTTGTTGAATTTTAGTTTTTCCAAAAGTGACTAAACAATAAGCAAAATACAGTCTCAGTGATTGAAACTAAATTATTTTCAGTGTTTAAACTGAAACCATGATTTTTCAGCACTTTCCCTCCAAAAAATAATCTGAAGTAATAAGTCTCCATCCTTTGGTAAACGAATGTATTTCTGTCCGTTAATATTCAAGGACTGTTCACAATTTACATTTAATCATCTGCAGCCAAGAAGCAAAAAATATTCCAAGAAGTTTTGAGGTAAAGCAAAAACTAATGTAGGGATGATCTATTGGAATATTATTTGATGACCATGGTCATAGATTGAGTACCGAAGACTCCTAGGGTGACATTTGACATGGGGTTATCACAGAATTACATCTGAATCCTGTTTAAGAAATTATTTCTATTTTCATTAACAAAAAAAGAGCTTTTGTTGCCTTTAAAAAGGCTTTGAATCTGTTCTCTCCAAGATAAGAATGTTGGATGACAGGAAAGAATTCTCCAGTGAGTGAGTCTTCTGTTTGTGCAATGAGGAATATTTGACATGGCTTCTTATGTAGTCTGATGGCTTTACTGGACAAGTAAGTGTTTTCTTTGACTAACTTTCAGATTTTTCAGTTGTCTGCTCCTGGCTTTACAGGTTTTTTGGTTTCTTTTCTTCAGAAGACACCCTCCAGCTTTGCCAGCAGTGCTGGTCAAACTAGCTAAATGCTGCTCTGGGTGTTGTCTAACATGACTGTGTTTGAAAAGAACAGTTCAGAAATATTGCATCTATAGAGTCCAGGAATGGGCTGTTTATTGTAGCTTGTAATAATTTCGGGGTTATCGTAATTATATAGGTATATGGGCATTTGGGGTGTCTTCAGGGGAATAATCTTTGACAATTAAAGTATTAGAGAAACGGATCTGTTCAATATTGTCTTAGCTTGTTAAAAAATCAATGCCACATGGATAGAGAGTTCTGTGTCACATGTACTGTTAGGGCTATTCTTGGTTTACAAAGGAAATGAACAGAATTCATTGATACATTAGTGAAAATCTGGAGGACAGGATAATGTCAAAAAAGCCTCTGGTGATCAGTACTGGTATTTAACCATAAAGGAAGGTGTTGCTGCATCTCTCAGATCTCCAGTGTGTTACATGCTTTCTTTTCTGCTATTTCAGACAAAAGCTGCTATGTCAGATATACCACATGAGATCATGTCACTGTGTGGTACACTGAATTCACTCATGAAGTTAGATTCAGCTTTGCAGATCTGAGAACTATGTCTTTAATTAGCTGAAGCAGACGCTGATGTTAGAAAGAAAGAAGTTCTGTACCACTTTGGTACCTGTTTCCAGCTATGCAGTGAAGCAACATATTTGGTACATAGACTATTAAGTCAGCAAGAAACACAACAGAAATCGTAGCTGTTGGCTAAAATTTACTAAAAATAAATTGGATCCTGGAAAGTGTGTAGTGCAACCCACTCCATTAAAAATTGTTAAACTGAAAGCTCACATGTACTTTCAGTAAACACTGACATTTTATCTTAAATAAGAATGAGAAATTTCACTTACTACAAAGTAAAGCATTAAAAAGGTTCCTTATCTATGGGACCAGAATAGGGCTATTAGTAACACTGTCTGCTTCTTTTTAAAACCCTATTAGTGTCAGGTAATATGTTTCTCCAATGGCACTTGATATTCTCTTGGCTAAAAAAACCCTGAAAATGAACTTTCCAAGGGAATTTTTTAAGTAATAATAGCTGGCTAAAGAAAATGTAACCCTTAGTCTCAGAAAAACATATACTGGCTTTGTTCTTGGAACTCTTTCACAGGCATTAACAATGTAACCTGTTATTTCTATTTCTGTATGTGTGTTTCTTTTTTGGTCTATAGGTATACATGTATATACCTACTAACCAAATATTCAGTTTGTGCTATTTCTTTGAATTCGATAAGATGCATAGCTAAAAAGGCAGGACTATTCTGATAGCCAAAACCTAATATTTATTCTTCTCTGTGTATGTAATGCAAGGTAAGAGATGGGGATCCCTTAATGCTGTGTAAGTATTGATCAATCCTCTTCATGTCATAGTTCTTTACTTTAAATAACATTTCAAGTCTGTAAGAGACCTGTAGATGTCAAGGTA
>WEIT01006631.1:1390-11623 GCA_013389985.1 Dryoscopus gambensis
TTGAAACCAATGGCTTGATGGCTGGAAAGTAACATTTTCCCCAATGCATATGTTGAAGCAAGAACTTAAGCAGGCCTCAAAGTATCTACTATTAAAGGTGCTTTTAAAATTATTTTTAAAGTTTGGCAAACTTTAATTTTCAAACATGACATGTCTGCTTGTTTTGTTTTGTTTTGTTTTGAAAAACGGGATTTCCTGTGACTACTGACATCCAACAGAGAACTATGTTACATTATGAATACACTTAAATTACATATAAGTAAAACACCTGAATATTTAACTATACTGTATGCCCTGGAGAGTGGATGTGAATGGTGAGTACCTCATAGACCTCTATTTGTAATCAGCCTGAATTACTCAGAGAAGCATTCTCAAACCTTGATAAAGTCCAGTTACACGGACTGAAGGGTCTCAAAAAGTGGGGGAGAATGGGAAGCAGGTGCTGAGCCCTTCCCTTAGCGGCTATATTTCACAGGGGCTGTGTCACCACCACTGATGGTGAATCCTGTTTGTTCCAGTTTTGTGATATAAAAAGAGCACAGGAGTGTGTCAACGGGACAGATTTTACACACTGGAAACGAGAGAGCGAGAGCGCGACAGAGAGAGATCTTTCATCTTGTCAATGCCTCTTCATCAACATTCAGATCACATTGCCTTCATTTCAGACCTCGCCACTATCCTCTGCCTTCATTCTTTTTTCTTATTCTGATTCATCTCTCTTCACCACTGAAAACAAAACTTTCTCCTTTGCTTTGACAGTTGTCTCTCTTCTTTCAGGAAATGCTACACCATCACTGTTGATCTCATAAGGAACAGCTTGTTGTCCCCTGTCAGAAGAAAGAATCCTGGCCTTTGAAAAAAATTGGCATTTTAAGATCAAGCAAGGCAAAACTACACATTGAAATGGAAGTTATGTTTTTTGCAGGTTGATCAAACAAAGTTATACAGGAGTATTCTTTTAAATCTTGGTTATTGCTGATCCTTCATTTTTCATTGTCTGCAGCTTGCTTTCTGTGCGGTCACAGATCTTCTGTAACAATCATGCTAAAATGGTAGCATTTATTTTTGCTGTATATTTCGAGAGAATATTTAACGTAAAAAATAAAGCCAGAAGAACAAAAATGTTGGACCTTGGAAATTTGAATTTCACAGTATGGATAACAAAAGTTTGACAGAATTGTTTACAGATCCACATCAGGAAAAGCTGGCACCCTTACCGAGCTGTGTGAGGCCTCAAATTTGTTTGTGCTGTGAAGCTGTTCTGTGGCTACATTGCATTTCAGGAGGGTACAATACTCTCCTACCAAGGCTCTCATGTTCCTGTACAAATTTGAAGAAAGATTCAGACAGCAACAGAACCCCCACACAGCCATATTAAAATCCATTTCCTTTAATACTTTTGCTGCCAATAAAACAGAGGCCCTGCCATGCTGCCATCACCCACAAATGCATTTTTTATTTGCTCCAGATCTGTGGGGATGTTAGAAAGGTTTTTGTCCTATGAACTGGTTTTTTTTAACCTTCCTGACATACTAGAAGCTCTGCTAGTAAGGTTACAGTTTGTAGGCCATGAATAAATGATTTTAAAAACTCAAAATACATAAAAGTGGAAGGGTTTGTAGCAGTTTAAATGGAGTGGTATAATTAATATGGCTCAATATATTTATTAACAGTGCCTGAAAGACAGAAGTGAAATTGAGCCCGAATTTCCTCCTTTTCAGGATCTCTCATCTTTCTTCCTATTGCATTCATGTCTGCTTACTTTTACCTGTTGAACATTGAATAAATTCAGGAATTCTTACCTGGTAGCAATGTTTTAATCCCTTTTTAACCAGAAGTAAACACCAATGAAAATGAAAATTCTGTACAGTAACCCAGGCAAGTGACATTCCTTGTCATTTGTTTCCAGATTCTGCATTGCATTAACTGTGCATAATATGCATCAACTCGGTCAAAAATGCAAAACTTTCAAGTTCCATAGACCATAAAAGAGAAAAAAAACCATGTCCATGGAGATTCAGCACAAAGACCCAGCTAGCCCACTGTGTCATCTCTAAGAATGACTAGTACAAGAAACCCAGGCAAAAGGTGAAAGAAACAAACAAAGCAGACTGTCCTTCACTGGTGTGTCCTTCTGCCCTGGCCGCACACAGTTTAGGCATTTTCTGGCTGGGAAGTTGTAGTCAGATTATTGTTTAATACAAAAGAGAGGCCTCTCCAACAAGAAAGTACTTAATATTTCATAACTGATTATACTTTGGCCTTCAACATGTCCTGAGGCAATGAATGAATTATACAATTTTCTTATTTGTTATGCATCTGTTTGAAAATGTCATAGCATAATTTCACTGGCTGCCTCCTCATTCTTGTGTACTGAAAACATTGGTCCTTACACTGCTTGTAACTTTACAGATCTCACATATTTCTCTTTGTATTATCTCTGCAAACCAAATAGACCTGCTCTGTTCAATCATCCTCCGTTTCTCTGAGCAAACATGTTCTATTTGACTATTCCCTTGCTAGTTGCTTTGCTTAATACTAATTACTAATTAAGCCCTTTTTTTCAGACAGAGTGACCCAATCGTGTCATATTCCAGAAAAAAGTTCACTACGCTTTTATACTGTGGAATAATGTTTCTTTTCAGCTTAGTTTTCATTTCTTGTCCCAATCATTCTTGATGTTTTGATTGTTGGAAATTGTTTAACATTAAGCTGACATTTTTGTGAAACTTTGTTAGTGATATTGATAGTTTCCTTTATGAGTACTACAAGATTTTTGTGAAACCAAAAATACTTTCAACTATAGTAGCAATAATCACTTTAACATCCTTAGATGCTAAAACATCTCATATGTACTAGAACAATATCTATAAATTGACTATTTTTCAACTTGTTACTGCTCTATTGACTGGGTTTTTTTCTGCTAATTCTCATCCTACTGAATCATCTGCTGTTACCAATGATGGCAAGCTTCACCTTCTAATGAGTTTGAAAATATTTTTTCTCTATGCTATATGCTGTTAGTGGGTTGATTCTCAACATTTTTGTCAGGGCTGAGTTGCTATAGCTTTACATTTAATTTACTATATATAATTTCCAATTATTGGGCTGTGATTTTCATGTTGGAAAGAAGGGGTTTTTTCATCTCTGAAAGACCCTTTACTATTTGTCAGGATCAAGCTAGCATTTTTTGAGGATCTGATGGGTTCTTTCACCAATCCTGTAACATGATGTCTTTGAACAGCATCCTTTGCTCCAACTAATATTTTTACCATTTGGAGTGCATTTTTTTTAAAGTTCATTTTAACTAACTTCCATTATATTTAGGTATTGCCCCTCTTTACAGTAAAGCAATATTTTAGTAAGAGAAGGTGAAATTGTCTTGATATCTGTTTGGAGAGACCCGGGGATATTTGCTTCAGGAGTTTGCATACTTCACAGTGATTATTGTACAGTGGTACTTAAATAATTGGCTCTTGAACTGGGTCTTGTGCACTGTTCAAAGAGCTGCTTCTCTTCTTGTGAGTTCTTTGCTTAGTTGTTCCAAAGAGCAACTGTTTATTATGTCCTAAACTTTAATCACCATGTTCCACCATAACACCCAATCTGCATACAGCAGCTGAGATTTTGTCTATCATCTTTTTTTTTTTTTTTTGCTTCCCTTCATAATCTTTCTAATCTCCTTTACAGTCGTTGTACCCATCTTAGATAGGTGGTCCATAGTACAGCTGTATTTATACATTCTTCCCACCCAGGTTTTGCAACCAACATCTGTTATACATGTAGTAAAGATACTGATTTTTCTCCTCCCTCTTTCCATTGCACATGTTGTCCCTGCCTGCCAAGTTATTCCCACGTGTGCAGCCCAAGTCTGTATGTAGAAGTCTAGATCTCCCCATGGCATCCAAATAGCAACATGAAGCTACAAAACATACTGACTGCAGATGACTCTAATCACTTATATTAATAACTGGGACAAACCTTTGCAGCTGCTAAATTGATGCATTGGTAAGCACAAAATCAAGTTCCTTGCTATGCACATGTGTGTGTGTATAGATGGAAGACAGAAAATCAACAACCCTGAATAATAAACATTTCTTAGGTTAATTAATTTTGACATGTATAGCTTTATATGTAATTGATTCACGAGCTCTGTGAGGTAAGTTAATTCACACATCTTTGATTTTAGCAATCTCTTATTCTGCTTCATAACTTTCCAAAGGATATTTTTACTCAGGAACATTAAACCAGTTAAATTTTAGTCCATTCCTGTCAGAGTGGTTTACATCTACACTGGCAATTTCTGGATTTGATTTTCTTTTTGTCAGTCATGCTCTTTGATATATGAAAGTTTAGTACTTAATGTACATCAGGATGAAAGTAGCCGTACTTCTTTGGGAACATGCTCATATGGAACTGCATCTGAGTGAGCACCTTCCTGCTCCTGGCAGTCCCACCACTCCCCTGACCTGCACAACTGCACATGTTGGTCGGTCAACCTGCGCCAAGACTGCAGAAGTCATTTCAGTGGCGCGGGAGTGACAGCTTCAACAGATGACTCTGCAGTCAAGGAACAAAACTTGTATTATGCACCCAGGAGTGACACGATGACCACGTGCACCCCATTCATGCAAACAGGACCTATACCACATCTCAGAGTGAGAATGGGCAGCTGCTGACAGATATCCACGAGCGCACAGAAATGATTTTTATTAAATGGTGTCGAATAGCCATGTGGATGGATTGGATGGGGCTACTGGGGAAGGTCCCTGGCACCTGGTCCTGCCACTGCCGGCCACGGCCTGCCCACAGGTGGGCAGGAGGCCATGGAAATATCCCTTTCCTGATGAGAAAAGCTTTCAGCAACAGAAGGGTTCGGTGGCTGGAGTGGGCTGGGAAGGAAGTGCTGGGCAGTGTGCTGGGTGGGGGAGCAGCACAGCAGAGAGGGAGCAGCAGCCCATGGGAGCTGCTCTCCTAGCATTTTTTCTACCTTCTAGCAATTTTCAGAATGAAAAAAGAAAAAATGAACAGACTAAAAGTGTTTCACAGAGCAGCTGGATGACACAACAGAGTTTTGCTTGTGGTCTTGCTTTTTCCTTTAGGGTTTGGGTGTTGGGTTGTTCGGAGTTTTTTTCAGATCAATTTGTCCCTTAATTTCTAACACTTTTCACATTAGTGACTAGCATTTTCTCGTGATGAAAAGTAAAAATCCCTGTACTGGCAGCTGTCAGAAGCTGGGAGGGGCATTACATGAGAATTGCTTTTGGTTGTCACCAGCCCTGCCTTTTTCTCCTGCAGCCATCCAGCCCTGGCCACTGCTGGGACACATCACTGGCTGAGGCATTACTGTGATAACTTGGGTCAGTCATTCTTATGCAACTCTTTTCCAAATAATACTCATATTTAAAATCTCCAATTTATGATCTTTGATCAGACAACAGTAGTGCAAGACTGCTGTAACACCTACTGAAGCAATAGGAGTCTTTCTATAGACTTCATAGGAATTGGATGTGATTTATATTACTGAATACTCTAAAACTAAACAGACACCCAAAGGAAAATAATCCCTTATTGCTGCCTTCTGTTAGTTCCTTGAGGGGAAAAAAAAGCAACTCTGAACTGAAACATACAGAATTTTTTAAATGCATGAATGCACCCCATTGTTTCAGTTGTCTCATCTTGTGATAGAGTACTGTTTAATTAAATAGATGAGATATATGTTCTAAGCTGCTTATGGATGGGTATTATCTTCATTTGAGATACTCTAATGAGAGACTAGGGGAACATCAAGTAACCATTTATTCTACAAAAATTAAAAATGGGCAAGTGATGAGCATTTAATTACCTTGACATTATCCTTTCCTATATTAGGTTAAAGCAATAAGTTGCAGGACAACAAAGCTAATATATATAAAAAATATGTATATTTACATACATATATGTAAATTCTGTTTTCTTTAAACATTAAAAATCAATGAAATGGATGTGTTAAAGTAATAACAAGATTTTTAGCTTTCATGCAATGTCACTTTTCATCCATAGGTGCTGTAAAGCTTTGCTCAGGCCACCTACAACTGATGACTTTCTGACCCAGAAGGTTTGTCTCAGCAGCAGGGCCCTGGCAGAGCTGGGTACCAAATAGCCTGAGCTGTCTGACACTCTCTGCACAAAGATGCCAAATTAGTCACACAAAAATGGTACCAACAAGAGAAGCACAGTAAAACTGTAGCATTTGGGACAACCCAGCTCATCAGTGAGCACAGCACACTTATGGAAAGGTGTATGTGTTGTGGTGGCTTGGCGCTGGCTGGATGCCACCCACACACCAAAGCCTCTCTATTGCTCCCCTCCACTGACCTCGGTGTCTGCAGAATTCTTCCTCTCATATGTTCTCACCTTGCTCTTCTCTGGCTGTGATTACAACTGCACAGTAATTTTTTTCTTCTTCTTCTCAAATGTGTTATCACAGAGGTGTTCCCACCATACCTGATGGGCTCAGCCTTGGCCAGCAGCAGGTCCATCCTGGAGCTGGCTGGTGTTGGCTCTGATGGACATGGAGGAAGCTTCCAGCAGCTTCTCACAGAAGCCAGCCCTGTAGCTCCGCCTTTCCCCGCTACCAAAACCTGGCCATGCAAACCCAACGGTGGTTCAGGAAAAGAAAATCATAATTGCAATTAGGACTATAAAAACGACTTTTTGTGATTAAATCTCTTTGTTATGAGGTGAGTATTATTCCTGCACTAGGTATGTACTCTTTAGCGTCAGGCTCCTCTGTAAAGGAAATTGCTTTTGAAATTTTCATAAGACGTGGAATTAGGGGTTCTTCTTTTTAAAATATCTTCTTTCTTGAACACTCTGGCTTAGACTTATGAAAAGGATGTAATATGTAAAGTACAATATATAAAACAGTCAACAAATAAAATGTAACTATATATAACTTAAAATATACAAAAATTAAAAATATAAAATATACATAAGAACTCAAGAACTAGGAAGTTAATCACATAGCAGATTTTAGGTTTTACTTTGCTCTCTCTGAAGCATACAAGACTACTTAGTCTGCCAGAAGTGGACAAAAAGGGAACCTGTTTCTAATAAGATCAATACAATTGTATTTTGAAAAGGGAAAAAAAAAGAAAACAGATAGATAAAATGCTGACCTTTTTGGTTTGCTGAAACTGTTTAGTAATTAGATTGAGAATGCAGTTTACAGGATTAAAGGGCTCAGACATAGATTTTTACATGAGCAGAGGTTCTGTTTGGTGTTTTTAGTGGGGGAGTGAAGGCATATTTTGGAAATTCTGATTTCATTACTTTTAAAATCTAAAAATCTATGCTTGTTTTCCATGCTGTCAGATTCATATCATGTCATAGTTCTATTGTATATGCACGCTCAGCAAAAGAATGTGCAAGTGCTGGTGTTTTGTGTTCTTCTGTTTCTCCCACTGCATTTGCTAAAAAATGAAAAATATACAAATATAAACAATATTTACTACCTAAAATTCACAGACAGGTAGCAGGAAATCAAGACCTGTCAGTCTTTGGACCCTTTAGACAGATTTGCTGGCAGGGTAAGCATGAGGCCATGAAGTTTCGTAGAACCCGTGGCAGCTGAGGGATGGTATCAGCTCTTGGGCAGTACCCATTCAAGCAGATTGGAATTACTAACTAAGAGCATTCTCCGTGATGTTAATGTTCTTGAGAGCCATATACTCTGTCAGCCCTTTCATTTAAAATATGTATTACTTTTAGAAAAGGAAGCTTACTTTGACTGCACAGTTTCATTCTCCTTAATACACATTAAATGTGATGATCCTTTTAAAGACACTTACTGAAGTATATATGAGGATATGGTTTGTGCCTCTTCCTTATCTCAAGGGACAGAAGGCCTCAAGATCACACACATGGTTCAGGTACAAGATACACCACTCATTCATATTAAACATTTCAGCATGCACTGAATGCCATGGAATTAAAACAATGTTTACAAAACAGACAAGAATATGCTTTTCTCTTTGGTAAAATACCTTGAAAACACAAGTCATGATGAGGACAAAGGAGATCCCCTTCTATATTATAAAAACCACACTTATTAAGGAGAGGATGAAGCAAATTAGAGATTAGGTATGTGGCTGAGAAAAAAATTAAGTTTAAAATCTCTTATACTTGTGTCCATACAACTGCATCGCTATTCATAGCAATTCAGTAACTGAGAAATGAACTGAATCTAGTTTCTTTAACCCTGGGATAAATTTAACTCAAGAACACAGGTGGTTTGTATTCTGCACATGTGAATGGTCTACAGCTTTTCTGTGTTATTAGTCTGGTTTCAGCCATTTTAGCAATTCCATTGTATTTTGTTCATCGGTTTTGGCTTTCACCCTTTTTCATTTCCCATTTCTTCTGCAAGACACTTAATCAGGCTCTCTGGGAACTTATACAGCTCCCATGACCACTGTGTAAGAACACCTAACAAACATTAATGCCTTTTTATCTTCACTGCACCCTTATGAATAAGAACAGAGTTAATTCACATTATACAGAGAAGGAACAAAAGGATGGAGGCATTAAATGACTTGGCTATCAGTGGAAGAGAAATCTGTAAAGCATCAGGGACTGAAGGCAAATGGTTAGGGTTAGTCCCAAGTACCTCCTTCCTACTCTCTGCCCTTCGCAGAGTATGAGCAGCCTCAAGCATCTGTCGCTCTGTCAAGGCGCAAAGGAGACTCTTGGAAGTCCCGTCATGGAGGTTCGTGTGCTGGGAGTCTGTTGTTGCACTTCCAAGGTGAGAATGCAGCTCTCCCAAAGGATAATAGTGAGAATCGAGGTTGGGAACCCCTCTGTTTTTCCCTCTCACTCTGTCAAACAGCTAGGATGCATGGGCTTCTAAATCAGGCACCCAAACCTGCTCTCTAAAGTATATGGTATGAGTCATTTTGCTAACTAAAATGCCCTGTACTGATCCACAAAGAGAATCCCATAAAGTTTTCCATGTGTCCTGCCCACGCTTATGGATCACTCATCATAGTAGTATCTGAATGCCTGGTTTAACCAGTCACATTAATTTTTGTGTTTTAACATTGGATTTTGACTACTGGTTGCTGCACTCATTTATAGTTTCATCTATTTTTTTAGCTGACATGAAGAATGCCATTCTGTTATAAGGCAAGGTGGGGTGGGGTGGGGTGTGAGCAAGTTCCACAAATTCTGCAACAGCTCCCACCCCTCCTGCAACCCACTGACTCTGCATGGCACATTATCTGCCTATCGATAATCCTTTAACATTTCCGTAACAAAATCACATTCTCCCACGTGCAGCTTTTTTTTTTCTCCCTTCCCTTGAAAGATATTGGGAGTTTAATAACTTTAGCAGTTTGGATTCCTCTCTATGGCTCTACAAGAAGCCGGGATGGATTAAGAGGTAAGTGAATGTTGCCTAGTCTCTTTGTCCCACTTTTGGAGAGCATTATTTACAAAGATACAAACAGATACATAACTGTACACGTTTATTTCACTTTGCTCAGCTATTCCCTGCTCCTCCACGCTCCCACCCCATACAATGGGTTGCAGGAGTTCAAAATGCCTCTGATCCAACCCTGTATCTATGCACAGGCAACTCTGTCTATCTCTTCCCTTTGAGTGTGCACCTGAAGGGTAAAAGCAATGGACAAAGGGGTGCCTACTCCCCTGCACCTTTGTGCAGGAATGGAAACAAATGCATTGAGCGGAGTGTCAGAGTTTGAGTTATGTTTTACAGAACATTTGTTTAGTATAATAAACATCTGCAAATGACTATTTATTTCATGAAGTAATTAACATTCCTAATTAGATGCACCTTGCAGCTGCTGTTAATCTTAATTGGCAATAATGCAGTTACATTTTGATACATATCTTCAGAAGAGTTACAGAAGAGAAGGGAAAAAAATAAAGACAAAAATCTGAAGGGAAGGAAATAAAACTGTTCCCACACAGTTCAGAGAGTTCGCACAAAGAAGATCCCATGGCAACAGCGAGGCCCACAGTTTGCCTTATAAAAATCCAAGAATAGATAATGTATCATCTCTCCTAAAACACTTCGCTTGGGAAACCGGAGGGGAAGCGGGGAGAAAAATAAAATAAAGCACAAGAGGTAAAGCGGAGCAGGCTGACCCCCGCGCGTGTTGCGCGTCCGGTGATCCCCTCCCGGCCGTGCCCCCGCCGCTGTCCCGGCGGGCGCGGAGCGGAGCGGCCCCG